>OX456488.1:17019382-17619382 GCA_949748235.1 Platypus cylindrus | reverse complement strand
CGTTCTCTCGGGGATGAATTACATCGGTATCTGAATAGAAATTAAATCGTATGGTTAAAAGAGATTAAAATAAAAACATAGAGAACATTGGACCTACAATGCGATTATGATCATTACTCACACTGATTATATTGTTCTTACTTTTTAGTCTTTTGTTGCTTTATTTTAACAGTATTTACTGAACTACCTACACCACTTTTGGGTGTTCTCACAGTCAAACTGGATTGCCGTTTTGATCTTCTAGATTCCTCCAAACGTTCTAGATCTAATCGCCAGAAACCACCTTTTCCCGGCTCGTCTTTAGAACGTGGTTGTTTAATAAAGCATTTATTTAAGGACAAATTATGACGAATGGAATTCTACAAAATTAAAATCAGTTAAAAACGGTAATTATTTAATATATTCAACTTTTGGCCAATCTAAAATGTCTAGAAGATAGTTTCTTTGAAAAAAGAATATGTTACTTGCTTTTTTAGCGACATTATCATAGATGGGGTTTTTTATTCTAATAGCATAATTACTGATGCTTGCTGGCTATTAATATTCTATTTTTGCCACGGTTTTCGAGTTTATTACCTGCCAACTAGGATGAGCTTTTCGATAATACAAAAAATTCTCACGAATCCAATGGTAAATTGCATTTAAAGTCATTCGATTGTTATTTTTCCCCATTGCCAAACAAATTAAAGTGGCATATGAAAATGGTGGTTTTTTATCGCCATTTTTTTTATAAAATGTGATATCTATTGTTAGGTCAGCAGGTTTCGGTTGATCGTTTTTATCATTCACATTGTTGTTACGTAATTTATTTTTTGGTTTTGGAGAGACTGGAGGAGTTGGTAAATTTGCAACTAAAAATGTAATTATTGAACACAAATACAGAAACTGGCAAGGCATCATAATGTTTAGGCGTGTTTACCTTCCATAATATTAGTTATATTCTGTAACCAATTTAAACTAGTCAAATCCGTTTCAGCAGATTGTTCCATTTCGCTTTCACTTTTAGGACTTAACAGGATAGTCGTATTTCCTTGATCACTGAAGTTCTTATCTTTGTTTCCTTCATCACTACTTGTATGTGTTGACACTATTGCTTCTTTTTCATTAGTATTAATTTCTTCATTGTTTTCTTTAATTACCGATTGTTCTTCTATTTCAGTTTCATCTAGTGTAATAATATTTATATTTCCTAATTGCTTGATGCTATTGATATCCAAAGTATTTAGATTAATTGTTTCCGAATTTATACTTTGTTGATCATTGGAATTTATGTCAACAATAAAACTAGTTGATTCATTGAAATTATCATTTTCTGTACTATTTTGAATTTCGATATATTGACTTATATCATTTAAATTATATAAATCGTTATGTTGACCAGTTGATGTAATAGGAATTTCGATGTTATTTATGTGAAATTGTTGGATATCAGTCGTCGAATCTATTGAGACATGAATATTCGATTCTATTGGCTCAGATTCTGTATGCGAAACATCTACATTTAGAACACGATTGGGAATGGATATTTCTTCTTGATATGTTTGCTCATTTAATGTTTCAAAACCATCAGTATCTTCGACATCCATTGTAGATATGTTATCGTTATTGTCATCTAAAATTAAATTAGTTTTTATACAATGTTTAGCTAAAAATTATTTTCTCGACTGTTTTCCTCCGAAATACTTACTTTCCAAATTATCTAAACTTAATCTTTTTGATATATCATCTTCAACTATGCAATCTAGACCTTCTATATTAATTATATTATCAGTAGATTCAATTTCGATGCAATTTTGTACTTCTGGAAAATATTCTGTTTGATTTATATCAAATCCTGCAAATGTATGACGATGTTAAATTATCTACGTATTGAAATACTAAAAGACTTTGCTTTCCCATGTATTGCTTTATATTTATCCTTTATTTACCTTCAATATAGTATTCTCGATTTAAGCATTCCATTTGTCTTGTGGCTCGTTCAGTTTCACAACTATTTTCCAAAATCATTTCCGTAATTTGATTATCCTCATCATTTATGCTATTAGTTTTTGGGATAACTTCATACGATGTGCTCATCTGATATGTCGGTATCATTTTGTATGTTTTTTTTAATTAATTGTAAAAAATATATAATTTATTATGCTGTATAAGAAGTGAGCATTTTCTTTATTGAGCATTTTTGTTTAACAGCTGTGAAATACTGATGGGAATTGATGGATGGGCCTGTAATAGGAATTCCTACGTAGAGACGAAACCAGATAAATAACTGAAGGAAATTTAAATAATTAATTTCGTCATCAAGTGTGTCAAATCATTTGACGCAAATGACATTTGCTGATTGCCAGAGCCTTCGATGAAATGTCGGAAATGAAGCGGAGCGGAGATGAGCGTAGCTTAGCCTTAAACATACAGCTTCGCATATCTCCTCTCTTCTCCACTTCAGCAGCAGATCATATTACAATATTGATGAGGTTGATTCTTCTCATTCCCAGTCACAGATTATAATATTTCCCATACTCAGTAATCGCACAATAAATACTGACATTACAATGATTAGTAAGCATTAATCAATAGAAGCTAACGTAAGTGGTGAGCAGGAGGTGCTGGCAATTATAAATAGAATTCTAGTTTTTGCAGATTTAAAATTAAGTAGATATAGCTCAGTCTGCTATGTAGGTACAAGATAGTGCTTTGCATATGCAGTTGATTCAGCCTATATAACATATTATTCGTAGCGAATTAAGCTGATAGTTGAACAAGTAATTTATGCTGGGCATAGGTGAAATGATAAGAGTTCGTACAAGGTTCTGTTTAATATACAAGTTTAGTGTACCATGGCATAATGAGGGTACCATTATTATGTTCAAAGCAAAGTAATATAACATCTAAGTTTAATAACCGACAGACAATAGGAAGAAAATGTTGGAACGTTTTTTCAGGACTTTTAAAAGTTTCAAAGTTAATGCGCGATAAAATTAGTAGAAGCTTTTGATTGGAGGTAGTGTAATAATTCCTAAATTGCCCATTTTTATTATCTAGTCAACGCCCGAAATTTTACTCATGCCCATTGTCTCCAGCAAATAAGAAAAATATGCGGTGCCCTATCAAGGATCTAATTCATATCATAGTTTAAATCTTTTTCATTTGAGAGACAATTTATATCTTAAAACCGTCTTCTATTGACTGAAATCGAATTAAAACTGTCTGGTTTTAATTAGTGCAAACTATCGCCATTTTCTTAGAGTATAAGGTGTAAACTAAAGCGATGTTTAGTGCAAGATTCACTTACATCTGAACGATCATATTCTACCATCATCAACATTAAATCAAAAAACGAATCACGTTAATTCTACCATTTAGTAGCTAAACGTAATAATCATGATTATGAATCGACTTCATGTGTTACACTATTTTCCATAATTTTCCTGGAAAATGCTCGAAAACGAAAAAATCGACCGAGGTGACCTCATATTATTATCAGGTCCGAATGACCGACAACACGATCGATATTTTTCCTTGCTACTGGTCGATTTATGTACGTGGGTGAGTAATTCTGCGTAGAATGAAATGGCTGGATAAAGATGTCTGGAGATAATATATTTCCCCAGAATGATTATTATGTGATCAAAGTAGGAGGAACCTGAAAGAGATCTGTACCAAGAATGCAGCCATATCGATACAATCCGTTTTTAGTTTGTATATGAAGTACATATAGTAAATCTAGATCTATATCATCAGAATCTCTATTCTGGATAACCTTAACCTTATATTGCTATGGTATCCTGGTTTAAGTTATTGTCGATTTTGAGACAGATTGTTTTTATTGCTTTTGAAATTATGTAAGAAATGGTGCAAATATATGAAATATATCCAAAGTGGAAGCCAATAAGGCGCACATGTGTATCGATAAAACAAGTTAGAAAGTGTAAAAAAATACAAAGGATGAATTTTAGACAAATCGTTAGATAGATTAGCAATGTATAAAATAAATTTAATAATTTATGGCAGTGCACAAAGATAGCATTAAGTTTTTATGTTAGGATAAAATAACGACGAAATTTATTATCCAGATATCCCAGATTCAAAAATAATGATGGTAAAGACTGGCATAAAACTCTCAAGCATTTTTATTCTCTTCATTTTGCAGTATAGTTTATAGTAAGATGAGTCTAATTAATATAAATGTTCAATATTTAAAATTGATGAACTTACCTAGTTTTGATTTTGGGGGACTTTGTTCGCTCAAACTATAAAATCACTTCAGTTTTAGATTTAGCGCCATTTTCTGAGTCTATTTTGTCTAATACAAATTTTTGCCTCACTCAAAAATAAATTACGATTTTTTTAAACAATTTTATTCAAACTACCCGTAGAAATGTGACAAAAAAAACAGGCAGGTGTGGTGAAAATCATCGAGTCGTAACAATATAAGGCATTTAAAATATTTAATCCGTCCTTACATATAGAAAGCTACCACCTTACTGAAAATAACAAAAATAGTAGTTAAAAACCATTGGAAAACCTCCACCATGCGGGGCCAACCTGTGACAGGTGAAACGCGGTGAAATAATTGTTTTTCCAAAATAACAGACGAAATAGAAAAAAAGTTATGAAAACAATAGTTCATTTATTATTAAAAAATTTATAATAATCATTAGTCATTGATTTGGGACAATTTGAAGAAATAATATTTTAGCAACTAGAATCAATCTGCGTAGTTTTTGTTTATTTCCATATGCAGACTCTGTCCGACTTCGGTCGTAAGTTTTGTCTAATTTTAAATGGTGCATACTGTTAGATTTACGAACTTTATTTTTTTTTTTTACTAATATTTTAACCGATTTACTAATATCGGTTGAATAAACCGATAGTTTGAATCTTATAAAAACTCAAATTTAAAGGAATTTCGGGAAGCAAGAACCCTAAGCAATTGTTTAATCTTGATTAAACAAATATTCAGGTGAACATCCGAAATCCGAATTTGTAATTATTCTACAAAACCTTATTCTGTGTACCCTGAAAATTGTACTACTCATCGTGGATGCATTAGTCACACAAACATGCATGTAAACTTAACGTTAAATTTAACTGAAGTTAAAGTAGACTTTTTTCTCGTTCAGTAATGACAACCGCCAATTTCGCATTTTTTCCATTCCAGAAATTTTCATGTGAAGGAAAGACAACTTTCTATACATTTTTACTCTATAATTTGGCAGTTACAAAAAATTTGCTACAAAATATATGTAAAATACGTATAACTTTTTCATTTTGCTTTTATAGCGGTAATTCGAATAATAGAAAAATGAGTCAAGAATATATAAATTATGAAGGTGAAGGGAATGGAAAAAGAAATACAGAACAAGTAAAATTTTCAACTACCTATTAATTTTCTTTGTATTTTTTCTTCCGAAATGATTTTTTACTAAAGTATGCCAAATTTATATAAAAGTATAACCGAATTGAGTTTAATATATTCTCCAGCGCATAATGAGCATTTTATTCTGTGTCATGGTTTCAATTTTTTTGATAAACTCTCCACTGTAATAATTATTTATGTGCAGCACCTGCTTCCACCCTTTCCCATTTTTTTCTCTTTTTTTTGTAATAATGGTTGTAATGGTAGCAGTAGGAACTGCACGCGTGTTATCATTATTATTTATTTAATTTCAACCCTCTACAGCAGTGGTAGAACTAAATGGTAAATACATATACGATATAGCAAACATATACACACATGCACACGCCAGCATGTTCCTTCCTACTTCCTTTTTATGCACCAGAGAACACACAAGAATATTGATGGGAAATGTTGTACCATATGCAAAAAAACTGTGTATAATACTATTATACGTTATATCAGCATGACTGTTTCGATCAAATATTATTTTTACTTAACAATTTAGTGATATATTTAATCTAAAACCATTGATTTTGTAGTAAACTATATCAATCAATTAGACCAAATTAGATTAAGGGATAAATGAATGATCATATTTTAACGAATCGGATCAAATATTAGGTACCAATATTGTTTCGAATAGAAATTTAAATAGTTTATAAAAAATTTTTCGTATTGCTAATATAGGTGTGATTGAACAATTTTGATCAGTTTATCCATAAATAAAATTAACTAGAGCGTATACTTAAATAATATTGCTGTTTCATCGAAATTTATTACTATTGTATGTTGAACTGATCAGCAAGCATCATTGAGTACTTTTCAGTTTTGAGACTTCACTTGTAATAGCTTTATCTATTCACATTCAAGTATCTAATTATACGAGCTTTTTCATCCACCCTCTGTCCAAAAGAGAACAAAATGTATGTGAATCAATATAATCTAATCGAATTAATGATTTAATGAATAATTTACAAAAATAATTATACTAATTGTAAGATAAAAGTTATACCTACCTTTTAAAAAAGAAACGTTGACAATTTTTCGATTCTATTGCCGTTATCTTTCTCCGAAATTCACGTAAATAAGAACATTCCCGTGTCTTTGTGTTAGATGGCGCCACAATATCAAATGAACTAAATATATTCTTTCCATGAAATTTTAATAATCGCTTTAGAATTCTATATGGCTCTATTCTGTCATGTTTTTGTTACGAAGAACCAATTTAGCATACGAATCGGAAAAACGGTAGATTATAAAAATGAGATATACAATTGAATAATACTACTGTATTGATTTAATTTTTAATGTATAATAAACAAACAAATTTATATTTTCAAAGCTTTTTACATTTGATACTTTTATATAATATATAATAATTATTAATACGCATTAATTTATTTAATCTACTGTATAATAGTCTAATTTCAAAACGTTTTATTATCTAGTTAATATTTACAAAATTTATTTAATCATTTATAATACAATTACAAACTAACTATAATAATTAATAAAAATAAATAAATACATATTGAAATTATAGAATATGGGGTTTTTACAGTGATTCTTTTTTACATGGACGGTAAATATAACAAAATTTATGCCAAGAGTGCAAATTAAAATTAACAATGTAAATAAATAATTTGTTTTCTGTTTTATAATTCAACTAAATATAGGAATATTTTCAGTATTACATCTCTAGGTATAATAGATTAAAAATTGCTAAATAACATTAATTAATTTACAAAAATACTCATTAGTAATATATTTACAAAGTTAACAAAAATTCATTCACTGTGGATGACATGCATTTTTTTTTTTTATTTAATGAAAATCGATGACCAAAAGTGATGCTGGTGAGTGGAAAATGGGTCTCCTTTTCTATTTTCCTGTTTAAGTTAATACATATTTATGGGGGCTCATTTATTTTTATACAAATTTAAAAAGAAAAATTGAATATAAAAATAAATTGTTAAAGGGAGAATAGAGTACCTACTAATGTGTTTTTTTTGTCTTTTTTGTTATATGTATGTA
Source organism: Platypus cylindrus (assembly GCA_949748235.1). NCBI lineage: Eukaryota > Metazoa > Arthropoda > Insecta > Coleoptera > Curculionidae > Platypus > Platypus cylindrus. The sequence continues at coordinate 17,611,950 of OX456488.1, read as the reverse complement.
CAGAGGTATTACTTTGTAAATATTAAAAGTAAATGTTTAGTATTTTTGGTGTATTTTTTTAGCATTAAAATTAAGTTTAAAATAACGTAAATTAAATACCATTAATAATAATAAACAAATAACACATCAATACTAAAATTATCAGTCTTGAAAAAATAAGCAAAATAGGACAACAAAATATAGGAAGATTTCTAACAATTAATCTAACAGTAATATTAATAATATTTGGACTACTAGTTTTTTTACATATAGACTAACGTACGTCTACGAATTTATCAGTACCTTTTTTAATTCAACGATATATAAAAACAAAGAAACAAAATGTGACAAAACAGAGTAGATGATCTTTTAAACACACTATTAATTAGCTAAGATTTTAAATAATATAATCCGCGTGGGTTTAGCCAATTCTACACATTAAAAATTAATCTACGTAACTCTATAAATACATATAGCGCTATCGAACATATCTAAACAAACGCAACCTATCGATCCAAGCCACTTCGTTCTTTTAACGAAACTTTTCTGAAAATATTAGGTTCGTTCCAGCAAACTGTTTGAAGTGTTTTGTGACTAGCAAGGTCTAGTTATCCATACATATACTCGTAATAAGAAACAACGTATATCTTTGATATTTTCTATTGAATGGAGAGAGATGATAAGCTTTTGAAACAGTCTACAGAACAAGACCTAATATTATTACTAACACTGAAAGTAAATGAACGCTCTTTTCTATTATAATGATTTGGTTTTAGTAAAGTTTAATAACAGTAATAATTAATCTAGGCCCTTTTGTAATTAGCGAAAATTTTCGTTTCATAATATAATTTACCGGTGACCTCTCTGACTGAAAGTCTAGAAGCCATTATTACTATTATTTTAATATGACTGTTGATTAACTAAATTTCTCTAATTAAATTAACGTAAATTGAGTAACAAAATAAACCGCAAAATTTTACCCGAAATAACAATTAATAATAAAATAATAATAACATTTTAATTTTGATTACATCGTAAATTTAGAGAGCAGACTTCCTAATAAAAATAATACGGATAAAGTTATTAGATGTGATGATGATATTGGAACGTTGTTATTTGCAGATGATGGTGCAGCGAATCCACATTCTCGATGACCATAATTTTGACAGTAAACCTGGAAAAAAAGAAAAAAATGAGAGATAATGATAATAATGGATATTTAATAGTGTACGTAACGCGCACGAATGGGGAAGATATTTCGTGATACAGTTGAATGTATGCGACGTAATTGAGCACAATGTAAATCGAATATACGCATATTGTCCGCGTTTTGTATTTTGGTATTTTTCCACATATAGAAATTGTAATATTTAAGAAAAGTTTTCTGCTATACATGTTTGCTTATTTATACATTTCTCTTCATTCAATATAATGTTCAATAATAATACGTAGATAATATACAACATTTGCATAAAATCAAAAAATTTGCAATTTTATTATTTAATACACATATGCGTTAATTCTGAATTATTATTGAAAAATTCCACCATTAATAATTCGTGTCGTTGTTTGCTATACCTATCGCATTTCAATAATAAAAAATAAAAGAAAAAAGTTGTTCTGCTTTAATAAATTTTAGATAAATTATATTTATCCAACGACGCGAATTGATGTTCAAATGCATCACTGAATTTTTATTATAGACCAAAAAGCACATTAAGTTGTGCACATTTTCCATTACTAAAATTGTATTCATCTGTATTATTTATTAAAAAAGTAATGTATAATTAAAATTACTATCTGTTTTAATTGTTGTTGGGCGTTCAATACTCATTTTTCAATAATTTTTCAGACACAAATATAATTATAATGCAAATTATAAAACTAAAGGTGCGTGTCCACTATCATTTCCGTTTCTAATTTCATTATGTCAATGCTTATGCACACTATAGATCGATAAGCGGGTGATTTTGGCAAAACTTTTTCGATTTCTTAATGTAAGTTTTGTGTGTTTATGGGTGCCGTGTGCAGTAAGTACCTCCATTCAGATTTGACTTAATATTACTATCTATTGAACATCTATTAAATATTAACCTCATTGGGAAATAATGACTAATTAATGAAAATAATAACATCACATCTAATCTCGATAAACATAAATCAGAAAATAACATTTTATCGACCGTTTCATAGGTCAAGTTAGGTGTTTCCATACAGTGGGAAAGACAGTTACTGGACAATTTAAAAAAAAGGCAATTTTCAATGATCCGAAAAAATTTACTAGTGACAACACACCTTTTTGTTATTAACTATAACTTACTTGTATCATTGACGATGACATTTTATCAAGGAACATTTTTGTAAATTCAGCTGTTTCATTTCCACATACGTCACGAGTAGTTGATGTTGAACATTTTACATATTCTTGTAACGCACTGGAAATATAAAGAAAAAAAGCATTATGAATAATTTCAATGTACATATTTTATTAGACAACGAGATATCAATTGGAAAATTCGAATAGTTTCAATAACAAGTTCGGAAATACTGGAAATAGACATACATTTAATGTCAATTTATATATTGTATTGATTTTTAGTAATAAATATACATAATAATATATACCTAAGTACACAATACTTATTTATGAATCCACGAATAATGTATACTGAGTAATTTACAAATAGAAACTAGAATTTTGGATATTATCGATTATAGATCTACATAAATATAGATCTAGATACCGGGATGCTTATTATTGGACAATGAAATAGATTTGTATGTAGTATAAATAGTTATAAACTGTAAATGTAAAATGTTTTATTTCCCATTTGTTATTGAGGAATAAAGGATTCCTTGTGTTATTATTTAAAATTTAAGTGTCACATATTGAAACATTAAATGTTTCAATATTTAATTCCGAGTTTTTTCTATCTTTTATAATATTTTTTCCTGTTCGAAATACATGATACATTTTATATACCTGCTATATATATGTAGCTATTTGCATTTAATTAAATATACCGCTTTAGTAGATAAATGCTGACAATATTTTTATGAAATTTAGGACAATTGTCAGTTTCACATCATATTAAACATAAAAAAGAAATTCCCTATTTTCTGGTTGTAGAAAAATTTGCATTTCAAAAAAAGCATTTTTTACATTGATAACAATTATGAAGTTTTTGGCAAAAATTCAACTTTATAATCATTCTTCTGCTTCCACTAATATGATGAAGCTCAAACTCTTGTACCTACGGCAGTTTTGATTATTTTTTAATGGCCCGTGTATGCAAAGATAACATTTTAGTTAGGATTTTTTTTCCTCTTGAATATGTGATGGTGAATCGGAGGCGTAACAAATGAAATTATGGCGTAATACCAGCGTGATCTATTACATATATTGGAATTTGGAACAATCTCCAGAAAATAAGAAAATTAGGGCTTTTGCTACCTATGAGTTTAGAAATTATTTTGAAAATATGCAAATAATCGTTTGTAACGCCACTGTTCGCGATAGAAATTTAAAGCATTGCTCCGACAAAATGTATGAGAATAAGGTGAATAGGATTCTTTTCTAATAATAAAAATAATGTTAAAAAATAAAGGCAATCAAATAAGAAAAAATACTTGATAAAGATTTATAAAATCGAAACAGCTGTAGTATGAAAATTAAATGGTTAACAAAAAAGAATAAAAACTCCGAAAAAACAGATAAGTAAAATAATTGCTGATTGCTATAGTAAAACGACGTATTTATTCGTGTACGTATTTTTGAGGTTTTACGAATAATACCGTAATTATTTTCAAATTAAATTCAACAAACATAGTTAGTAGTTGACACTGATGTGAGAGTATATGAAAATTTAATCGCAATTTTTATTCTGAAATTAAAAATCTGGGAACATTGGAAATTAGATTAAAAATTAATAAAAACAAAACAATCCAGACATGATGTTAATAAATGGAAATTCAATGAAATAAAAAAATTATTCAACAAAAGGATTAAATACATGAATTGAATTGGTTTTGATAAATTCGAGTAGTGTTCAAGTGCAGCGAATCGCACCAATATAATAATTTTTATGGGTCTTCGCATTTTTTGCATGATCGAATTTAAAAATTCCTGAAAATTCAATCATGATTCTTTCTGCATCCGAGAGATTTTCAGTTCAACAGTATCATTACTATATTATTATATCTTGGGTATTATATTATAAAGATCGTCTCCCTCAGTTTGCGGTTTTCCATTAGAAAATTTCTTCTGGTAAATTTAAAATGACGAATCGAAGCATTCCGGTAAAAAGAAATCGTGAAAAATAAATATGAATTTTTATCCGATTATGTATACTTACTCACAAATTAATTTTCATTTCTTTTCAAATACACGATTACTTCGAAATATATTTCTTTTTAATGTACATAATTAATATCGTTCAAATTAAATATGTATAGAGGTAAATTCCCATTACAAATCAAATAATTATTTACGAGTAATAAAAATTTTCAAGATACTTTATTCCGAAAGCTTCATTTCAAATAAATTTTTTCATTTATTTATTTATTTATTTATCTATCTATTTTATGCCTACAGATATTTATTCAGGCCTTTCCACTAGCTGGAAATATTTATTTCGCTGAAATAAAAATACATACTCGTAAAGTTATAAGATTTCGTTTATTGCGAACCAAAAAGGAAGAAAGAAAGAAAGAAAAGGAGCATTATTAATACGAGTCTCTCATCGGATTTAATTAAGTCTCGCGTAAAAAAAAAAGAGAGAGAGCAGAAGATAAACAAAAAATATATTAAAAATTATGTTTGCTTCAGTGCAAATAGCCGAAATTCAGCCGAAAAAACTATGCGCCGTATAAAATATGAACAGATATGCAAAAAATATCAGACATAATCACGCAATGGTACGTGCACGTCACCAATAATATGTCAAAAATATAGTATAAAAAATAGCACAAAATACCTTGAAATTAATATCGAAAACTACATAAAACAAACGAAGTTTCAAAAAAAACTTACCAACAAACATTTTTTATTCCTTCATCCGCTGCATCCCTCTTCTTTTTCTGATACGAATTGAATGCAATTAAATCATCTTTAGAGATGTTATCGATTGGTGTTCTTGATTGAATTTCTCGCATATTCTCTGTATATTTTTTGAAACAGATTTCATTATCCGCTTGTACCATTTGCATACAGGGTGCATGCTTTAAGAATACTGAAAAAAAATATATTTAGTTTTTTTTTTAGAATTTTTTAGAATTTAATAGAAGTGAAATACTAGTTTACTGTTTATTCGACAGCATTTTAAATTAGTTTGTATTATTTCGAATGAAAATCGATAATGGTAAAAATAACCCAATGATTTATTAATCATAATGAATATAATATTATTACTTAAGAATATTATTAGAGATTGAATTATCTATTTTATTCAGTACTATCATTATTTGCTTTTCTGAAGCTGTTAGCTCTATGAACCGATAATAATTATTATCGAGTAGATGTGAATAAAACACCTGATAATTACCTTCTTGGAATGTTTCATTTCTACATAAATTATTAACCATATCCGCTGTACCATGGAAAAGTTTTTTGAAATGTTTCCGTTGTTGTAAATTCATACAAAATCTTGTATGTTGATGGATGCATCTTATAGCATTATGGAAGTCTCTGTGTGATTTCAAAAAACAACAAATTAATGTTAATTACTATATCACGAAACATGATTAATATTAATGATTCAATTGCAGCAGGCGGGGCAAATATTTGACACTTGGCATAAGTTAGGCCGATGTCTGATGTATCCGAATGACGAATACGAAAGTTTTTTTTATTGAATGATTGATTTTGCATCATTGAACACAACATCATTGATTTTATACATGCAATAAAAAAAAAAATATCGTATCCAATTTTCGGATGCATGCCAAGTTGTCCTCAGTCAACCAAAGGCAATGTGGCTGCTCGTTCTCGGTCTAGTGATATATTCTAGATCCAATGCCTACTGATTAAAACACTAAATTATTCTTTGCCTATTACAAGCATGCTCTTTTACGAAATAAATCTTTCTGCTGTTTAAATTTTAAATAATTATAAGTCAAAAAGTTGCAATAAATTAAATCCCATTGCACCACCACCATCACGACCACCACTACCACGATATTTTAATCATGCAATTTAAAACCACCTTTTAGCCTACTTCCATGCTTGCTTGAGACTATTTGCCCACCTACAATTTTCTAATAGCATAAATTTCAAAGACAGCGGGGTTAAAGGAAAACCAAATTTCCTTCTTTTTTTTTTGAAAAAGGGAGATGCGGTTAGCCAGAACCGCAAAGGACTTCTCTACCTATGCATGGATAGTGTGTGATGATGATGAGAATGGAGATCAGCTCCATTCTCTGTTATTATTATCACGATAATAATGATGATGGTTGTGGTGCTTGTGGTGGTGATGGGGCATGCTTGTCGTCGCGGTAGCTTTTCTCGTTTTCCGATAACAGCTATACGAACATATTATTTGCGTTTAGAATAGATATATGAGTGTATTAGAAATAATATTTGAAATATGGATGATAATAAATTTTATTTTTCATGGTTGATAAACAGATTTGAGTGGTCATATTCACTGTTAGCCAGTTCATAGAACTGTTAACATGAACAGAAAATGTTCAAATTTTCAGTTGAATAAATTTAATTATTGAAAAGCAAGTTGACTCTCCATTAGGTCAAGGACTCTTTATTTCATACGTATTTTGTTCCAACTTCAAATATCATCAAAGAAATAAAGGAGAATTTTCATTCTTATAATAAGTAGCGTTCTATTTTAGTGATAACGAACAAACATTTCCATTAATTAAGAGAAACGCTTTTAATTAACGATTACATATTAATCTAATTATGTACGAGTATAATTATTGTAATGCAACCCCATATACAAACACTAAATATACTTACATATTCCAAATTGCAATTACTTCCACTCTGCAGTTATGCAACAATGAGATTAATATCCGTATATAGTATATATAAATACATATGTGTACATATAGTATGTACAAAATATGATAATTAACAATATCCAGAAGTTTCCCAGAGAATAGTAAAGGACAAACTTATAGTAAATGGAAACAGATGTAGATGTTACAATGGATATATATGGAATATGTGTGTGTACATATTATATGGTAAATGATGGTAAGTAGATTCCATAAATTCTGAGTTTACATAAAATAATTTTCGAAACAGAACGGGGTAAGTCGTGTGAAACGTTTACATTACAAACAAGTAAAAAAAGAACGAAGACGTATGTCTGTGATTAAAATTCAAAATTATTAAAATTACTAATTCTTAATTGAATTTAAATTTAAAGAATGTCTAATGGCAGTAAGTATTGTCCATCACAAATGCTATAATTTTAATACTTACGGGCAAATCTTTTCCAAATCAGCTTTCGAACTAACAAAATTCAAGCCAGATTCCAATACCGATAGGGGTTTTGAGCATTGCATTAATTCTTCAGATCTACAATTTACATTTCCTCGTACCTTTGTGGTAATAACTGAAACAAAATTAAATACATTCTGATTATAAATTTGGGTAACAAATTTTTAATTGAGTTTCACGAGCTTTTATTATTTATTTATCATTAGTACGAGCCGCTCTAACTTAAACTGTGTTCTTAATCTTTGTAAATGTGATGATTCTGTCTTCAGTTTTGAGTATTGTAATCTACACTAGTAGTGTAGATAGCAGTAGTGTATTTCGTGTAAACTATTTATTAAAACACACAATTTCTATTAACAATTGATTTAATTCCATAAAAAACACCCATTTAGTTTTAGCTAAACTAGACATTAATTTCAATTTTTTTATAATTTGAAAAGCAAAACTAATCTCCTACAGGATAATCCTTTCTCTCCCTCTCTCTGTTAACTTTTATTTCACATTCTATTATACTGGAAAAATTGAGTTCGAATCATTGTCGCCGTGCCAACGTAAATGGACAGTTTTCTATTATGTTTGTTAGAACAAAAATACAAAATTGCTCGTAATAATCTGGGGAAAATGTGTTTTTCGCCATATTTCTACTTTAAATTGAGTAAAGGATAAGCACCTATGAGACCTACATAAGTATGTGACGCATTTTAACCCTCCGTTCTGTTCATTTACCCAAAAAAACTATTAATTATTAAGTATAAAATGGAACTTAAATGATGTTTTTTTACAGTTATTAAACAAACATCTATCTCCACCTTTTGAGGAATAGCTGAAACGGACGCTATAAATAGATCTACAGTTTTCTACACCGTAATAAAATCTGAATATAAACAATTTAACAAGGAATTTTCTGCTATAATATTTTATTGCATTTAGTATTATTACTTTCACAATAATAAAATGCCTTTTCTATAGAAGTTTTTAGTATCTTTAAGTAGCCTTAACTAATAAGGCTACTTAAGCAATAAAAAAATTATTTGCTAAGTTTATAATAATGATTACACTTAGTTATTATTGTTATTTTTATCGCCCTTTCAACGCATATCAAGGCAACATACTGTTATCAATTGAAAATATTTTAAATTTGCTCTAATCGATAAAATCGAAAAAGCCGATAGTAACCCATTCAATTCTCTCTCTCTCTCTCTCTCTAATTGAACGTGAAAATTGATTATTGGTACCAAGTGGATATAATTTTAGCATTCTAATCTTTTTTGGACGTATACTGTATTTTTTGAATTATATCATTGCTTTGTATCAGTTACATTATTAAAGAAAAAAATCGAATAAAAATCGACTAATTTCAGTTAAGTATTGAACTGAAAAGAAGAACTAATCTGAAATTAAGTACTCCACAGATTGCAAACCCTGCATAGAATGCTTCCACCAATAATATTGAAAGCTATGCCAACTGCAGCATTTAATCCGAAACTGGATCATAACATTACATCCAACTATAGAATACTTATTTTCCCTGAATAATTAGCATACGTTAATTTTCCTAACTAGGAAAAAAAAAACATCAAAGAACAAAAAAAATATATATATTCTTGTTTTTTTATTAGATTAACAAAACTGCCAGCTCTTTTCATATTAACACGACAGCAAAGACACTGATGCTAATAAAATAAAACAGAAAAAAAAAGAAAATACCTAATGAATAAGAAAAGAAGAGAGAAGAAAAAAAAAACAAATGGTTTCAACTTTTGTTGGAACATCATCTTCATTTCGGAAAATATCATTACGCAATGAAAGAGAATTCTAAGGGAAATAACAACGGAATCTCCCTCCCTTGAATTGCTAAAACATTTACGCCACTTTATATTTTAAGTTGTTTAGTATTGTAGCCGCCATACCATTGGTGGCTATGGCGGTAAAGGGTGGTGACGGTTGATAATATTAACAATAAAAATATAATTTAGAAAATGTTCCTCAAGGAACTAGAAGTTGATAAAAAAAAGGAAAAGAATAATAATCATTATTATTATTACAGTGCTAAGGGTTTCTTTATGTCGGTTAAGAAGATGTCTTAAAGAAAATGGGAAGTAAAATTTTATGTTGGTTGTTTTATTTTTAATTAACGATGGAAATTAAAAAATTAGTATTTCTCTTGGTTAATTAAATATTTCGAAGATCCCATTTGCAAATTTTGTAATTTTGCCTAATAGAAGGGGAAATTTTATAACATCAACATTTTAACAGTCCCAGGAAAGGCAAAGAATTGACTAATACTAAAAAACCATGATCGTAACTTGCACATGACGTCATACACGTTTTTATCGGCACATACATTATAACAACATATTCAACCAAATAAGTTGAGGGTTACTATATAAATATAAATATTAATTCCCTTTTCTTTTAAGTACCATTGTGCTCTATCTAGAAATATTTAATACTAGAAAACCGAATAGAGCCGAAAGCCGAATAAAGAACTTTGGTACGTATTTTGTGCCAATTCCAGAATCAAAAATAAATTACATTTACATGAATAGCAAATAATCCATTTACAAAAATTAGAATTTAACACTCGAGCTATTTACATCCAGCATCCTAATTAAGCATAATACAAGAAACATCTCTTTAAAACATACTTTATCATAATTACGATGTTCTATAGTACACCAAGACAACACACACGATGATCCCTCTATTCCACTAAAGTCTATTCTACATCTATAACTCTATTCCACATTTACTATGCTCTCTGCCTCTTTCTTTCTATCTTTCACAAACACACACAAACACTCAGACCTAAATTCAACCCAAAACTAATTAACAAATATTCTTGTGGCTTTTAGCAACTTAGCAAAACGGTTAAAATATAAGTAATGCATTGTCCCTTTGGGGATATCTTAGTTTTAGTTAGCCTTTCTTAAGGAATAAATCGCAATAAGAAGAAGAAGGAAGATACAACAACAATAACAACAAACTACGATAGGAACAAAGATAGAAATTATATGGAGGAATAGATCCTAACCTTTTTCTATGTATTAATATAAATTGCTTTTTGTTCAAGAAGAAATTTTAAGATTAACTTCTAATAATATAATGATGATGAAGATGATGATTTATTATAGTTGCTTCTATTTAGTAGAAAAGAAAAATATACAAAAAATTTGATCTAATTTAACTGCTTTTTAATATGTGCCAGGTAAATAGATGTATTCTTTTGTGAGTGATGTTGATCAAAGAATGATAGAGGAAAAACGCAATTTCCATGATAATGTCATCGGAAGCAGTAAAAAACGAAAACGAATTGATTAGGTGTACTAAACACTATGGGAAGGGTTTATATTATTCATGACTAGATCAATATTCAAATACCTACATCTTGTGTTTGCTTAATTTCATTAAATATTCGATTTTTAAATATACTGTAATCCAATTAATAGTGATCTCTGATTATGTGTGCAGGAAACAACATTTTGCCGTAAGCGCACGGTAAATTTAAGGGTAATCATATACGCGGAAACTCAGAGAAGTATAAGATATCTTTATAGGCAGTTAATGAACGACATTTTTCATTAAATGCCATTGACAAACGTTTTGCTTTTAATATTTCGAATAGATTAATTTTTCACAGTAGTCTTTATGACGGCTGTTAAGAAGGCTTCAATGTGAACCTATGCCCAAATAGAGACTTTATTTCGGATAAAATAAACAGACCATTCGAATTTCTCGAACATTTTTCAAAAGTATCGTAAAATTGCATTACTTCAATTTGAAAATCAAACATCTCGAAAATTCGACATCTCATATGATTCACAAAGTATTTTTATCATCATTATACTGAAAGAATTTACCGAAAGCTCCACTTTATCATGATTTTCATAAAAAAAAATTGGAGAAATCTTTTATCTAGAAGTTTGTTTTTAGATACATAAATTGCCTTTAACATGGAAAGAAGAAGAGTTAGTTTACTGGAATTTAACTATCGCATCGTAACTGCATTGCCCTGAGAATTTATGACCTCATTCTTATCTATTACATTTAGTAAAAATAGGCGAAGGTCTAACGTTAGTTAGAGCAGCAGAAATATATCTATTTTTTAAATAGCATTAAATAATTTTGTTATATTAAGTAGGTATAAAGCAAACAGGATGAATAGAAATTAACCGTCACGTCATTAGACTTGACTATCACAAATTACATTTAATCTGTGTTGATTGCATCCATTTAGTGTTGCTCGCACAAAACCCCTGACAAACATGATGATAGACATGATGATAGATGAATGTCAAATTAACCAATTAGATCAATTAATTAACTGAAAAAAGCCTATTAATTGCTAATAGGAGTAATAATAATAATAATTTTAAATAAAAAGCTTTAGTAATCAAGTTCCGCTCTATCATCGCGTGAGTGCACCTCAATAATAATGTTTTCCAATGCCGTCGCCGCCGCCTCCGACAGTCCAACACACGAACACCGATTGGATTGGGAACATAACCACTGATAATTTCTCACGCTTATTCGAAGATTGGAGAATCAATTTACATGTCAATTGGTTGGTTCCATTATTCATCCATTGCTGGATAACCGGGATGAACCATTTTCGTACATATTATTAGAAAATAATGTTATCATCATTATAGATGGTTAACTCCATTATAGGGCGTTGTCTCATTAGTATAATGTATCGGTTTAGAGGTACACGATTAATTTCTATTCATTTAGATAGATAGATAGATACTAAATATATCTCTCTTCTATTTCAGTTACAGTCTAATTCGGTTAGAGACAGTTGGCATATTAACACGCCAGCGGATTTTTATTAGATCCAATTATGGCTTTAATTACTATACCAAATAGTGGATACAAAACAAATATGTATGATTCAATAAACACTTTTGATGCAAGTTGCAGAAACGCCATTTTATCCTTTTTGCTAGAATAGAATAGTTGATTTGTTATTTTCAATGTAATTTTTCCACAGCAACTATGATCATCCATAGTCGAGAATTGACTAGCAGTAAGTGTACTGTGTTATACTTAAGCCTCGCTATAACGGCAACCCAAAGTGCAAGCCTAAATTGCCATTGTACGTGAGTTGCTGTTATTGGGAGAGGTGAAAATTATTAACGCGTATACACCGTTCGGTGAAAACAAAAAAGGCCATTTATAGAGTTGCACATATATATATTTATATAGGTAATAAATAACATGTTACGTTATTGAGAGGTGACCATTAACAGAAGTTTCACTGTAGAGCAGTTTCTAAGAGGAAATTTGAAGTTTTTCATCAGCAACAAGTACTACTTGAACTGGCGCAATATTTATTTAATAACATACGCGTAGCAGTAATCTCATTCATTCGCTATATTTGCTCATGCGTTAGCATGCCACTTGACAGTAATGAGCAATTTGTCGTTCTTCTTTCTATTTTTATTATTATTATCATTGCATAACATGGTTTTCTATAGTGACACTAGTGCAACTGCATTAATAATAAATTACATTTAATATTGTAATAATAATTACAAAAACAACAAATTTTCAAAACTTTAAATCTACTACAAATTTTCCTTATTTTTCTCTTTTCTTTTTTTTTTTTTTTGTTTTATAAGTAGATTTAATCGGTTTGCCACTTTGGCACTATAGAAAAAACTACGAATGAATTCCAGTGTCGAGAGATAGAGAGAGAGAGAAATAAATTAAAAAGAAAAGAAAAATAATTTTAACTCTCCGTAAAACCAATTTTGAAACTTTTCTCTAACATTTCCAGGTAGAAACTTTTTTTTTCCCTTCGCCTCATCTCATCGTCATCTCGGAAAATCACCTTTTTTCCCATTCCTATATCTAAAATAGTATAAAGTAAGCAGTGGGGTGGGAGTAGTGAGAAAAAAGGCGCAAAGAAATTAATATCAGTGTGTGTGCGAATTTTCTTATATATGGGAGAATAGAGTATGAGAAAGAAAAAAAAAGAGATTATAGAGAAATGATGAAAATGACAAAAATGACAGAAAACATTACCTAATTTCAATTTTATTGAAAAAATAAGATAGAAACACTTCTGTATTTTCAGGTTCCTGTCATATTGTTTTCGTACACAGGGTGTTCCAGAAGATATGACATAAATTGAATCTAAGTAATACGTATAAATGATGTTAGACGTCACATATTATAGGCAAAAATTATGAAAATTGATTTTCTATTTACGTATAAGATAAGTCTATTTGTTAATTATAGTATATGTACGCATAACCAATGTATAGAAGCCGTCTCGTGTTCTAAGGATTTTAAATCGATGATTTAAAACGTTGAGAAAAATACAAACAAATTTCAATATTTTCGCTTAAAATAAATACTTCAAAATTGCACACATTATCCTGATTAAATTAGTTATTTAAAATAACTATAGAAACGAGAGAGAGAGAGAAGGTAATATAACCTTCTTTATCTAAAGAGATAGATAATATTTATTATATAAGATTGATAAAGAATCATATATTTATAAGATAAGGATGTCTTTTTCTAAATAGATCTAGTATATCGATTTTCTTTAATTATGAAAAAAAAACAGACAAATTTTCATAACAAAATAACGAATAACTGAACCAGATACTTTTCATAATATACTGCATAGAATTCTAATTCGAATTTTCCAGATAATAATGATAATAATAATAGTAATAATAATAATAATCAATTTTCTTCCTACTACTCCACTACCACACTCGCTAAAATTAATTCACCATCTTAATTTGTCTACTATAACTAACTAGTATAAACTGTATAATTAAACATATGCCTCCTAACGGCTTTAACTATACACACACACACACACACACACATATGTATCTATGTATGTATATCTACACATAACCATACATACACATACATATCTCTTTCCATATTATTATATTTGCATATTCTGTTATAGTATTGTTGCAATCGTATTATAAGAGAAGAAGTGGGAAACGTTTAGGTGACAGAAAATGAGAGATATTATGTTTTAATCTCTCGTATGTTAACCCTCCTTTAAATTCCTTCCACCCTAATTCTAACCTTAAAGAAACGAAACAAAAGAAAAAGTGAAACAAAAAAAAAGGAGGAAACACAAACATTGTTTAAATTCTGAGAATAATTTTGTATGTATGGTGGTTAAAGTAGGGGTGTAAAGATATAACACTGAGAGTTAATTAATTTCTTGGCAACGTAACTAAAATTATTCGTTGCTCTCTGTTGCTCTTGCTCAGAGCCTATGCGGTTTGACTCTAAAGAATGTAAAAGACAGAGAATGTGGAAAGAGGTTCATTCTCCATTTCTCTTTCTATATCTAAGCAATTTAATTCAGAAGCCGCAAAAATTAATCAAACCGAAATGAATTTGAGGATTAAGAGAGTTAGTTAGGTAGAAGAGAAAGACATGAAAATCTCAGCAAAGATTAAAAAAAAAAAACATCTTATGATTTAAGGGATTATAAAATATATATGAAATATAGAATCCTTGTGTGGCATCTCTGACATATATCTATTAAAGAAAACTGTTACATACTATATATGGTGTATTTTAATGTATGTCAAAACATTTTTCTATAAACAGTTCACTGGCCTATTTTAAAAATAGCTAATAATTTCTTTTAAACCACTGCATAATTCCTATTCGTTCTACACGGTCTGTCCACTTAATCACAGTATTCTCTAGCAAACATAAAATTTCGATAAGCTTTAATGTAATTAACTATTCCTTAGGCCATAAATTTTCTCCTCGAATTTACCAATCCTACTATTAGCTACACTGAATACAGTCGTAATTGTTAAAATAGTGTGTATAAAAGTGTATGTATTTATGCGCTATACAGTAATAAATAAGGTTATGCGTCTGCCACATAGAAAACTACTGGTAGTAGTGTAGCTACTGTAATTTTCCGAAAAAATTGGACACGCAATGTCGATAAAATGACTACTGCTACTACTAAATTTATTAATACAATTCGTAGGTATTGATTTGGATAATTGTCCTTTTCAAAATGAAACAGAAAAATTGGGGGGAAGGATAATAGGTAATATAATAAATTTCTCTGACATCAGTAGATGGCTTAGTTTTCTTTTTAAGCAAATAAATATGTAAAGATCTATAACCAAAAAAAAAAAAAATATTCAGTATAATAAATTAATACCAGTGACAATATAATTTATTTAATAATAACAATAAGTATAGTAAGTCAATGTTATGCCTAAAAAATAGTCTATAAATGCGAGTAAATTATAATCATACATGCTTGTTATTTTTTCCATTGGTTAAAACATTAATGTATGCTTTAATTGCTATCGATTTTGTGAAGATAAATCGATTAATTATTTACAAAATTTACTCAACAAAACAAACGGAGAGAGTAAAAATACATAGAAAAGTAATATTCAGTTAAAAATTGGTTCCAGATTTTTTTTTTTTTTTCTTCTCTTTTTTAATTAAAAGCAAATCAAAATATATTTAAACTGAGTGGATATATGTATGCACCCTACAATATTTGTCCGTGTTTTATTTATTTCAGCAAATAACTATTACAAATAAGCATGCTACTTTATGTATTTTTTATCACTGAATATTCTTAATATTATATTAATATTATTATATTCTAATTACATCATAAACAATGTAATTAAAAATTTAATGTTAATTTATAAAAATCAAAAATAGAAACTTATCGCGATATGTATTTATATTATGGTATGTATACCATGTATTTCAATTATAAAATTTAGAGTATGTAATTTACGAATATCTTCTGTATGCTATAAATGCTTAGATTGCTATGCTGGTAATTACGGTTACTAATTAGAAGAATGAATAATAGATGGCTGCGCCGTCATATAATATTTTTATTAGTCTTGCTGTAATAAATTTTTAATATTAAACGAGAACAAAGTGTAACATTTTATTAAACTTATATGAATTCATGCACTTGCTGACAGTTCATTTTACAATGTTTCTTGCTAATTGAAAAATATCCTCTTTTTTTACTCATTATTGGCTCACGTGATATACAGTTTAATATGTCAATTTACAGACAGACTTATTTAAAACACTCGATGCATACTTCTATTAATTCTATTAATTATTTATTCATATGCATTGAGAATTTCAATTAATTTAGTCTTCAGCACTTTCAAAAAAAAGAAGTCATTTTGAAACAAAATTTTTATTCGCTTTTTTTCTATGCATAATTAACCAAAAAAAGAATTGAAATTGGCACCTACACAATTCAGCACTAAAAAGATTAATATTTTTGAATAACAAGCAGAAAAACTCTATAAACCGTAAAAAATAAAATGAAAATAAAAAATATTTTTTTTATTTTTAGTTCCAAATCGCACCAATTAAATTTTTCATTCAAACTAAGTCTCAAATCCCAAACTTACTTCGGAATTGCAGTCTACTATGTAAAAGACAGTTCGATTTAATCACGATTATTACTCTACAGAAGAATCGATTCCAGCCTCCTTTTTTTTATTTTATCCTTTTTTTCTCGTTTCAAATAATATAGATAATAATTAACTAGAGGAAGAAAGAGGAAATATGGAGGATTCTTCAAGTCTTTTTTTCTTTTATTATTAATTTGAAAATTTTAATTTGAATTTTAATTGATCTAAAATAGAAATTAGAAATTTGATAACGATAGTTTAATAATGAACTGTAACACAATAGATTTTCAATAAGATATTATTTATTTTCATTCTACCGGCATTGTAATCATCGGTTCCGTCACGTAATCATCTGATAAATTAATCAGCATATTAAATCAATATATTCGCTGGTTATTGATTTATATTAATTTAATCTGCTTATTTATACCTAGATTAATTTATTTACTCCTGATTTATTTACTATTTATTCATTTAATGCAAGTTTCACATTCGATTAGTCGTTATCTTCTAGGCATGCATTAATAATTTACACACAATAATGAAATTTTGCATATTCCCAATCAACATCCTGATGAAAGTCAGTTGCTGTTGTACTTAGCCTGCGGGTAGATTAGATTAGTTATTCAATCTTGACAAATTAATTATTAATCAAAATATGTGTCAAGACTTAACCTCAAGATTAAATTTGTAGATAATATAATACTGGATAAATCAAGTCAAATTTAATTGATTTGCAATTTTGTTGTTACTAAAAAATAGCAAATTAATTGTGGAAAAATTGAAAATGTAAGATTATACCTATATCACAGTATCAGCTCGTTTATATATATGCAATATAAACATAGCTTAATACACTGGTATCTCAGTATATATTATATAGTTGACACAAACTAAAAAGAGTACAAGAGTACGAATTTTAGTAGAATTAATCAATCTTTAAATTCTTGTCATCAATTTCACTTCAATGCCAGTTCTTTTCATTTCTGGTTATGAATTAAGAAATAAGAAATTGTACAATCATGTTTTTAATTTTTAGTGAATATAGTTATAGTTAGGAAATAAAAATTACGTAATTGGATAATTCCGCCCCTTAGTTAATAAGAATGAATATCATTACAATCTCTAGTGATATCTATTGGCATTAAAAACCCTATTTTCATTATCATTAGACCATCATTGTCAGGAAACTCAGAAATAATATCTATTTTTTTTCTTTGTTGTATTACACAATACAAACAATATTTATTAAATTTGCCTAAGAGAATTTTCAAATCCCTCCTGCTGCAAAACAGAGATATAATCTATAATCGTTGCATTTTTCATGCAAAAGCAAGGAAGAACCTAATTTCTTTCTTCTTCTTTTCAAAAAAGGTTTCGTTCGTCTTTTAAATAGAAAAACTAGTAAAAACTGCAAAAGCAACAACAGCAAATAAAATTATATTTAAATTACCTTTTCTTTTGGTAGATACGATTTGAAACCAAGATTGTTCTGGCCAAAACATAACCTCAATTCAGTATATGTATATTTTTACTAAATTGAAGAACTAGTTTAAGATTGTTATCTTTTAATATGGGCATAAAATTATACAAATTAACAAAAATATTTTACAAAAACAGAATACATTGTTGCAATAAAACTATAGGTGTAATTAATCGAAAATAATATACACTTTGATTTTAGAATTAATTTTAATCAGCAAAATTATCGTTTTGAATTCACTGAGCTTTTCCAGATTAAATTATATTTTATAAGTATTATAATATAGTATACTCTTATGTACATAATATTATAATGCCTTTTTCCGGATGAATTATGCAACTGAATTTGCGTGCAATGTGCATCACCCTTTTGCTAGAAAATAAGTATTACTAAGTATATAAAGTATATATTGTATACTATACATTATAATGCATATATTCCATAGCATAATCGTAATATGATTGACAATTCATGCTTAA
Source organism: Platypus cylindrus (assembly GCA_949748235.1). Taxonomy (NCBI): domain Eukaryota; kingdom Metazoa; phylum Arthropoda; class Insecta; order Coleoptera; family Curculionidae; genus Platypus; species Platypus cylindrus. The sequence goes on along the minus strand of OX456488.1, from coordinate 17,593,122 downwards.
AGTTTATCTAGATGGCTTAATATTTTTCGCATATCAAATAAAATAATGTGCCAAAATGTTTTATATGTGAACTATATACATATATTTATCATTATTTATCAATATATACAGTATTTAATAATTTACATATTATTTATATTTATTATGAGCTTTTTCATAACTAATGTGCTGTAAGCAAAATTCCTTAGCTTATGTAGTAAGAGTTATTCAGCTACATATACATCCATACTATAGTAATATGTATTTATAAAATATGAAAATAATAAAAATTAATTAATTAATAACTGAATATTATCATAGATTTTTGTTCTCATTACAATTAGAAAACGAAAAAGGAAATATTAAAAAAGTGAATTAATTAAAACATAAAAGAAATTGAAAACAATGTTTTTCTTTAATTAAAAGTATAATACTATACTACACTATAATTTAACTAGATACAGCTTTTATCTATATGTAGACAAAGATATAACAATATTTTTATGAAAAATAAGATTTCATTTTCTATTATTATTTTATACTCTTTAATTCAGGTATTGGAAATTGTCGAGACCGTTTTTTCATTCCAACTACATAACTATTGCAATTAATTGTGTAGTAATTGTTAACTAATTGTTTCAGTCACACCAAACGAATATATGTATACATCAATTTATTTTAAGTTTAAACTTTAAGTTAATTAGAATAGACGACATGAATCATTTTATTTATCTTTTTTGCTTCAAATCAACGTAACTTTCAATACACTCTACATTATTTTTTCCTCTTTTTATTTAACATGTTAACGTGTTTTTTTAAAATAAAATTAAACTAAGTACCATAAACTATAACGTATGTAGTAGGTACGTACGTAAAAGTTCATATTTGGAAAAATTAAAGAGAATATTTTATGAGAAGTTGGCTGGCTGGATTTAGCTTTTAACAGACAAATTGGCATTGTTGCGAGTCACAAAGCTGTGCAAAAACTAAGCTTTTCCGTGGGCTTATATTTATGGTTATCAAAAGAATAAAGAGAGAGAGAGAGAGAATGTAGAGCTTTTATATTCTAACTAGTTCACTATAAAAGGAAATGGAAATTTGCATGTATTTATTATGATTATATTGTGATTTTTAATTTTAAAAATAAAAGGAGGTTTGCGTTAATACGCTGAAAAATTATGTATAGTTCGAATTAGCTTTTTGATGACTATTAGTATCCTGCTGTTTGAGTTCTGTTTAATAAATTCAAATATTAAATTAAAGTTTACATTTTTCTGTCATCAATTATGTATAGCAAATTAAAACATTACAATGTTACCAACATAAAAAAAAGAAAACCAGAAATACAGCTTAAATATTTAATTAACCAAAACATCATGGCCAATACATACCATGTACAAATAGTACACCATATTGATACATATAAATTTTCAATGGAAAATCCACTGAATATCGCAACACGGAAACAATATATCAAACTAAAAACGACATACCGACATCGTATAGTCGGTCCCCTGGAAAGGCTCATCGCTCACAAAAGCCACTTATTAGTCATTGGAGACCAATGGTGACCATTGGAATGATTCCAGATGAGGAGAGGGGAGGGAAAAACAGAATAGGTAGCCTGGCTGGAATACTTTTGCAAGTTGCATTAAAGACTGGCATCCATTATGCTAATCGCAATGAATTTATTGATATCGTTACGTGCCTTTTATATTATGTAACAATATCCGCAGAATTCTTACGACTTGGAATAGTAGATCTCAGAGTGAAATTACTGATAGGAATTGGCCTTTTAATACAATATGAATTATGATAGATTATTTATCTTTGAAGTGTAAATAATATCTATGACATATTAAGCAGAACATGGGAAACACTCCTTACGTGATTAAAATTCGTTTTTAATCAAACGAATCAAATTAGACAAAGATGACTAAAGATATCATGTAGACGATAAAAATAGTTGCTCGTTTAATGCCATACTAGAGACTCTTTTTCCATAATTTTGATATTACAATTATGTAATTGCGATTGTTATCTGCACTTTATAGATTATGATTTTGGTATTTTACGCCATAGCTATTTTACGCCAAGATAATATCAACTCTATTTCTCTATCTATGAGAGTCATATACTTACTCATTTTGTTTCACATTTTACATACTGTTTTTTTTTAAGATAACTACATAAATAGTTACATAAAGATGTTAAGTCACTTATAGTTGAAGAACGCTTATAATTTTCTTAATTAGCATCAATTAATGCTAAGCTCTGTCAAATTTACTGAGGCTTTAAAATATTGAACCTAAAATTTAATTTTAATTAAAATTTAAGTTTCTGGCATAAAAAAAACTAACAAAAGCTTCAATTTTAAATTGGAATAGAAAACTCATTATTACTGCTTCAATACTAATAATGAAAACGTCTATTACAATAATTATTATTATTACTACTATTATTGATATTTTGTATAGAATAGATCTATAGAACACAGTACAGCTGCACCAATCAAGAGATTTATGTTTTTCATTTATTTTACTATTCCAACACTATACTGTATATTTTAGCATCATAAATTTCTGTTTCCGATTGTTAAAAATCATTTCGGATGAATAGAGAAAATGGTAAATGACAAAAATATGTATGTATAGTAGCTTTTAATTTACAAATTTGTGATTAAATGGTATATCTATTTAATTAAAGTTAATTACACAAAAGAAATAAACAGAAAAATGTTTATCTTTTCATTTCTTCGGCTTCCTACTTGTAGAGGTCGCTGAAGATGAAATGAGTTATTTAATTATTAGCACTTTCAAACAGTAAATACAATATTATTCAGCACGCAATTAATTGACCATTAAACATATACAAAATGCTAAACTTTATCAATAATAACTATAATTATGTAGTTGAATAGTGATTTTATTATTTAATGATATTGAGTACAATATACTGTAAGTAATTGAAATATAATAGACTCTGGTTGTTAAATCAAAAATTCCAACTCTTTTTTTCGATTGAATGTTATGTCCTAATCATCAAATATGTTTAAATAATAAATAAACAATCAATTTCTATATTTTCTATAAAAGAAATAATTCCAATTCAGTGTGACATTTCGTTTTATTGTATAATTTTCATTAACTAGAAAACATGTGCTATAATAATTGGGGTTGATTGAGAGGTCATACGAATAATAATGGTTAATTAAAAATTGAATATGAATAATTATGTTATTATTACTATTATTATTTCTGAAAATTTCTTTATCATACAACATTCCACTTCCAATATCATACAACTTACAATGCAATCAATTAACAGTTACTATTATTTTAATTAAATGGTAATTGCGAAATATGGAGGTCGGAGTACAGCACTGCTGTGCTGTACTCCGACTTTATCCAGGCAATATATTTCAAAATTTGTTAATTATAAGTACTCTATTATGAAGCATAATTTGAATTATTGTTCTAAACTAAAATTAATTAATTAATTAATAGGTGGTAATTAACTTTTGCTTGTCAAGTTGGTGCAACCCTGGAGGATTATTTAAACTTTTTACCCTTAGTTTACTGATATAATTTTCGAAGTATTTGATGCAAAATATACTTATTTTTACATTGAATTCTGAGTTCCTAAACGTAGTTCTAAATTTATATATGTAGAATAATAATTTTACTTAGCTTTTTTGGATTTCCTATCCTGTTATTATTTCTTTCTTATTTTCTCTACTCTGTTTCGACGGCTGTTTCAATATATTATATCGTTTTTAAAAGAGTTCTTTCGTTTCGTCTTTTTGATTAAGTCAATTTTCGTTTACCTTTGATTATTTAAAAATTAAAACCAAAAATGTAGAATAATAAAGTTGAGTTTATAACGCAGAGAAAAATAAAGTTATAACGATTTACAATCAATGTATATTCGCGAAAATGAATTAGACTCTCCATTAAGTTGTCAATTCAGAATGTTCACTTTCGTAATTGATTTTTTCCTTGATCATTTGGCGAAGGATCATTTAAATCGTCACTAATTTAAATGCCTCTCTGCCTCTGTCTATCTCTATAAAAGGTTATTAGGTATAATACCTTCATATATCCAATCAATAAATTAATAGGAGAATTGACAGGGATCGCCGAATCAAAAATTTTACTCCGACAGTGATTTTTCACCGATGCTCTAGATAAAATTGCAAACAACAATACTAACAATATATCGGCTTTAATCAATACAAAATAGAACGCTAAAAGGGAGATTATTGTTGAATTAATTTTATCAGCTACACTTATTAGACAAATTAGATTTGCTATCATTCAATAATAGTGAATTGAATAAGGCTTAATAAATTACTATTTTATGTACATGTACATAAGGATAGATAAATAATATGTATATAGGATGGACACAAAAATTAATTAACATTTCTATTCAAATGCTATACATATCACATGTATATAGGGTGTATCAGATGGTTTACTATTCGCCAAGTTGGAAGAGCAACAGTAAACTGAAGGTAATAGCTGCTGGATACGCCGTCCATATAGGTAATAAGAAAATGTTAAAACATTAATTTACGAAAAACGGTATAAAATATAAACAGCTCGTATAGATTTTATATTTTCCGGTATGTATGCAACTATAAGAATTATTGCACGCTTCAATTTCTATAGGTTTTCGATAAAACTCGATTTTATTGCTTTCTGTACACCCTGTATAAATATCATATTTCCACTATAAACAAACTTCAATTACCTAAAACGTTAGATATAAATAAAATGCCAACAAAATATACTGTGTACCGCTACCAATTCCACCTATCAACTAATATGTAGACCATCCCATTTATTAGACACATTGTTTGACTTAGAAAAATTCAGAAATCCGATCAATAACTTCCGAATTAGAAAACTCGTCGAAATATGCTGCATTTAAAATTACGAAAGGGAAAATGTATTTTAGATTTTGAGGAATATTCGTGGGGATTTGTAGATTTTTTGAAAGTACATTTATTATTTATAGCGAAAATGGAATGGACTATATCAAACAATCCGCCGAACAAACATATACAGTCACGCTAAACAATATACGCAAATATCTCTGTTTCTCTCTAAATAAACCACTTTAATATTTAGTTAGTTTTTCAACAAAAAAACAAAATAATGTTTTAACAAAATTTTAATTAACTTACTTTTGTAATTAAAAGTTGCACCACACCGTGTTGTACGGTATTATAGAGATAGATAAATAGGTACGCGGGAAAAACTTCAATTTAAATTGCAAATATTCTGTATAGATGTTGATGATGATGATGAAGCCGAGATGATTACGGTGACTATGATTTATGTAAAATGAATATTGAAAACTCTATATTTATTTGAAAATTACTATTATTATTATGAATGTAGATTGTTGAGGTAATAACGAGGAGAGAAAAATTCAAGGAAAATTACTGCACTTGATTTTTCGAAGCGAATCAAGAAAAATCGCGTATACATACATGTATATGTAAATTAGATAAATATAAATATTACATAGTATATCCTAACCCCGCTTACAACGAATAAAAAATAAAATTAATGGAATGAGGATTTATTATTAATTTTTATAAAAGTTTGACGAACGGAAAATATGGAAATTCGTAATGTGTAAGTGTGAAAGAAAATCAAATTCAACAAGTGCAATTTAAATCAAATTTCTGACTAATACAAAGAGAATGGAAAATATAGAGAAAATGAAATAAGAAAATTGTGTATTGTGGACAAAAGAAATAAGACCTCACATATTTGTATATCGACATCAACATCTAGAAAATATCTGCTTAATTAATAAAAGACAATCGATGATGGTGTCATTTGTTTTTAAGTATCATTCAGATAATTGATATCTGAATATCATTTGATAAAATCAAGAGAGAATTTCCTAGATTTCGGGTAAATACTAAAGAAACCGTCTTATATTTTGATATAAACTATACAGGCAAAGTAAAAGCGTATGACTACATTTGTCAGTTCTAAATTACCTTTAAAAACTACGAATAATTATTATTTACATGTCCTTATTGTAGCCGACGCCAGTTGATGGTATAAGGCATCTAGACATATATATATATATATATATACATGTCCTTATAGCCTATAAATAGGCCCTATTGTATTTGGATGATATGTTAATACCTTTTTGATTATGGTATGTGTACCATCAAAGAGTAGATGTAAATATTGATATGATACTAAATTAATCATTTAATTATTTATTGAATGTGATGCAAATACTTTCTACGGTTAAATTCCCTTTATAATGATAGAATTAAGTTTAACAAACAGAATCTAATATCTTTTAATCACTGTATTTAATTCGAATGGGGAAATAATATTACAATTTATGAATCACTCATCATCTATCTCTATACCTATGTATAATTATAGTTAGATTAAGGCCTGGACTAAACTGACTATTCCAGCGACAGACACAGAAAATAGAGGTCATTTTAATTTATCCTATTTTAATCTTCATATAACTTCAATTACGATAAATTATTATTTAATTATTCTATGTTTAGTATATTATCAGTCCATATCCGTCATATTAATCAGTAGCGGGAACATAAAAGAAGTTTCAAGAATTTATTTTCAAATTCAATTAAAATATAGAGAATATTATTCAAATGAAATGACATAATAATATTAAGTAAATATACGTTTATTTTTAGAAGAATGCATGTGAAACAATTAATCTATTCCTGTAGAAAGCAGATAAGTTTCATTTTTCAGTTACCTTTTAGCATTCAGATTTGAAAATTGTTATTTAATTTAAACAAGAAAACGAGCACAGAAAAAGAATTAACCGATAACCTATCAAATAGCTGCAGGATTAGTAAACAACACCAAAAACATTTACAAAAAAATAATAATAATAAACACACATGCCAGTTTTATCTACTTTGGGTCATTAACATCAACCCTTAAAACACATTTAAGAGTTTTAACATCTTTTTAAGTTACTTTAAATTAACTGCAGTACTTTAATTATCTTGAATAATATGAACTGAACTTAAATACATATTCTCTTATTAACATTAGTTCTAATTAGTAGATTAATTAAATCATAATTAATTTTATTATCCCAAAGAAATTAATAAAAATCTACAAATTTTCATAAACAAAAAGTAATATTTTTTGTAACGTTAAAGAGTACAGATACAAAAACTCTCCCCCAGCCCTCACAATATTTTATATTGTTTTGTTTCTGTACCATCGAAGTGTATACCACAATACATGTAAGTAGTAAGGAGCAGCCAAATAGGAGCAACAGCGACAAGGCAAAACAGGTATGCCGAGCCGAGTGCCGACATACTACCACAGGAAAAAAAAAGGTGAAGGCCTACCATCTAATATTATGAATGTGAGTGAGTGTGACGTATATGGCGTGGCATGGTCGAGCCCACCAAAGTCACCATTTGATTGGTTGAGCATGAATCGTACGATTCTAGAAGCCAAGTCGTTAAACGAAAAAGAAACGAATAAAGTTAAGTAGAATAAGTTAAAAATAAACTTGTATTTAATAAGAGTAGTGAAGTATGTGTTGGGTGCTTGAAATAAATTTAAAACAATTGGCAACAATTCAAGAAATTAATTATTATTAGTTATAATAGATTTAATATACGAAGTTTCAACAATATTAATAAAAATTAATATTATGATTATTATTCATCAAGATGTAAAGGAAAAAGATTGTGCTAGAATGTATGCAATAGGAAGTTTCACATTCTCAAGTGAAACACCTTGTATAACAAGGTGCCTAATACGTGTACTGGAATTCTACATGTTTTTTTAAATCTTAAATTCCTTAAATAACATTATCTATTTACAGCACAGTATATGTACATAGGTATTTTTAGATTTTTTTTTTTTTTATACCAAATATAGACGTATTAAGTATATTCTTGTTAATAAAAATAAAGATGCCACGTAATAGTATACAGGAGTTCTATCTGATATAAAATGACTTTCTATTCAATATAAATTGAATCTGAATTGTAACAATTGCAGTAGTAATATGATTGGAAAGAAATTAATGGCATGAAAACACTATAGATTTTTCATCCAAAAGAGAGAATCTCTTAATCCTTTTTAGCACTGACAAATATTGGAAAAAATCCAGAGTTTTATTGGAAAACTATTCGAAGAACAATCGGCAGATTAGAAAGAGAAAAACCAGCACATTAATAAAAATAAAATAAAATTAAAAAAAACGGAAGAAAAGAATCAAATTAAAAAATTGCGACAGAGGAAAAGAGGGAGAAAAATAGACGGAATACCAAAAAGAGGAGAATCCAACTAAAAAAGACGAAAAATAGAAAGAAACAAATGAAATAAGGAATATGACTATGTAGAAGACCACTTTTTTGGCATTGGAATAAAATCGTTCATAGAGGCTGGTGTTCATCTTAGCATATTATTACATACTTAATATTTGACGGAAATGCTAGATTGTCGTCGTCATCGGGTTAATGTACTGTTTCTTAAGCCCAATGCTTATAGGTATACATACATATATGAATAGAGTGAATGGTACTATAATTAATAGATGTAGCAGACCGAAAAAAAAAAAAAAACGAAGGATTTGATTATCAATGCAAATGGATTCCTGTGAAGATAGCTGCCTACTTATAATTATACGTTTTATATTTAGAAATATATGGGAAGTGGCACAAGGGGTATAGTCTATATATCAAAAAATAACAGAATATTAAAAATGTGCGAATTCAATATAATGGGATGATAATATAGTGGTGAACATATGTATAGTGTGTTTGAATTAATAAGATCTAACCAGTAAACTTTCTATATTTTTATTCATTCTAATAGGAAAATCGGATTTATATAAGAATAGATAGAGATGGAAAATAGATCTTTTTCTTAGAGTTCTAGTAGATGATAAAGAAGAAAGTTATCATCTGTATCACATTTCCAGCAAGTACATCACTAGATTTTGTCTAAATTTCAAATAGACCCGGAATTCTATTCGGAGTGAGCCGAAAACATATCCATCTTTAATTTGTAATATATTTAGTTGACATTCACATTAACTGAAAATATTTTCTGCTATAGATAGCAATAAAATATGACAAAGGTAGGTAGCTATAGTATTTCTCTGAATGCACGTTACTAGTAATATATTATCACGGATAAACTGTAGGTATGGATCGTATTTTACCAAAAATTATAGTTAAAATTGACTGCTAGACAATTTAGCCGTTACAATTCTGGCTGGAAATAGAATTCTATAAATTAAAGGCATATTTAAAATTCATAAATTATTTAATAAATGAGCTTATTGGAAATAAAATAATATAGAGTTATGCAAATCTAACAATAATCAACCTAATTCAGGATTTAAAAGGATGCTCTAACATAAACAAAATTTTACATGTTATTACTAATATTAGTATCACATTAATGGCCATCGACAATTTATTGCAATTGCATACTGATTATTATTAATAATTGCTACTCAATAAAATATGTAATAAATATGCACATATTTCCTATTATGTTCAATTGTAATATAGGCAGAGGTACAACAAACATACATACAACGAACATAATTAACTATAGAAAATTTTCCAGTTATATTTAGATAATTTATTATGTTAATGTGTATATGTAAAATATACATAATATAGATGTATACTACCTACATACAAATATCGGATGGATATAGGCCTTATTCATATTAGGCCATTTGAAAAAATTTATTCTAAATTTTATCTAGTTAACGAACGTTGATTTATTGTAAACGAAGCCTCATAAATTTCAAAAGAAACAACATGCAATTTTCATGCAGAGTCTTCTATATTATAATTATAAACCTAATTATTATTTATTATTATTAAAGTATATTTTAGATACTAATTACAAAAACGAATAATTGACGTTTAAACAATGTGCAATTAATGTTTTAAAAGCACTTCAATATGTTAGATAAGTTTTATATAGCAAATTAAGGAAATTGATAATTCATTCACTTAATTCAGGTTGGGTAATTAATTATTGTTTTAATCACATATCTGTAAAAAAAATGATCAAATTAAGATTAGAATAACTACTAGCCATTAATATCGAGTAGGTTTCGCTATTAAGGCATCATCACAGCGTCTTAATACCACTACAAAGAAAGCGCTTGCTTTGTCTCTAATATAACAAATTGTACTCCCTCTTACCCTCTCTGCTGACATAATATCAATATGACATAATTAATAACAAACACATTAATGTGTATATCCTCTAGATAGGTAATAATAATTATAATTACATTATTTTATGTCAACGAATAGAGCAGCAACAAAAAGAAAACCAATTTACTCGCCTCGTATATGTATAGGAGCAAAACGAGTAGGTAGTAACTATGCGGATAAAATTAGGAATTTTTCTATCAATTCTTTTTCCTTAAATTGGAAAAAGTTACGTGCGTTATTAATCTCGATAAATCCGATGTCTTTTTTTTTGTTATTTTTTTAAATGAAGAAGAAGAAAGAATATATGGACAAGAAAGAATGGGAGAATTTTTCTTTATTTTCTCTCCTCTTTTTTTAAGATAAATAAAGTGTGAATTGTACTTTGAACGTTTTTAGAGATACTAAATCAGTTTGAAGATGAAACCGTCTGTTGAAGGTTAGATTTTGTGAAATACTCCGTAGTTATCTGTTTCACTTTGTCTGTATTTAATGTGATGGCCTGTACGCTGCGACCAACATTCAGTCTATCATCGCCTCTTCACAATTGGAAAAATATACAGCATACTTCATTGATGTATATGGTGAAAATTGCGATTGAAAGACTTGTCGCATCGCCCAAGCTATAGGCTACAGTGTGACAGCCGTTACGCTATTGTTACAAATCCACGCGTCCGTTGTCGAGTGGGAAATTCCACTTATTTGTACATATGTATTTGATTTTTTATATATTTTTTATAAAATAAGAAAAACTGATTAGATACGATAAAAATACTAATAATAATTGAAACTGAAATATTTTGTAATCTAAAAATCTATATTTAACTTGAATTTAAAGAAAATTTATATTCTATGATTATATTAATTACTTGGATGTCTGCTTCCGTAAATGATATACTTACATAAGCAACGAAAAGTGTATCATTATTCTCATGGCAAATTAATGGTGTAATTAAATTATTGGAAAGAGAAATACATTCAAAATTTTAAAGCATGAGAGAAAATAAATTAAATTTTCGATTATCATTGGTTGTTTCCTTCTATTTTTGGGCGGAGAAAAGCAAAAATTTGCGTCATTTTTGAACAAAATAATTTGGCCAAAACTTATATGTTTTTTTCCTTAATTTCAACTTTTCGAGCAAAAATAATCAAAACAATAAAAAAGACAACAAGGTAAATAACTATCGTATGTGTATGTAAACCAATAACCATATGAATATGTGTGGGTGAATTAGATGTTATTTATTTCAACAAAATTAAATGAATAAATCATTTCTATAATATATCATTAATCTGACAGCTTCAGTAAACAAGCTAGTGATACCATGTGATATGAATAACAAAGTTCGACTCAGGGACGGTCAAGAACTTATTTACCTATCTTCTAATTAAAGCACGATTCTCTAGTTATGTAGTATGTACAAACAATTTTTTTCCGCTTCTTTCAGACAGACTATACTTACATACCTTCCATGGTCATGGATCAATGATCGTGTTGATATTGTCCTTAAAATAGATTGGCTGAAAAAAAATATACCCACACAAGTTTTCAAGAACTTTGATATTAACGTCAAACCACAGGAGGTGTGTGCGTCAACGTCAAAACATGAAAATGTGCCAAAAACGTAGATGCGGAAAATGCATGTGCATAAAATAAAATAAATAGAAAAATAATAAAATCAAAATATGTTGACAATTTCTAAAAAGCAAAAAAAAAGAATGTCCTTGTCCTGTAATGACATTGCTATAAATATTTTTAAATAATAATAATATAAGTAGTTAAATATAGTTGAATTTAAAATAATTGAAATTCTCATTTCTCAAAATGTGAATTTCTTCATTTGGATGTGATTATGATTGTGAATTATGACTTGATATTTAAAAGATTAGAAGAAATGCATATTGTTTTGAATAAGTTTGGACATTTAGGCTTGATTCTAGATGTCAAGGTTCTCATATGCTGCCCATTTCGCGGAAGCATAAACTCCCAAAAAGACAAATCCAATATTCTGAAGCTGAAATTTCTTTAAAGCTCTATTGAAAAAAAATGAAAACAGTAAACACTTTGAATACAAAAAAATATAGATATTAAATCAGTGGGTAACAAAAAAAAAAAAACGAAAACCAAAAATTAAACAAAATGTAACTGACTGGCTCTAATTAAAAAGTGTTCGTATAAAAAAGTTATAATGTTGAAATTAAAATTAATGTTTTTAAAGAGTAGCTGTGCAGCAATGGAATCAAATTAGTAAAGTTTATATTCCAAACTTTTCTACCACAATTCAAAATAGAAAAAGGGAAAAAATAATTTAACGAATTTGTAATGAATTTTTCAAACATTTTCACACCATTCTTTCTTATATTAAAAAAAAAGAAAAAACACGCAAAAAACACTTTGAGTATACTACTATTGTATATATGTATACATATTACATATAGTAGTACTATAGCTCTAACTTTTAGCTATACATATAACGAATAGTTATTTTATTCTAATCATAAATTGAATTTCAATTTTCAGCATCGGAAAAGCCAAAAATACAAGAATAATTTCTCATCCATGCATATATGGTTCTATGTTTTATTTGAAGTTTAGTTTAGAAGCGTGCCAGTAAAACGGAGAAAGAGAGAGAGAGCGAATTCAAATAGAAAGAAGGAATGAAATAAAAGATGGACGAGAGAAAAGGAAAGACAAGAGGAAAATAGAAGGAAGCACGAAAGGAAATGAGAGAATAAAGGAATTTAATTCTATCATGTGCATAATGTATGTACCTGTACGTTTACTAGAGACTGCTCTTATGCTGCCAATTTAATCAATCACCAAAATGTGAACAGTTTTTTTAATCGATCAAGCTCAGTTGTGAAATTTGTTTGTATGAAAATTAGTGAGGTTTAATGATAAATGAAATTAACCTGAAGTGTATAAGCTGGTTTACATTTATACAGAGATTCTAGATAATTATTTTCCAATGGAAAATATATAATGAGTGTATTGAAGTTGACGAGTTATAATGAATACTAGTTAATTCATTAAATCGAAATACAGCCATTTATTATACATATTATACGTATTATGTAATATTCACCGAGATCTAAATTTCTCTTTAATAAGATAGCTACTTATGACGATACGATTGATCTACACTTAAGACGACTAATTGCGATTTCCTTGTTCAATAAATGCATCAATAACATAATCCTAAAATAAATTCCCTTTTCATTTATCAATCTATCGATAAATTGAATGTCGACCTTAATCCTTGTTTTTTTTTTTTAATACTATAGAATGAATGAATTTAATTTGAAATTGCACTTCAAATTAATTAAAAATAGAAAAAAATGTTGCAATTTTCTTATTAGTGGGCAACTATCGAGGTAAACAACATGTCAGTAATATAACTGATATGTGAATAAATACGATAGGACAGGTTAGGACTCAGGTATGTATGTAGTATGTACTTAGTATAGTTTATGTAGTAAAGCCACTCGACAAACCAGCCCACTATTTTAAACCACGCTTAAACGGACTAATGAGTTCCAAGTTTACAATCAGTGCGCTTCTATTTCATTTTCGCTAAAGTAGTGCTAAAGATCGAAATGAGATTATTCCACTGTATACAGTAGTAGAACATACATATTATAATTATAAATGAACAATATGTTTACGAAGTAAACAACACAAATTATTGGTAAAGCACTTGAATAAATCTGCTTACACCTCCAATCAATACAATTCTAATAATTATCAATATAAGAAAGTATATGTATGAATAAATTGCGTAACAATAAATAAAGAATGACTTTTATTATTGCGAATATATTGTAAATGTATTAAATTGATGCAGCTAAGCAGTAATGTTAGCAATCAATACTTCAATGCATACTTAAATGCCTTTGTTTATTGATGGATTTTATTATTGGTTAAACAACAATATGAAGATAATCGAATGATTACAATGCAAAGGAATAAAAAAATCATAATTTTTTTTGTTGCAATTTTATTATTTGTTTAATAAGAAGAGGCACAAATGGAAAAAATATTATTAGCCAATGCCTCTAGCATATTCTAGTACAAATATATAATTCGACATATTCTAATATATAATGCGCGCGATTCACATAGATTGACGATTAAATACCTAAATCAAGAAAGATATGTTTGTACATAGCTATATGTTTGTATATAATATACGTATAACCTTAATTGTTTTACGTGACACTGATTACATAGGTAATCCCTGAAAGAACCCTGACAGGATAAATATTTATTATATAGTTTACATTTTAATGCTAACACTTATTTAACTATTTGAAAGTATTCAAGTTAGCCACCCAACATTAAAGTAGAAAATGCTGCGCAGATTTGACAATATGTAAATAAGAGATAAAAAACCTAAATCCACATATTATAATGATCAAATTTTCTCATTTAATATGATTTAATACGCTCTTTTTCTATATTATGTATAAATATACATACATATATAGTACATACGTATACCTAACAATTTTCAGAAATCCTAAGCAACTGGAAACTAACCGGAATTTCTCTTTATTTTCGTAAAGTGATAACCCAATACATAGGTATGTTGAACTTGTTGCATATTAGAAACTCAACATACAGGAGCATATTTTGTTTTATATTACTAATGGCCGAACATAGTTATTCTATTATACTGAGATCGCTTTGTATAGTGCCTAATATAGGTACTCAACATATATTTAAAAGAACCGGGAAAAAACGTCGAAAAGAATTTTAATCACAAATCACAAAATTAGAGAAGAGAAAAGGTTCAGCACAAAAAGGCAGATTAATAGTAACAATAATAATGACAATAAAAAATTGCAATAATAATAATAATAATAATAAATATAAAACACAACTAAACGGCAGCAATAAGAAGACTTTTAATATACTTCTCTCCTCCGGTCTCTAAAAAGCAGAAAAAGAAAAAATGGTAATAATCTTTCATTTTTTTTTCTTATATTCTCTCTTATTTTATCTTTTTTTTTTTTTTTCTTGCGATGTCTGTCGTCGTTTTTTTTTTAGTGGCCCTCGTGCCTCTTCGCCTTTCTCTCTCTCTCTGCGTCATACTAAATTTCAGCATTAAAAATATTTTTGCAAGACTTTTATTCATGCTTGGGCTCTTTAACCTGATATAAGAGTAAGAGAGAGAGAGAGAGAGAGAATGCTTTTTTTCTAAATTTACTAAAATGGGCAAGAGAAAGAGACACAGGTACTTGTATATCTGGATGGCTAAAAAATGAGTAGTTAGTTAGAGTGTGAATTTATTGAGGTTTAAAAGATAATTTCATGGTTTTTATGGTCATCTTTTCTTTTTTTTTTTTCAAACTGAAAAATTATTACTGCAATTATCTTTTTTTAATTAGATTGGTAATTTGGAAGGTATTCATTTTTAAGGTTTAGCTGTCCTCCATAACTACAATTGTAGATCTCAATTATACTATAAATTGATATCTGTGTACTCTTTGTACATGAGACACTTACACATTTTTGTATCTATAACAGTTCGTCCCATTTAGGAAGGAAAATAGAGCTTTTTACTTTAATAATCCATAAATAATCGATACCCTTTAAAATCCTGAACATACAAAAATGAAAAGAAAAAACCATTCCGAATTTGGGCAAACAAAAAAGCTGTTGGAGCTTCAGAGTGTCATTAAAGAGATTTATAGATTCTTCTTTCGAAAATAGTTTATCTTACAAAATGGGATGGACTATATTTATTTACATTCTGTTCAAAATGACATACAGTCTGCATTTCATACATCTTGCCACACATAAGAAGATCACTGTGATAAGGCATCATTACGAATGATGTGCAACATGTATGCGCGCTCGATACATTCATATGCTAATTAAGATTGAGCATCTAAACATGCTATTACGTGAAACTAATTTTTAACTATTTTAATTTGTTTTTATATAAAAGCATTTTTTGTTTCTTAAAATTGAATTTAATCATTTCAACTTTTAATTAATAAGTAAAAGTATAGGCAGGTATATGTAAAGGTAGATACCCAGTTATTTTTAATGACTATTTAAAAAATAAAAGAAGGCCAACTTTTCCGTTTTCGAAGATTTCGCCCCAATTTAATTAAATATACTTACTTACTTAGATATTCTTTGAAATTTGTAACTTTTGTAAGTATGTATAGATCTACTATACCTATGTGTGCACTGTACACGGAACGGAATTCGCTAGAATTCTTTTTAATAATCTCTATTGATTTCTTATAGAGTATTTTAAAGTTTAGTAAGTATTTTTCAACCATCGTAGATATATGGAAACTTGAAAATTGTATAAAATTCTATTTATTGCTATTTTATTCGTGTCTATTGATGTTTTTTTTTAAGTAGATCTATATGTACAATATATACTATATATTTAGTTAATTTTACTTAGCTTTTTATTGGATTTTCTATCCTGTTATTATTTTTTATTGTTTTTTTCACTAAAAAAAAAATTTACTTAAAAACTAAGCAAAATTAACTTTAACAGTATCCAATATAAAAAATTAATAGGTACATATATTAAATTATTTACATATAAATAACAATAAATGAATTACGTCAATGATAGAATAAATGAATACCCCCTAGGTGTTAATATGTACCTACGCATCAAAGCCTTATTATAAGCACATATATTGATTGATTCATTAACATTAAATTTCTTTAAAACTGGAAAAGAAGCCGGAAAGATTATAAGATATCAGCTGATTTTTATGTCAAACGCCTGTACATGCCTTGACCGGAAAATTAAAACATTTCAATACAAATAATGAATGTCGCATTCATGATTTTCACAAGGAAAATAATATTAAAATTACCCATATGAATTATGTAAGTTTTGTATAAGTTAAGGTCTGGGCGCACCTTAAAACCCAAAATGTTTCATATAAACTCTTAACCGAAAGACAATCATTAATTTGATTAATATCAATATAAAATTAAAATTAAATCAATTAATTTATATCTATTAAAGTAATTATTGATGCAAGTATAATTATTATTATTAAGTAGAATGAATTAAATTATACATAATAATAATATTTTGAATTAGTCTATTCATTCAATTGTGAAAAATTCAAGGTGAAATGTCACCTCACTTTTTTCATACACTTAAGCCTATGTAAAATGATAAGATTGTTTTTTTTAAATACATTTTATAAATTATCAAAAAAAAAACAAAAACAAAAAGAAAATAGACTTTTTCGTATGTTATATCATTATTATGATAACATTCTAGTTTCATTTAATTTCTCTCTCTTGGAAATACATTGTAATTTTTCACTTACCTGTTAATAATAAAGCGGAAAGTACAGCAAAACTGCTCTTGATATTACGAACAATAGTATACATAATATTTAAATATTTCATTTCAAAAAAAAAAACCGAAATTAAAAAGAATATGTATTTTTTATAATAAAAAATTACGTTAAATACTTTAGCGCCAAATTGCGAGACGCGTAAAACTATACGTATGTCACGTGGATCACTGTAAATTTGAAAAAATGACTAAACCCCACAGTGAATTCCAACTGACTAAAGCTGAAAACTGAAAATTTTCACTCACTTTAACTACTTCTCTCTCTACTCTACTACTACTACAGCCGCTATACATATATATATATATATAATGTATACATATAGCTATATATATTATGTGAATTCTTGTACGTATAATGGGAATGTAAACGTTGCCAATTTGGTCTTGTTTAGATCAGATTTTAGGAATTGATAGTAGTTTTAGCATAGTGTTTGTGTATACATGTATGTATGCCTCCATAGCGTCTATCAAAGTTTAGGCAGGTACATACGCACAGTGATGTGCGTATGTACCACTGCTATAACATTGTAATCATGTTACAAATGAAGTTTAATACAGTTGATATGTAAGCTGCCATTTTAATTACTATTACTAATAATTTATGAATGCATTAATTAAAAATGATATGTTATTTTGTAGTTTCTGTGTCAAAACTATTTTCGACTAGATATACAAACAAGATGGATTCGTCTTTATATTGGAAATTGAATATTAGTTTTTTTTTACTAAAATGACAGAATAAAGTTCTGCACAAAATATTGCATGATACATTTGTTGTAAGCCTATTTTATTCTTTTTCCGTTAAAAGTTAGATCGGTATGGATTAGATAATGCTTATTTCGCATCACACGTCATTAAGTTTTTTCAGTATTATCATCTAAATATGTATAGCATGCATATTTCATTTAAGCTTGTTTACAGTCTTTTTCAAAATTCATTTTAAACGCCCACAGATATAGGCACTAATTGAGAGGCATATTCGATTTAAAATAGGTATTTAATGTTATATTTAATTAATGTTTTGTTTTCTAACATTTTTCGACGAAATAAAATCATTTTTCTTGTACGAATGGATGAGTTTCTATTGTAAATATTGCACCTAAAAATTATTTTTTCATTAAAACCAATAATTTATGTGATATAGTGATTTTTATCACCTGATACAGTTTTAATGTATTTTTTATTTTATGTTTAAGGTATTCTTCAACAGACAAACCATATAAAATATTTTTTATGGGATTTTACATTATAAATATTGATAGAGTTTATTAAAATTCCTTTTTATTAATGAGTTTTCTACAATTTGCGTATTTAGGGTAAATTAGCAATTTTTTTTTGTTTCAAACGTAATGTGATCCTGCGTCACTATTATCCTAATCGAATTTAATTTTTTTTGTTATAAATAACATTACATTTGCAATAAAAGACATAGACAATGGGAATATCTGAATAAAAAGAATAAGCTATATGACTTATTACAGATTTATTCAATGCATTAAACATCTGACAAATACGAAAGACACAGATAATCACTACCTATAACCGACTGTAATTTGATATAGTTTAATATAGTGTAATGAAACCTCTCCGTAAAGCTAGTCTGTCATCCAAAACGCTAGTCTATATGGCCATTGTACGAAGGTGTACTTTATAAGGCATTTTGGTTATAATTTAATTACAGAACCCTGTTATCGCTCCTTTCAATATATTGTTACAATTTGCTAATTATCATTACAATTTCACAATTATGAATACTGATTTTAATTTTAAAAAAAAACACACAAAACACTTTGTTGATAAATTTATCTTAATTATTATCTTTATTTATAATTTGTAAGTACTTGTCTGGACGTTTAAAATTAATAGCAATTGTTTTTTTTTTTTGTTATAGAATGCCTATTATGTATTATTATTTATATAAGATTAACAATTGAAATGATAAGGTATAACTTATTTATTGATGAAATTCAAAAAAGAAACACAACGTCAGATGGTTTTCAATATTTATTTGTTTTAAGGACGTACGATTTTGTTTGACTAAAAACTAGAAATAATGCAACAGAAAACAAATAATATTTGATTGAATAATACATTTAATACGTTTAATAAATCATATAAATTTTTGTCCAATAAACAACAGTACTAACGACCAAATGTTTTGTTCACATTGGAATGATTTTTCTAACGATGCTCACCTTGAAAAATAGGTGTTTAAGTCCAAATGTTCCATTAGCGTAAAAATATACCGAGTGGCAATAAGATTGCTGTGCTTTATTAAAAGTAATATTTTAGTATATGACTTGTATACTTGTACATACTTGTACTAATATGTACGGCGTGTAATTGTATTTTCACATTTTTAAACGAATACTCAACAAATATTTTAATAATAGTATAATTTTCAGATTACATATTAGATACAGACAAGACTCAAGGGTGTCTGGGGTCAATCTCTAAAATTGCTGCATTTCGGTGTAAGCTTCTGCTAGTAAACACCGTTCCAAGTGAGTGCCCGTTGGTCGCTAATAAATTGTTCTTTATAAAAACTTGAAAAACAACCTGGAACAGAATCTAGTTAAAATACGAATTCTAATGAACATGTTGATTATTAATGATTTATTATGGAGATTTTTAGAATTTATCACGAAAATGCATAAATGCATATCTAGCTATAAATACAAATGCATGTGTTTATTTATTTCGACTTTTTTCTTGTTGGTTTACAGAATTCCAAAAATAATTTTTGATACCGGGTAAATACTGTAATTTTCCAACATCATTACGCATTTTAAACGTTTAAATATATAGAATATAGTCAAAATATTAAATATGAATGTACCCATCACACACACACACACACACACATAATCCGTATAATATAAAATAATAATAATAATAATTGATGATGCATGTATTTTAAAAATTTAAAAGCATCCAAAAAAAAAAAATAAATGTAAATATAGACTTAAACTAAAAGTAGATAAAAAAAATTCGCAAAATTCAAGTAAAGTAAATAAAAAATGTGTATTTGTGTATGTAACACAAATTTTTGAAAAAAATGTAAAATTTTGGGCATGTTGAATATACGAGTCTTATTATTGGTGTTAGCTATAAAATTAGTTAAATATGTTCATGAGTTAATAATTTATTTGCCACATTGATGCTTTCGCTTTTTGAAATTTTAGCGTAATTCGATCATTTTAATATAAATTGGATAACTACAACTGTGGAAAAATAATGGAGTATTTAGAGAATACACTTATAATAGTTATAATCCCAGTCGTGCATGCGCACCATCGACAAGATGGTGCCGGACCATCTTCATTAATTGGTTTAAATAATGATTGTCTTGATAACCGATGATAATAATAGTGACTCCTAATCTAAATACTACTTAAGAAAACCATAAGAATCTTTTTAAATTCATTAGCGTAACTAGGTAGCTACATTTCTTTGAATTTCAACCATAAGCTAGTCAAACTAGGTAGGATGACTATTATACAACTTAATCATGAAATGGAAATAACAAAAATAGGTAATCACGTAAATACTGTTTACGTAATTAATATTTAAAATCTAGATAATAGTGTGATCATTAAAATAAATATTAAATTGCGAAAATAATGTAATGTTCAACATGCCACAGGTAAAGTGCACCTTTATTTATTTAAAAACTCATATCTCTATAATGGAATTATCGACCAAAATTTTTGGTTAAGCTTTTACTTATGTTCAATACGAGTCTCGAATTATTTCGGTCTATGTGATAAATGAGTTATTAGTTAACAAAACTTAAACTTCATGCCACGTTAAACAAACCAAAGAATAGAGATTATAAGCGTATATTTCGTTTAGACAGTGTGTCACACTTGTATGAAACTGTCAGGAACTGATCCAGGTATTTATGACTTCTGAAGTTGTTGCAAATTGCAGCAATACTAACACTTATTCGCATCGAATTCGTATTTATAAAAAAATATCTCAAAATAATAAAAACTGAACTTTATCTATTTAGTCGACAAAAATGTCTGTTCAAATTTTCCATTCAAACTTATTTACTAATTTAAGATTATCAATGATTGGAAATCTAATTCATCATACGAATAGAACAACATTAAAAATAAAGGATGTAAGTACGTAAGATATTTGTATAGTTGTATACACGCACACAACGTGAGTATCTGTTTATAAAAATAGATGACGTCATACATCATCCTACTTTGCATTACTCTGAAATCATATTCAAGTTAAAGTATCATTCGATTTTGCACACCATAAAAAAGAAAATGATGTTCAACGTAACCAACCTATAGAAACGGTTATTTGACGGTGGCGTGATGGTAACGCCACCATACAATACAATGAAATTTTCACCTGGTATTTTTACACAAAAAAACATATGAGTGTAACATATAATAATCATAGTCATGGTGTACATGGTTTCGAGAATCTATTTATTAATAGTCCCGATTCGGAACTTCGGTGTATGAATTTGAATATGTATTATGAAATGTGATTTTTGAAGGCAATGGTGCTAAATATGTTGAATTGTTTTACATAAGTATCTATTATTGAACAAATATAATTTCACGTAAAATTATTGTACACATGCGATTTTTAATAACATAACGTGCAAATAAGCCTATATTATACCTAAACATACGTCATATATTGATATTAGTGTATTGATGTTTATCAAATCAACTGTCTTTCGCAATGAAATATCAACATTACCAACAATCAAATATGATTAAGAGATTTACGATGTTGTTAATTCCAAAGAAATGTTGAACATTAAATGTAGATGTAAACACGGTGACGTATCTATGCAAACCTACCTTAGCATTAAATTATATAATAAAATATTATGATATATAGTATATAATACCTGACGCCTTCATCATTTTCAAACATTAATCTTCTAGAAGCAACTTCTTTTGATAAAATTGATGTCATTTAATGAATATGAATCTACAGTTGCATTTCTATTAATAGACATCTTCTTATTCCAAAGTATAAACAGAATAATAAAGTTCTTCCCTTTGATTTGTCTGAATTTTAAATCCGAATATCTCGAATTAATTAATAAAACTAGTTGGAATTAATTATTAATGGAAACCAGAAGCCCGACGTTTTTTATCTATATTTCTTCAAAAATCTCAAATATTTTCTAATTTCGATGGCAAAGTTTACTTTTTCAAATGTAAACCGATGACGAACGATAAATATTTAGTCAGTTAACCTCTAAATCAATATTAATTATTAAAATGGATATTGAAAAAATATAGATGTAAACCATATATTAAGTACACGAATTAGGAATGCGTATTTTTTTCATTACTTATATTAATTGACTTTGAACAATTTGAACATATTTCATAAATTGAAAAAGCATAATATAATATCAATTCTGCGTGGAAAGTACTTTATAAAAATTGGAAAGTTTATATTCTAGTTTTAATTACTCTGATTTATTGTTAACTCCGAATGTCACAAAATCATAAATAAAATTACAAAGAAAATTTAATTTGAGTATGCGGATGTCACTCTTAGTCCAGAATTGAATTTGTGCACCTCTTATTAACTTTTCTTAAATCACTGTTCATTATTGTTCAGTGCATTTTTCTAAACTAATTTGTTATACAATAAACAATTACAATCTACTTATAAATATCATCATCATATTTCACCTGTGACATTTTAATATTTTGTTTCATACTCGTCGTTAAATGAAAAAAAAAAAGATTCAATAAATTCTCTTCAAATATCCAAAGACCAACGTTAAAACCGTTAAGCCATCTGACATATCCAGACATTTTTCCATTTCGTAGCAGTCAATACCTATATCTATAACACATACCTCAAAATACTATTATATTATTTGCTACTCCAGCAGAGAAACTCTCCTATTTCTTTTTTTTCCGTCTTCTGCAATTCAATGTCACATGACATCGACAATCTTCCAATAAAATGATTGTCTTTGGTTTCCCCATGAAATTTTTCAACAATATAAAAAGATGAACGAAATGAAAAGAATAAGGAAAAGGAGTATGGTATAGGTACATATGTATGTACCTATATATGTATGTGTATGTATGTATATATATATATATATATATATATATATATATATACATACACATCCTGAGGAAATCTTTAAATATATCAATTTCCAGAAAAGTTTTAAAAAAGGAAAACCGAATGGAATGTAATATAACCTATACGTTATTTTGTCAAGCTTTTGGATATTTATTGGAAAATAAAATTCAAAATGAATAAAAAGAGCCAGAGAACGAAATATAGAGAAAAGTAAAGAATTATCTGCACTTTTTTCTATAAATTGTTATGAAGCTTATTGAATAATACACCAGGTGTTAAAACATGTGAAAAACTACTTTGAATCCTACTCTTCTAATCCCATTTCACCATTACCTAATTCAATATTGTATGTATGTATGTGGCATTCTACTTAAGTATTTAAATATAAAATATTACAAAATGTAAATTTCAATAAATTTAGTTAAATCTATTCGTTGCTTGCCTATGTAAATTGAAAAACTTTTTATGATAACTTTACCCACCCTGTATATTAAAAAAAAAAATTAACTTGATCATATCACGAGATGTTCGTCGTGAACCCAAAAAAATAAAAGAGAATATCAAAACATATTGCAGAAAAACTGGCCATGTGAGCTGTCGTTTTTAAATGAAAAATGGAGGAGTAGAAGTAGCAGTTCCATGCAGAATCGTCACTTTTGCCATGAGCAATCTATAGTGTTTAAACAGATTATAAAGCATTAAATTAATATATCAAGTTAACGATAATATTTAAAGATTATTTCGTAGTTCCTACTATATATTATAGTAATATTTACTTAATTTATGCAATAATTATTCAATAAGACTTTCATACACTTCAATCATAAATTTATTAACCGCATCTCATTCTTTATTTTCAATTTTTCTTAGGTTTATTTTATTTTCTGAGCCTGAACCAATATACATATAGCATAATAGTCCAATCAAATCTATAAAACCTGTGCTTAATTTTTAAATCACCTGAGAGTGCTTTCATGCTCTGTCTTGCTTGTTCATTTCAACTGAAATTATTCACTAGAGATTTTTATGGGGCACGATACTATGCACGTCTACCTCTTTTTTTAGTATCAATATACCTAGATATAGAATGAAATAAAATTTGAGGAAATTAGGAAAATAGAAATTTCATGACCAGAATATTTTTAAATCGTTGTCTATATCTATCTTTCTGTATCGCATTTATTTCTTATTTAGGATTTTTTTTTGTATAGGGTACCTATACCTATTTATATGGCTTTTGAATTGGATTGAGTGAAATTGGTGGGTTTGGACTTTTCGGATTTTTACTGAATTACTACATTCAATTTAATTTAGGTTTAGGTTGATCTAATTTCGAATTTATATATTTACTTACTTTTTTCTAAACTAATTTGTAAATTTGCCATACTTTTATCACAAAATACACTTGTTGTATTACGTTCAACTTAATACAGTTGAATCCTATGTCATCCTAATAGTATTGCCTGACAAATGTAACTTCTTGTCTTGGAAGTGAGTGAAGAAATTTCCAAGGCAATAAATAAATTCAAAGAATCTTAACATATATTAGGAATCTATCTATCCATAATAAGGTTTAACAGTTCTTCGAAATTATAAAAAAAAAAAACAACCATAAAATTTATATTTGGTACTGTTTACCATATTATGTCAAATCAGATATTTATGGGAAATAATAAATTTGATGAAGATTTTAAGAAATTGAAAGCCACTTTTTTTTTAAAATTTTAATAGAATATTAAGGCAAAACAAATTAAAAACAATGCAAAAAGTTACTAATAAAAACCAGCAGATTTTTGTTTCTTTGTTTAAAAGATCGTGCAAAATCCTATTTTTATTATAAACAACAAAATGCAATTTAAAATATCTACCCAAATTATAATGGAAAAGTTTCAACCTCCTAAAAATATTGACAACACCAACGAAACTTTTTTGGTTTTATACATACACAAACACTCTACCTTCTGTTCCTGTATCTATACATAGTTCAAATAATAATAATAGAAACAACAATGTTTTTAACTTTTATTAGCCAAAAGCCAAATGTTCGTAACTATCTGGAAAACTTTTTAAAAGCTATCAGAGATTTTCCATTCAATTTTAAGTTTTTTCCTTTTATTTTCTCTTTTTTTTTATTCTTTGCTTTCCCTCCCAACTTTTTAGGCGTGAAATAAGTCGGTGAAAAGTTTCCTGAACAACAACACATCGATAGAAAAATATAAACTGGACTGGAAAGTCCTTTGGACATTCTCCTAGCATGGCGGCATGCTATATTTGGTATGGTAGAGCTAGGATAGCATAACGTTCTATAGTGGATAGAGACTGGCATTACCTTCTCACACTCGAAATCGGTTCTTAAAAAGACTTGGCGAGTAAAACTTTCTAATAGTTTTATAAATTGAAAAGGTGCGACTCCCTCTTCCTCTGTCTACTCTACTCTCATTCTGCAGAACGAACCAGGAAAGAATATGTGTATATAGTCCCTATTGAGTATAGTTGGCTACCGTAAGCTGCCGTCCCATTATATTTTCTGACCCAATTTGTTTTATATTACTTATATTACTTCCCAGATTTTCATTTAAGAGAAATTTGCAGGTAATTTGATTGGAGCTCAATGATGATGAATTCAATAGGGAATTTATTTTTAAGTTTCTCTCTGTTTGTTTTCCAGTTGCTCTTTTTCCTGTAGTCCTACATCTTTCATTTCTTATTGCAATCTGAGAGAAGATTTTCAATTGAGATCAATTGAAATGGATGGCTTTTAAAAGATATTAAAAGTTTTTTTTTATGAGCGAGCAA
Organism: Platypus cylindrus; assembly: GCA_949748235.1. NCBI lineage: Eukaryota > Metazoa > Arthropoda > Insecta > Coleoptera > Curculionidae > Platypus > Platypus cylindrus. The sequence continues at coordinate 17,566,656 of OX456488.1, read as the reverse complement.
GATTTTAAAATTTTGGACTTAATTTATAGAATAATTTCCAAACTTGAAAAATGATCTCTTAATTATGATCGAGTGTCTTCTTCTTTTCTGGAACTTTTTATGTTAATTTTGTGGTGGTTGGATTTTAGAAATTCGTAGAAAATCCTGACAAGCATCCTAAAATCCTATGTTAATTTACCAACTTTATCCAAATAGCAATAAAATTCGTATCTATACATGCTAAGCTAAATACACACATGTATAAAGATAATACGAACCTACTATATGCATGCAATAATGATTATAGTGGCGTAAAGTATTCGAATCGAAACTTCATTCCAATCTCCTCTTCTCTCACCAACTGCATAAACTCAATCTAGAATTTCTGTATCTATTCGACGATATTGGAACAATACATACAATGTGCAAACATCAAATTTCAAATAAAGTAGGAATTAATACACGGACATGATGATATGGGATATGAGATTAAATTTCCAGATTATTTTAATCGCCAAAACTGGAGTTTATATACGTTTGTTATTTTTTTTAGAAAGAGTGTAATACTTGAAAATTTTTATATGAAACTCTTAACAAGACAAAATAAGATAATCTGCAATTCAAATCATTATTATAAATAACATATTTGGATAACCATATATGTATGTATACTGGGCCAAAACTTATTATAACTAATAAGAAACCGCGAATTTACTAAAACGCTTTCGAAAAGTTTTGACAGCTCTAACACTTCACTACTCAAATGCGGAATTTCTCCTACAATATCGGGCAGTATGCTCTTACCCATTTCCTCACTTAATTAACTTAGTAATAATTATTATTAAGAACATCCTAACAGCTTAAAAGGCAAATTTGCAACGGATTGCAAGACTTCTGCTTTATGTATTTGTCGAATTGTTCATTATGAATTTACACACACTTCCACTTCCAAATTTGCTATGTATAATAATAACGAAGAAGACAGAAATAGGTCTAAGTGCATTTGCTATTAGCGCAAATGGACTTTAGGGGATGCTGGCTGTAAGTATATAGTATATATAGTTGATGAAATGGTATCAGATACGGAATTGCCATACAGTTATGTAGATTATAGAATCAGCAATAATAAATCTGATATGGGAAATCATTCAATTTAGTGTTCTGAACTTATTACTTATAAGATTTAAGATCCTCAATGATATTGACTTTATACAGTGAAACTTTATACAGTGGCCCTCTATTAAGGGCCACCTCCATAATCGGCCACTTTTTGTTTTCCCCGAATAGTTTATAGTCTCAGCTTAAGTAAATTCTTATAATTCATTTTTAAGTCGTCAATATTGAATTTTACGGACAAATTCCATTACGGCTATTCAGGGTCAATACTAATTTGAGCGAATGTCTGAATAAGACAAACAAAACACTAAAGTGAGAACGACAAAATTCATTATGGTGACACAGGAGCCGTTATGTTATGATATGTTATTATATATATATTTATACATGTAATACATAATATTTATTGTACAAATGTATTGAAAATAATGCAAGCGATTAATTATCAAGACATAAATAACAAAATAAATATGTAATTCTGTAGTAATATGCAAGAAGTAAAATCAACTTACTGTCTCTACGTAAGCAACCTGAGTGAATATCTATAAAGCACATAAAACACAACAGGTGCAGTATGAAATAAACAATTAAAGTTCACTTACACAAAAACACTAGAGCACTATAAAATCATTATTTGCAAAACATAAATATGTATGTGCATATTAAATATTTACAGATTAGTTCTAAACTAGAAAAAATGCATAATAATATAAAATATAAATAACATCGAACTAATTATTGAAATAAAATAAATGTAGAGTCTATATCTAAGATAAAAACAATAGTTACGTAAATCCGTAAGTCTGTGCCACATTATTTAACACAATAAAAAGATTAACAATCCTCGTTATCGCTTTTAGGTATTTTTTCTCTGATAAAACTAAAACGGTGTCATCATATTAGTAGCGTTATCTACTGATTTCTTAAGTCGAATGGACTGAAATTGTCCTAGATGCCCTCTTGCCCAGTGCCCTCTTGTTTTTCCAGTCGTTTGAATTCAGTTTATAATCATCCTAAATCACCTGTCGAACGACTAAACGATAAAATCTTAGATCCACTTATTTAAAATACAATACATATGACAATTGATTAAAACCTTAATAATATACGATACCTGAAAATTTCATTATTACAAAATTTGATTTCAAATTTAATATGCTGACAATTTCAAAGTAAGAGCTAAAACGGTATTCGACAAAAAAAACCGTTAGAAATTCATCTGTTTGTGTTTGTTTCTATATTTTTTTATTTTCAATCAGAATTAATTTAAAACCAAATTTATTTACAATGCAAATACCGCAACAGTTGAAAATACTAGCTCTATCAAAAAGGAAAAACTAATAAAACAGCATTTTATACTTTCCCTCCTCTAAACAATATCTATGCAAATAGATATCAACATTTTAATCGATTTGGATTACTTTCCGAGTTATTAGCTCGTTAAATGCAGGCACAGGCAGTTATATAGTCAAACAACGTTTTTAATCCTAAAGGTATTTAAACTCAAAACAGTGTAGATACAATTCTGTACAATGTATGCATGATTTTAATTTCGAAAAAAATTTGAAAATTCAATTATTTACGTTTGCCCACATTTCTAGAATTTGTTTTTCTATACAGAAAAGTGGGTGATTTATGTAGTACGCCTATGTATATCTAAAGATAGGTACCTCCGTTTTTACCCATTAAAATTAATTAAATAGAAATAAAAATAATAAATGAATGAATTCATTTACTTCTCTATAGTATATTTCAATGGAGAAAAAAAAAATGCGGATTTAATTTCTATTAAAATCAATGTAAATAATATTTAGAAACACTGTTAAACGAGAATCAATTCTATAGAGGTAGAGATATTAGGTGGCATTATTCCCCTTCCTCCATTTTCCATTTTCCTCTTTTTCTTAAATTACTTCCAAAATAATTATTTACTATGAACCGGAACAAAAACTTAATAATCCCCATTGATTTATCAAATCATCAACGTGAAAGAGCCTGCTTCTGCTATCCAACTGTCAATAACATTTCTTGATCAATATTACTTTTTAAATCTCTGATGACCTAAGAATACTTACTTACTTACTTTTACATAGTGTTGTCAGCTATGGAGGCAGTTTAATTTTTCTGACATAGCATCATCTCTCCTCCAGTCGTCGCATCTTAGGAAATATTAAGTTAATGAGAAAAGATAAGGAAGCACGAAGAGAGATCTCTTTTCTTAAATGAAATTTGGAAAGTTTGAAGAAAATTTTCGAATTTTTTTGACAGGCATGTAATTATGGAGATAAGAAAACAAATTAAATTATAAAGAAAAATTTAAATAAAAATTTCAATAGATGAGTAAAAGTACGTTTGCTACTAATCGATACTATGCTACTTATGTCTGTATTTCAAAACTGTCTACCACCACACTTGATTAAAAGCTAAAAGCATCCTTAGATAACGGATATCATGGATTATCATGAACACGTAGATTTCTACACTAATCTAGTCCCACTTCCTTAAGTAAGATTTACCGAAAATCTTTTTAAGAGCGTTTTTATCAAATAGAATTTAAACCACAATTTAGATAAATAGGCATATCTAGTGTTACTCTCTACTATTTACTATTATAAATACATGTATTGTTAAGGTCGAAAAATGAGCCATTAAAGGTGCCATTCCATTACTATATCGTAACTTTATAATAAAATGATATAATGTAATAATTATTTGTATGTTACAGACTAATTTCAGAATTGGATGATTTCAGGCTTTACTATTTCATCTAAATACATATGTCTGCATGGGCCAACGTATAATAAAAAACAGGGATAATTTAAATTATTTCATATAATAGTTACTTACATAACAAGTGTAGATAAATACTCTTGTAAGTCGATTATACATATTTCCGAATATGATAGGTACAGTATTTTTCCCACGACCGCCAATTATATATTTATAATCAATATAGATTTAAAGAGAAAAATCGATTTTCTCTTTAAATCGCTCATATTTTCTAATGTGAGAATAGGCAATTTCAATTAATCCAAAAAAAAATTGCAGAGTGAACGATAAATATACAATTCATTCACCTAGTTGTATTACTTACATTACATTACGCAAACATACATTCACTCACAGTGTGGGTCCCACACATTACAATTTTAAATTCAATTTCTTACAGTTGGCAACATTTTTTACTAGACAATGGAAAGTTACAGTTTCACAGTGTTTAGGCTCACATTTCTTGATTCTTGACTTGAGTGTATCTGTATGACATTATGTTTATTGTTTCCAAATCGATTCTTTGGAAAATCGATTACTTTTCTGTCGATTCTTTTTTTAATCGATTCAAAGGTGGCGATTTATAATCGATTCTGGTAGAAATAATCGACAATATCGAAAGTAGACGACGCAGGACTGAACAATTTTACTAGAAATTTCTGAAATTTTATGTACATACAACGTTCATCGCCGCGCCATCTAACCATTCTTAGTGAAAGTTGGTATATGCAATGTCCAAGTTTTATTATTGGAGTACAGAAAATCAGTTGGAATATCTATGTATCACTTATGCTCTATGTATGTGTTTAATGAGGCTCTCTCATAGGCATTTATCATATCTATGGGAATCTATAATAAGGAGCACACTCAACCTAACAAAAGTCAAAATTATTATTATAAAATTTTCTCCAATCTACGTCACAAAAACTTATATAATATGTATTTAAATCAATATACATATAAAAATCATAATATAAGACGTGTTTCGGTATAAACCATCATCAGATATTATCTGATCTGATCACTTATATTATCTATATAATTATCTATATTATTATATATTATATAATAATATATATATTATTATTATCTATAACAATTTTCTGAATTGTCAATTTGAATTACTTTTCATAATTATTTCTTTTCATAATTACATTCTTATTATAATATCTGATGATGGTGTATACCGAAACACGTGTTATATTATGATTTTTATATGTATATTGATTTAATATAGATTATATAACTTCTTGAGACGTAGATTGGAGAAAATTTTATAATAATAATTATAGAATTATACAATATAACGTCTCTTTGAGAAAAAATAGCACTTAATTCTAAAATTTAATTTAAAAAAAAAGTCAAAATATTTGTGAATTTTGTGGGTTAGAAAATTTTTTGTCTACCAGAGGGATTAGTGTATTTTGCGATGATTGCAGGTGATTGTCAGATCAGTGACGGCTTTTGTTATTGTTTCGTTTTCAAATTATTTTAAAATTTTACATTAATTTTGATATTTAAGTAATCCATAGTATTCCAAAGCAACCACATAACTATTAAATTAAATAATGGTTTCCAAAATAAATTTTACAAAATAAATTAACAATTATTTTTGTAAAATATTTTTACCCAATCTTATAGCACTTCACTGATCATACAATTAATAAAATGAAGAAAAATTAAAAAACAAAACTATGCCTATTTTTTAAATAACAATTGTTGAATTATATTAAATATTCATTTTAGCAATTATGTTTTTAAATTTTAATCTGCTGCCATAAAATCTATGATTTTTCATAAAAATAAGAAAATTGATTTTCTCATAAAAGCAATATTAAAAACATTGTCTAAGTTGGTTGCAGCGCCACCTGGAGGCAGCCCGATTTTCTTTTTCTAGTGTTCACTCCTTCTTATAGCCCTCCATAGTCATATTATTTTGATTTGACATATTCTGTTATATCAACAAAACAACACTCATTAGAAATGAAAACCACTGTAAGAAAATGTCTCTTTTAAAAATATAAAACATTATTAACAATTTTTTGAAAAAATTACGCAACTAAACAATTAATATTTAAGATTCAAGATAATTATCTTACAGCTTACGATATAGCTTTTATTGAAGACGTTGCTACGCAAGCAATAAAATAACCTGTATTTTGGTGCAAGAGAACCTCCATTTCTGTTTCTAACTTATATGTCAAACCATAATACTAAGATTACACTTACAGTAAGTTTTTCAATCTTAGTATCATACTTTAGTATAGTATACTTCTATATACTACATAGTGGCTTTACTTTAAAGTTAAAATGTTCTTTCAGCGTCATCTATTCGATAATACCAGCAATAATAGAAGTAGATATTTCTACACGTTCTGGATGGCACCACAAATAATTTAAGAGGCCCTCGACTACCGAGTCGGGGTGCCGGTCTTTCTCTTATGCCTGCTCTATGCGCTCAGTCGCCACCGACACCGACTTAGGGGGTGTTGTTCAGAGGGTGTTGGCTCAACTCAATACAACGCCTAGACGTTTAATGTTCCCATTGGACGTTAGGACATCGCACCATATCTTGTCCATGCGTCACAGGAGCTCCAACGGAACACAGCTAATTGTCCAATCAACTTGTTAGTTCAGTGTTTAGTTACATTGTCATGTGAGAATATTGAATGGCGGCTGTATTGGGTCATGGCCATGCCATGTCCGTTCATTCCTTTTTATGACTGAACTGAACATTGATAAAAGTTTATGTTTTGATGTTGAAACTCAGAAGTGTCTGTATTTTTTTTCATGTGCTTTCGTTCACTTTACAATAAAATGATCGTTTACACTATTTGAATAAAATCAATAGATAATGAGTAGCAAATACATTATATTAAATATCCGCGATAGACGTGAAAATGCCAGAATAAGTGTTACTAATTTTAAAGATATAAGTCAGTTGCGTCAGTTGATCAGAAGCGAGTTCAACGTAATAGGCCCCTTTGATCTTTTTGCTGGTATACATTTTATTCCTAGAACAGGTGGTATAGACATTTTTGAGGATAAGGAAATAGTCAGCGTTATTCCATCAAAACGCAATATTACTTTAGATGATAGTTTTGAAACCATTAGTCATGGTGATAGTCTTTATGAAGATCATAATGCTGAAATTAGTAAAGAAGATAAAGGTGCTGCAGATGCTGTAATTGATAAAAATGGTGCGAATGCTGAAAAGATATATCCAGTATTTCAGTTCTATAAATATCCAGTCTACAACGGCAACACAAAGGAACAAATGTACGAGTATTTTTACACACTGTTTGAAGATGAAACGGCCCTTAAAGATTATAATGATATTCGTGCATATTTTGGTGAAGCTATTCCGCCTCATATTATGAGTTGGTTTTTCGGTGTACCTGTAGAAAAGGTTAAACATAATTTTATTGCTGGTAACTCTACCGCTAAAAAAGCTTTTCTGACTGATAAGGGGCCGAACTGCTTTTTAAATTTTGGTGCTTATCGTCCACAACTTCAACGTGCGATTGCCAAGTATAATTATAATAATGATGAAGTGTATCTTCCACATATGTCTTTTCAGAATTACAATAATATTGTTCATATTGTTTCAACAACACAGGAGCTAAACGGTTCAATCTTTGACGAGTCTATCGCTAGTGTAGATGATTGGGCTGATAGTGAATATGAGTATTATCACACAAGACCATTCAGAAAATTTCCCTTCATCGCCATCTACAATCAAACGGATAAAAATGACTATGAGAAAATTAAAAATTATTTTGGCGATCTTAACAATGTGCCTGGACATATTTTGGATTGGTTTTTTGGAATTTCCAAAGCAGATTTTAAATTAGCTGTTAACAAGGGTATCAAACATGCGATTGAGCTGACAAGTGAAGAACAAATTGGTTTTGATAACGATGATAGCACTAATACCACTGTTGCTACCCCCCGCCCATCTCTTAAACGTAAAATAATGAGAATCATGGAATCTGGTGAGGAAAAATTTCTTCCATATATGTCCTTCCAAAATGCAAAATCAATAGTACATGATTGGGTACGAGGCGAGATCGAAACAGATGTTTCTGATGACGAATAAACTCCATCTAATATCTCTATTTTTCCATCTCGTCCTTCTGCTAATACTCTAGTGTACTACTACTAGTAGTAGAGTATATCTGCTATTCAATTAGAGGCCCAGCATTCAGATATAATTTCTGGTCTCTGATTAACTCGCTCAAAACCAAACAATCAAAAAAAGAGTGAATTAATGTCCGTATACCATTAATAATAATGTTCAAATTTATTTATTGTATGTTTGTAAATTATTTCTGTATGTAATTAGAGCACGAAGTAACAAGTTGTAAATGAAAAACTGGAACTAATTAATGAGATGTATAAAATTTCTATTGTCAAGAGAAAGAAGTTAGATATTAAATATATAAAGAATATATATTATATTGTATATGAACTATGAAGTATTATAATATCCAAAATTACTATTGTCAATATTAAAATGAATATTTTTTGAAAGAAACTCATTAAAATAAGTTTATGAGTTTTAAGGCGACCTAAAATATGATAGAATGTAGATGTGATTGCACGTACAAAAAAAATTTCTGAAGGAAAATTAAATAGTTCATTAGGTAAATAGAAATATGTGCTTTTCCTTAATGAGCACTCTTCTAGTTTTAAATAATTATAGCTTCTCACCAGCTACGCATTAGATAGAGCAAATAAGAATTTATTACCATTACCTATGCGCCATTTTCTTCTCCGAACATGCAATAAATAAATAGGTCACGGCCAGTAAGTTATTCATACTTAACTATGTATCGAAAATCTATTCATATATAACTGACTTAAATAGTGAAACAAAGTTTAAATTAAATTCCATTAAATAAAAAAAGATGTAACTAAAATGAAAGAATCAGTCACATAATGCGCTATGCAAATGTAGCACAATACTTTTAAGCTACTGGATCATCGCCTTTAGTTGTTCTTGTATAGATGAGTTGCGCTCTATGTTGGACTACTTGCTTGATAAGTCCTTGAAAACAAAAAAATAAATAGTTGAACACAGAGTTGAATACGTGATAGTATATTAACTGTCTTCTAAATTGTTATAGTACTTTCTGTAATGCAAGTTTATTTTTACCTTTTTGTTGTAATTCGGCAAGCGCTCGTCTAGCAAGAGAGCCTCGAATTTTTAGTCGCTCTGACACCACTGATGGGGTAATCAGCTTGGTAATCAGGACTTCTTTATATAATTTATCGTATGTTGATTTGTCAAACAATACTTGATTATTTAGCTTATCACGGACTTTGCCTTTAGACCACTTCTACAAAATATGAAATATGAAACTTAATAAATTAATTCAGTTTAGTCTTACCTTCTTTTTCGCTTTACCACCACCAGAACCTTCTTTCTTTTTCTGTGTTTTTTGAGGTTGTTTTGCTGACGCCTTTGAATCTTTCTTTGGTGGCTAAAACAGAATAGTTGCATATTTTTAATCTACTCCAATTTCAAACAATTTATACACAGCATTTAACAATAAAATCAGACTCATTAAATCAGTTAATTTGCAATCAGTAAATATATCTTGCCGAGATTTTATCATCATTTGTTAAAAAAAACACACGTGGCCAAAGTTAAATTTGCCATGTTACGATTTAAAATTAAATGAATGCCGTTTAAATTTACTAAAAAAATTGTGCAATATTTTATATATACATATATTGCCTAGATTGTTAACGGAGATAGTAAATTTTTACTAATACTCACCATCTTTGTACCTAATTATACCTAATTCTAGATTGAACAAAAAATGGCTGAAACGATACCAAATTGGAAAAGAAATGGAGTTAAGTCAACGGCATAGTTGTCAGATTTTTGAAAAACAACCGCAGAGTTAAGCTTTGAAAAGCGCCCAAATGCACCTAGTGGTAAAATATTAAAACACAAAAGAAAACAAATAAAACAATAAAATATTGACTTATTTTATTTTATATATACGATTATTTGTATAGTTATATTTTTCTATGAAATATATTACATAATATGTATACAATATATACATAATAATGTAATATTAATATTACATTACCCATGTCAGATACACTTTCTTTTCTTTGCTAAAAGGATGAAAATTAGATCCAAGTATTAACTATTAGGTAATTTAAGTTTTTAAAAAGTAAAATCACTAAAATCTAATAATAATGCATTTTCCATATTTTAATATTTTTAATAATTTAATTTCTATTTTTCTAATAATTTTTTCCAAAATCAGATTTTGAATTTTTAATGTAATCTAATTCTAAAATTAAGCTTATCTGAAATCTGTAACTGTAAATTTCTAAAAGAGCCCAATTTACGCTAAACCCCCCAATCTGACAACTGTGGTCAACGGCGATGAGACTGAAGAGGAAATGGGATAGCTGTGGCTGGCAGTAGGGATAGCCACGATATATCGATACATGTCTTTTGATATATCGGTTGAAATGAAATATCGATATATGCTTATGTTGTTTTTTTTACCTGTTTTCGATATATTCAAAATTCAAATCAAAATTAAAGGTTTGGGAAATTTTAAACTTTTAATTATTAAAACTTTAAAATTACAATTTCATTATATTATATTATATTAATTATATTCTATTTATTTTAAATTTAAAATGTATTAAAAAAAAATATTTCTTATTTTGTTACTAATTGGTCCTGGTCGTGACACAGGTATGTCAAAATACTTAAAAATATAGAAATTCTTTTTTTTTTTTTCTCTTTCGGAATCACTATAGAATTTATTACTTTCATCATCAAATCAAAAAACATCTCTGGAACGGACATAAAAAGGATGATAAAATTAAAAAAAATAAAAGGCTCAACTCAAAAGTCAAAACTGTCATATAACACTGCAAATCTGGTAACGCCACTTCTAAATCTTTCAAAAACCGTCAAAAAAGTGACATGACAGCTGACACTTAAATGTAGATGTACATACGCCGTTACTTCAAAATTTTTGACACTAGAATTTGAAAAGTCAAAAAATTTGTAAATTTATTGAAGCAAGAATCAAGAAATTCATGAATTTATTGACAATGTAAAAAGGATATAAAAGAAAGAAGTGTTGAAAGAGTAGAAATTTGGAATATTTATTTTTGTTACATTTCCAGTCAAGAATTACTTTTTACTTTTGTCCGTATTCTATCTAATATCTAATATCAGTTTAGTTAGAGAAGATACAGATTTGTGAAAGTACTCAGTCCAATGTCTGTGTGCAAAATTTGAAAGTCGAGTTTCAGGATATTTATATGGTACGTTAAAATGGTTGGAATTGAAATGTTATACATTTACACAAAAGTTGTTTTTGATGTAAACATAATGGTAATCATTGGTGACCCAGAATAGTAATAATAAATTAAATAAATATAGTAAGCCAAATTAATTTCGGTTAATGTGGTACTCTCTATTGTATGCGACGTTGTCAGAAAATTGAAAATATTTTGCTTCTGCATTTATTTCGCCATAGAATTTCAGGCTAGTATGATGGAAAAAAATCAATAGACTTTCCAATCTAACGTGTTAAATTTCTCTTGGTGCTCATCTAAAGATTTTCTATGGTTTGTGTCTACATTAGGATGATGGCTGTCTAAAATTTCTCGTCATGGATTACAACGTGATTTTTGTATGTTTCACCACTTGAAGTTGATTTAATCCATTATGTATATGCTTGCCAATCATGAGACACTATTATTAAACAGTTGTCAATAAAATATATCTATAGACTTCACCAGAATAAACGAGAGAAATATCCAAGACATCGAAATGGATTAAAGTTTATTTTAAAATTAAATATTTTATTTTTTTTTATATAATTGTTAAGACAAATTCCTAAAACATGGACTCTATTCGATAACTGTGAACTTTTTGTTATGTTTTCTTCGACTATGTTTGTGTTTAGTATATTTTTTTTTGTATTGGATAGTATAATTAGAATTTTACTTAGCTTTTTTGGAAATTCTGTCGGGTTTTAATTCTTTTTTGTTTTTTTTATCCTCCAAACTCGACAGCTTTTTCGATATGTTACGTCTTCTTTAAATAAAAAATTATATTTTTTCAAAAAAATGAAAGCGAATGAACTCGTTGAAGATATAACATATCGAAACAGCTGTCGAGTTTAGAAGACAAAAAAGAATTAAAACAGGATAAAATTGCCAAAAAAGCTAAGTAAAATTATGTTTGTTTTTAGTAGAATTGAAGTACCATATTATGTATTTCATATATTTTACTTGCTTTAAAAAATACTCTAAATAAATAGGTCATGGCCAATAAGTTATTCATACTTAACTATGTACCGAAAATCTATTCATATATAACTGACTTAAATAGTGAAACAAAGTTTAAATTAAATTCCATTAAATAAAAAAAGATGTAACTAAAATGAAAGAATCAGTCACATAATGCGCTATGCACTTATGATTTTTATATTTGATTTCTATGTACATACGTTAAAGTTAACAGAAATTATTATACATAATTCCACATTTAACTGTTATATCAAATGTAGCACAATACTTTTAAGCTACTGGATCATCGCCTTTAGTTGTTCTTGTATAGATGAGTTGCGCTCTATGTTGGACTACTTGCTTGATAAGTCCTTGAAAACAAAAAAATAAATAGTTGAACACAGAGTTGAATACGTGATAGTATATTAACTGTCTTCTAAATTGTTATAGTACTTTCTGTAATGCAAGTTTAGTTTTACCTTTTTGTTGTAATTCGGCAAGCGCTCGTCTAGCAAGAGAGCCTCGAATTTTTAGTCGCTCTGACACCACTGATGGGGTAATCAGCTTGTAAGAAGGGACTTCTTTGTATAATTTATCGTATGTTGATTTGTCAAACAATACTTGATTATTTAGCTTATCACGGACTTTGCCTTTGGACCACTTCTACAAAATATGAAATATGAACCACATGAAACTTAATAAATTAATTCAGTTTAGTCTTACCTTCTTTTTCGCTTTACCACCACCAGAACCTTCTTTCTTTTTCTGTGTTTTTTGAGGTTGTTTTGCTGACGCCTTTGAATCTTTCTTTGGTGGCTAAACAGAATAGTTGCATATTTTTAATCTACTCCAATTTCAAACAATTTATACACAGCATTTAACAATAAAATCAGACTCATTAAATCAGTTAATTTGCAATCAGTAAATATATCTTGCTGGGATTTTATCATTATTTGTTAAAAAATACACACGTGGCCAAAGTTAAATTTGCCATGTTACGATTTAAAATTAAATGAATGCCGTTTAAATTTACTAAAAAAGTTGTGCAATATTTTATACATACATATATTGCCTAGATTGTTAACGAAGATAGTAAATTTTTACTAATACTCACCATCTTTGTACCTAATTCAAGATTGAACAAAAAATGGCTGAAGCGATACCAAATTGGAAAAGAAACGGAGTCAAGTCAACGGCATAGTTGTCAGATTTTCGAAAAACAACCGCAGAGTTAAGCTTTGAAAAGCGCCCAAATGCGCCTGGTGGTAAAATATTAAAACACAAAAGAAAACAAATAAAACAATAAAATATTGACTTATTTTATTTTATATATACGATTATTTATATAGTTATATTCTTCTACGAAATATATTACATATTCATATTAGATTACCCATGTCCCATACACTTTCTTTTTTTTGCTAATGGGATGAAAATTGGATCTAAGTATTAACTATTAGGTAATTTAAGTTTTTAAAAAGTAAAATCACTAAAATTTAATAATAATGCATTTTCCAGATTTTAATATTCACTTGTCTTTCTTGTCCCATTCTTTTCAAGTGACCCCACCATCCCAACTGTCCCTTCTCTATGTATTCGTGTATCGCCTCCATTCCCAGTTCTTTTCTTATTTCTTCATTCCTGATTCTTTCTCTCTTTGTCACTCCCTTTACTCTCCTCATGTATTTCATTTCTACCGCTTGAACTTTACTTATTTCCTTTTTATCTGTTATCCATGTCTCACATCTAAATGTCAGTATTGGTCTTATTGTTTTATATACGTTTATTTTTGTTTTCCTCGTTATTTCTTTTTTCCCCACAATCGTATTGCTGATACTGTAAAACACTTTCATTGCTTTTTCTACCCGACTGTTAATTTCTTCTTCTTGCTTTCCTGAACTAGATATTTCTACTCCCAGATATTTCCATTTCGTCACTTGCTCCAATTTTACCTTATCTACCATGATTTTTATCTCCTGTTGTTCCCCAATTACCATTACTTTTGTTTTCTCTTTACACATTTCCATTCCGTTCTCTCTAAGTGTTTCATTTGTCTTTTCTTCATATATTTTTTTTATTAATCTAATCATTTTCCTGCTTATCTCTTTCTCTGACATCATCCTCCACAATCTATCTCTTCCCACTTTGTCAAAGTGGGAAGATTTAGATCTAAAAAACCCATGTATACATTTTTTTTTCTTCTACTTGTTTTTTCCACTATCTGTTTAATCGTAAATATATAGTCTTGAATGCTTCTCCCTTCCCTAAATCCTGACTGGGATTCGTCCAGTGTTTTCTCAATTTTACTTTTTACTCTTTCGTTCATCATCATTTCCAGCACTTTCATGTTTGTATTTAGTAGTGTAATTCCTCTGTAATTATTACAGTCTTTCTTGTCTCCTTTCTTGAAGATTGGTACTATCAGTGCCTGCTGCCATTCTTTCGGTATTATTTACTCTGTCCATACTTTGCTATATATATCAAGAATATATTTTGTATCTGTCCTCTCTATATTGTCTGACAGCAGCTCTTCAAAGTATTGCTTCCATCTTTCCATTATTTCATTTTCCTGCTTTAATAGTTCTCCTTCTTTGTTGTTTATATATGTAGAACTGTTGGTCTTTCCTTTTCTTATTGTTTTTAATCTACTATAGAATATTTTTTTCCCCTCTGCAGCTTCGTTTTCTAATTTATTGCCGAATTCTGCCTATTCATTTCTTTTCGCCTCTAATACTAATTGCTTCACTATTGTCCTTTCTTCCTTGTAACACTGATACGTTTCTCTAGTTTTTTTTTGTAGATATTCCTTCCATTTTTTCTTTTTTAGTCTCACTCTTCTCTTGATCTCTTCTGTCCACCATGCCGTTTGTTTTATTTTCTTATTTCTTTTTATTCTTCCACACACTTCCGAGCTTGCTTGTAGTATTACCTTTTTGAATTCCTCCCAACTCACTTCCAAACTTAATGTCTTCCATTTCCCATTTCTGCTCTCAATCATCCTCTTCATTATTTCTCTATATTGCTTTGCCACCTCTCCGTCTTTTAGTCTATACGCTTTTATTTTCTCATATTCTATCTTATCTTCTTTTCTCTCTCTGTTGTCTGATTTTAGTGGTTTCTTTATCTTTGATATAACCACATAATGATCACTTCCCACTTCCGGTCCTCTTGACACTTTTACATCTACTATGTTCTTTCTATTTTCATTTCCTGCTACTATGTAGTCTATTATCGATTTTTCATTTTTGCTGCTCATCTCTCTAGTATATTTGTGTATATCTTTGTGCTTATAATAAGTATTTGCTATAAACATATTGTTGATTCGGCAAAACTCTATCAATCTTTTTCCATTATCATTTAGTATTGTCTCCGCATTCTGGCCCAATATTCTACTCTCTCCTGGTTTTCCCTTTCCCACTCTACTTTTGCTCTGTCTACCGCCTCTGTTAACATTTCCCATAATTTCTCTTTGTTCTCCTTTTTGTCGTCTTCATTTGGTCCATACACACTTATTATTGTTTTTATGCTCTCGTTATCGTCCTTCATATTTATTGTCAATATCCTCTCTGAACACGCCTCCCATTCTTCTATATTGTGTGCCCATTCTTTTTGTATCATACATGCGACTCCTTCAGCTGCTCTTTTCTCTGTTTCCATTCCGCTATATATAAATACACTTCCTTTCATCATTTTTTGCAATCCTCTCCCTTTTATTTTCGTTTCAGTTATTGTAAGTATGTCTATCTTATTTTCCAGAAACTCATCTTCTAGTTCTATTTCTTTTCCCTTTATGCTTCGTATATTCCATGTTGCCAATCTCCATATTTCTACATTTTTTTTCTCATTGTTTTCTGTTTCTTTCCCCACGTCTTCTTCAGTTTTTTGAAGGTTTTTTCTTTTCTTCCCAGCTTCCATAATCTATCTTATTTCTATATTGTTCCTACTTTCTTTTGTATATTTGGCACTTTTTGCTAGTGGCCATGTGCTCTACGTCTTTATCTTTAATTCTTGTACAGTTGGCGCATTTTATCTCATTTTTTTCACAATCTTTCCCTTCGTGTCCTTCTTGTCCACATCTGTAGCATACTGTTGTGCTATGGAATATACAAACAATATAAGTTCGTAGACATTCACGCTTAGCAACTGATTATAATAATAATAATTATTATTATTATTATTCCTGTTTTTACTTGTTATATTTTGCTCGCTGTAAAATAAATAGTTCTTTGCTTAACGCTTAAATGGGCGGTTGTTTTATTTAACGCGCTGCGTGAGACTCTGATCAACAGGTTATGGGCCCAGATCCCATGTTTTTATATAGTTGAAAAATGCTGTGTATCGTTAACTTGTTAATATTAATTAATTTTTTTTTAATTAATATACATATCGCGATTATGGCCGGGAATAATCATATTGCAACGGTACCTAAGTTAAGAGGTCGGGAAAATTATGAAGAATGGTCATTTGCGGTGGAAAACTTATTAATTCTGGAAGATTTGCAAGATTGCATCACCGGAATGGAAAAAGATGAAAAGAAAGCGATTCAAGCTAGGTCAAAGATGATATTGACAATTAATTCATCATTATATTTAATATTAATATTAATATTTAATTCATATTAAGAAAACAAAGACAGCACACGAACTATGGTTGAAATTAAAAGATATGTACAGCGATAAAGGATCAACAATAAGTTTATTAAGGTCATTAATATCAACAAAGTTGGATGATATGGAAAATATGACATCGTATATAAATCATATTATTGAAACCTCTCAAAGATTGAGATCAACAGGTTTGGATATTAATGATAATTGGGTTGGTTCATTACTTTTGGCTGGATTGCCAGAAAAGTATTCTCCAATGATCATGGCTATAGAACATAGCGGTGTAGAAATTACTACTGAAACAATAAAATCTAAATTAATGGACGTCGTTGATGAAAAATCTACTAATACAAGTAATATAGCATTTGTTGGAAAAAATGCAGCAGCATGGCGTAATAACCGGCAATATAATTCAAATTCCAAAATTCATGGTAATTGTAATAATCGAGTAACTGATGACAAAAGTAAAACGGAAACGGTTTATAATAAACATAATAGTAAAAAAAATCAAGTTCAATGCTATCGATGCAAGCAGTTCGGACATTATAAAAAAGATTGCTTACAGACGATAACTTTTAGAAATAATAATAATAGTTTTAGTGCGGTTTTTATGAACAAAGATTTATTTAGCTCGAATGAATGGTATTTAGACTCTGGTGCCAGCGCTCATATTACCGTAAACAAAAACTGGTTGATAAATAAAAAAAATGTGAAAAATGAAAATGATATCGTGACGGCAAATAATACGATGATAAAAATAGAAACTAAAGGTGAAGTGACAATTACTACGTTGGTAAATAATAACCTTGTAAATATTTCTGTGAATGATGTTTTATATGCGCCTGACGCGGCAGCAAATTTATTATCTGTTGGAAAAATAATCAAAAAAGGAAATAAGGTAATCTTTGAAAGAAATTCAGCAAAAATATTTAATAAAAATAATGAATTAATTGGAATTGCTCGCCAAATACATAATATGTATAGATTAGAAACTAAACCGGTGGATAGTTTAATGTTAAGTAGTAAAGTATTAACAAGTAGATTGTGGCATAAACGATTGGGTCATATAAATGACAAAGAATTAACAAAAATGAAAAATGGAACTGTACAAGGAATTAAAATTGATGATAATGAATGTATAAGCAAAATTAATTGTAAGGCTTGTAATGAAGGCAAACAATCTAGAAATTCTTTTCCATGTAAAGGTTCAAGGGCAAATAATATTTTAGAGGTGGTACATGCGGACTTGTGTGGACCAATGGAAGTTCGTTCTTTAGGTGGTGCAAAATATTTTTTGATTCTAAAGGATGATTTCAGTAAATTTGCCAATATATATTTTTTAAATACCAAAGATGAAACTCTTGAATGTTTTAAAGAATATAAAAGATTAATGGAAAATCAAACGGACAAAAAAATTAAGATTTTTCGATCCGATAATGGTACGGTATTTTGCGGAAAACTATTTAAAAATTTTCTTAAGAATAATGGAATTATACATCAAACATCAGTGGGGTACACGCCAGAGCAGAATGGGTCTGCAGAAAGAATGATAAGAACCATTGTTGAAAAAGCTAGATGCTTATTATGTGATTCTGAATTGGACAAATCTTTGTGGGCCGAAGCCACTAATACAGCTGTATATTTATATAACAGAACAACTAATTCAACTTTAGATAATAAAACACCTTTTGAAGTATTGTATAATAAAAAACCAGATATTGAGCATTTGAAGACTTTTGGAAGTACTGTGATGGTACATGTTCCAAAGCAACATCGATTAAAATGGGATAAAAAGTCAAATGAAAAAATATTGGTTGGATACGGTGAAAATACAAAAGGATATAGGATTTATTGTCCTGAAACAAAACAAGTTAAAGTTTATAGAGATGTTACTGTTATGGAAAAGATAAAAGAATATGAAAAAGAATTTAAAATAATATTAGATCATCATAAAAAAGAAGAGGCTGTAAATTCAGTGGGGGATTCAGATTCAGAAGCAGAAGAAAGTGAAGTGAGTGTGATGACTGATAGCGATGCTAGTGATCATATACCTGATAGCGGTAGTGACAGTGACTACGAACCAACAATTGAAATAAATACGCAACCATCTAAACGTTCTACAAGAGTAATTAAAAAGAATAAAAATTTTGACGATTATATAACCGGGTTTTTTGCAATTAATAATGAAAATGATCATGTAAGTGTACAAGATGCATTATCTGGAAGTGATGGCTCATTATGGAAAAAGGCCATGCATGATGAAATTCAATCTTTTGAAGAAAATGACGCATGGGAAATTGTTAAGAAACCACATGATTCAACAATAGTAGATTGTCGTTGGGTATTCAAGAAGAAATATGATAGTGATGGTAATATAACGTATAGGGCAAGGTTAGTAGCTAAAGGTTTTAAACAAAAAGAGGGTATAGATTATACAGAGACTTTTTCGCCAGTTATAAGACATTCAACTTTTAGAATATTAATAGCTTTAGCTGTAGAATTAGAATTAGAGATTTATCATTTGGACATTAAAACTGCTTTCTTGAATGGTTATTTGAAAGAAACTGTTTACATGAAACAACCGGAAGGTTTTTCAAAAGGCAAAAAAAATAATAATAGTGTATTAAAATTAAAACGTGCAGTATATGGTTTAAAACAGTCTTCTAGAGCCTGGAATGATAGAATAAATATATTTTTAAAGAATTTAGGGTATAAAAGATTAGAAACTGAAAATTGTATATATTTATTAAAGACTAATAATTTATATACTATAATTGCTTTGTATGTTGACGATTTTTTTATATTTTCAAATGATTTGAATAATGTTAATGTTTTGAAAGAAAAATTAAATACTGATTTTGAAAGAAAGAGATTTATATTGTATATATATAGTGGGGGTGTTGTGCTATGGAATATACAAGCAATATAAGTTCGTAGACATTCACGCTTAGCAACTGATTATAATAATAATAATAATTATTATTATTATTCATGTTTTTACTTGTTATATTTTGCTCGCTGTAAAATAAATAGTTCTTTGCTTAACGCTTAAATGGGCGGTTGTTTTATTTAACGCGCTGCGTGAAACTCTGATCAACACATACCTCCGTTCTTGTACAGTTCTTAGCTACATGCCCATAGCAGCAGCATTTGTAGCAGATCGCGATCTTTATATATTCCTCTACCTGCTTTACAGTAAAATCTATCAGTAATTTTCCCTTTTTTACCACGTACTCCTTGTCAGCTTCTACTACCCAGTCCGCTACATATTGTTTACTGTTCCTGAAGGCATTTTTTTTTACTGTTCTTATTACTGTCTTCACCTCTCTAGTCCCCACCATTTTTCTTATTTCTTCATTTTCCCTTATTATTTCATTTACGATTTCTTCTTCAGTATACCCTTGCTCAACTTTTTTTATTATAAATAACGGCTTTGTTTCTTTCATTTTCCTCACTGTTCTTCCTTTTACTTCCTCCAGTTTTTTCCCTATTTGCCCCTGTTGTAGCTCGTTTCTGCACTTCATCACTACCAATCCACTTTTGTATTTTTTTATTTCCTTTATACCTTCTTCACCTACTTCTTCTATCGTAAGTTTTTCTCGTATTTTTTCCATTACCTTTTCACCTTCTACCGCTTTCACTGTTATTTCTCTTATTTTTTCAGGTGTTTTCCATCGCTTTATCTTTTTTATATCATGTTCTTTTTTCTTTTCTGTGATATCCGCATATGTCTTTTTGCTCATATTTTGGGTTATTGTACCTCCCCCTATCAATTCCGTTATTTTTGTCTCCAATTTGTCCATTCTGTTTTCGAATTGTTTCTCTATTTGTTCCAGCCTTTGCTCTACTTTATCTATTTTTCCTGGTTTTTGCTTTTTCTCTGCATTCTCCATGTTTTCATATACTGTGGCGGTCATTTTAACTAATATTTTTTCTATATTCTCTATACTGTTTTCCATTTCTTCTCGAGTTTTTCCTTCTTCTCTTTTATTCCCCTCTTTATATATCTTAATTTCCCTTTGTATCAGTTTGATTTGAATCATTAATTCATCTGATACTCTACTTAATTTTTTCTGACTATCTTCACTTTCTTCTTTCCGCTGAGACATATCTTTCTGTCTTAATTTTATTCTTTTTTCCATGCTATCTTCTACCTCGCTCATCACTACTCCTCTATACGATTTGTTTGCTATTTCTTGCTCCTCATATTCCTCTTCTTCCTCCGTTGATGTTTTTCTTTTTCTATTCTCCACTTTTTCCACTGGTGGAGTTCTTTAGATTTTAGTCGCCACTTTGAATGGGTTTTTAGCCTCCATTCTTGCGAGATCAATCCCACTTCTATACATAAAAAGGATAATAAAATTAAAAAAAATAAAAGGCTCAACTCAAAAGTCAAAACTGTCATATAACACTGCAAATCTGGTAACGCCACTTCTAAATCTTTCAAAAACCGTCAAAAAAGTGACATGACAGCTGACACTTAAATGTAGATGTACATACGCCGTTACTTCAAAATTTTTGACACTAGAATTTGAAAGGTCAAAAAATTTATGAACTTATTGAAGCAAGAATCAAGAAATTCATGAATTTATTAACAATGTAAAAAGGATATAAAAGAAAGAAGTGTTGAAAGCGTAGAAATTTGGAATATTTATTTTTGTTACATTTCCAGTCAAGAATTACTTTTTACTTTTGTCCGTATTCTATCTAATATCAGTCTAGTTAGAGAAGATACAGATTTGTGAAAGTACCCAGTCCAAAGATTTTCTATGGTTTGTGTCTACATTAGGATGATGGCGGTCTAAAATTTCTCGTCATGGATTACAACGTGATTTTTGTATCTTTCACCACTTGAAGTTGATTTAATCCATGCTTGCCAATCATGAGACACTATTATTAAACAGTTGTCAATAAAATATATCTATAAAGACTTCACCAGAATAAACGAGAAAAATATCCAAGGCATCGAAATGGATTATAGTTTATTTCAAAATTAAATATTTTATTTTTTTTTATATAATTATTAAGACAAATTCCTAAAACATGGACTCTATTCGATAACTGTGAACTTTTTGTTATGTTAACATATTTGTAAATGTTTTTTTAATTTTAATTTTTAGGTCAAATGATCTTTTTATTAATCTTTAAATATTTGAGTTTTCTTCGACTATGTTTGTATTTAGTATATTTTTTTTTGTATTGGATAGTATAATTAGAATTTTACTTACCTTTTTTGGAAATTCTGTCTGGTTTTAATTTTTTTGTTTTATTTATCCTCCAAACTCGACAGCTTTTTCGATATGTTACGTCTTCTTTAAATAAAAAATTATATTTTTTCAAAAAAATGAAAGCGAATGAACTCGTTGAAGAAGATATAACATATCGAAACAGCTGTCGAGTTTAGAAGACAAAAAAGAATTAAAACAGGATAGAATTGCCAAAAAAGCTAAGTAAAATTATGTTTGTTTTTAGTATAATTCAAGTACCATATTATGTATTTCATATATTTTACTTGCTTTAAAAAATGCTCTAAATAAATAGGTCATGGCCAATAAGTTATTCATACTTAACTATGTACCGAAAATCTATTCATATATAACTGACTTAAATAGTGAAACAAAGTTTAAATTAAATTCCATTAAATAAAAAAAGATGTAACTAAAGTGAAAGAATCAGTCACATAATGCGCTATGCACTTATGATTTTTATATTTGATTTCTATGTACATACGTTAAAGTTAACAGAAATTATTATACATAATTCCACATTTAACTGTTATATCAAATGTAGCACAATACTTTTAAGCTACTGGATCATCGCCTTTGGTTGTTCTTGTATAGATGAGTTGCGCTCTATGTTGGACTACTTGCTTGATAAGTCCTTGAAAACAAAAAAATAAATAGTTGAACACAGAGTTGAATACGTGATAGTATATTAACTGTCTTCTAAATTGTTATAGTACTTTCTGTAATGCAAGTTTATTTTTACCTTTTTGTTGTAATTCGGCAAGCGCTCGTCTAGCAAGAGAGCCTCGAATTTTTAGTCGCTCTGACACAACTGATGGGGTAATCAGCTTGTAAGAAGGGACTTCTTTATATAATTTATCGTATGTTGATTTGTCAAACAATACTTGATTATTTAGCTTATCACGGACTTTGCCTTTGGACCACTTCTACAAAATATGAAATATGAACCACATGAAACTTAATAAATTAATTCAGTTTAGTCTTACCTTCTTTTTCGCTTTACCACCACCAGAACCTTCTTTCTTTTTCTGTGTTTTTTGAGGTTGTTTTGCTGACGCCTTTGAATCTTTCTTTGGTGGCTAAAACAGAATAGTTGCATATTTTTAATCTACTCCAATTTCAAACAATTTATACACAGCATTTAACAATAAAATCAGACTCATTAAATCAGTTAATTTGCAATCAGTAAATATATCTTGCTGGGATTGTATCATTATTTGTTAAAAAAAACACACGTGGCCAAAGTTAAATTTGCCATGTTACGATTTAAAATTAAATGAATGCCGTTTAAATTTACTAAAAAAGTTGTGCAATATTTTATATATACATATATTGCCTAGATTGTTAATGGAGACAGTAAATTTTTACTAATACTCACCATCTTTGTACCTAATTATATCTAATTCAAGATTGAACAAAAAATGGCTGAAGCGATACCAAATTCGAAAAGAAACGGAGTCAAGTCAACGGCATAGTTGTCAGATTTTTGAAAAACAACCGCAGAGTTTAGCTTTGAAAAGCGCCCAAATGCGCCTGGTGGTAAAATATTAAAACACAAAAGAAAACAAATAAAACAATAAAATATTGACTTATTTTATTTTATATATACGATAATTTATATAGTTATATGCTTCTATGAAATATATTACATATTCATATTACATTATCCATGTCCCATACACTTTCTTTTTTTTGCTGATGGGATGAAAATTGGATCTAAGAATTAACCATTAGGTAATTTAAGTTTTTAAAAAGTAAAATCACTAAAATCTAATAATAATGCATTTTCCATATTTTAATATTTTTAATAATTTAATTTCTATTTTTCTAATAATTTTTTCCAAAATCAGATTTTGAATTTTTAATGTAATCTAATTCTAAAATTAAGCTTATCTGAAATCTGTAACTGTAAATTTCTAAAAGAGCCCAATTTACGCTAAACCCCCCAATCTGACAACTGTGGTCAACGGCGATGAGACTGAAGAGGAAATGGGATAGCTGTGGCTGGCAGTAGGGATAGCCACGATATATCGATACATGTCTTTTGATATATCGGTTGAAATGAAATATCGATATATGCTTATGTTGTTTTTTTTACCTGTTTTCGATATATTCAAAATTCAAATCAAAATTAAAGGTTTGGGAAATTTTAAACTTTTAATTATTAAAACTTTAAAATTACAATTTCATTATATTATATTATATTAATTATATTCTATTTATTTTAAATTTAAAATGTATTAAAAAAAATTATTTCTTATTTTGTTACTAATTGGTCCTGGTCGTGACACAGGTATGTTCAAATACTTAAAAATATAGAAATTCTTTTTTTTTTCTCTTTCGGAATCACTATAGAATATATTACTTTAATCATGAAATCAAAAAACATCTCTGGAACGGACATAAAAAGGATAATAAAATTAAAAAAAATAAAAGGCTCAACTCAAAAGTCAAAACTGTCATATAACACTGCAAATCTGGTAACGCCACTTCTAAATCTTTCAAAAACCGTCAAAAAAGTGACATGACAGCTGACACTTAAATGTAGATGTACATACGCCGTTACTTCAAAATTTTTGACACTAGAATTTGAAAAGTCAAAAAATTTGTAAATTTATTGAAGCAAGAATCAAGAAATTCATGAATTTATTGACAATGTAAAAAGGATATAAAAGAAAGAAGTGTTGAAAGAGTAGAAATTTGGAATATTTATTTTTGTTACATTTCCAGTCAAGAATTACTTTTTACTTTTGTCCGTATTCTATCTAATATCTAATATCAGTTTAGTTAGAGAAGATACAGATTTGTGAAAGTACCCAGTCCAATGTCTGGGTGCAAAATTTGAGAGTCGAGTTTCAGGATATTTACATGGTACGTTGAAATGGTTGGAACTGAAATGTTGCTACACATTTACACAAAAGTTGTTTTTGATGTAAACATGATGGTAATCATTGATGACCCAGAATAGTAATAATAAATTAAATAAATATAGTAAGCCAAATTAAATTTTGGTTAATGTGGTACTCTCTATTGTATGCGACGTTGTCAGAAAATTGAAAATATTTTGCTTCTGCATTTATTTCGCCATAGAATTTCAGGCTAGTATGATGGAAAAAAGTCAATAGACCTTCCAATCTAGCGTCTTAAATTTCTCTTGGTGCTCATCTAAAGATTTTCTATGGTTTGTGTGTCTACATTAGGATGATGGGGGTCTAAAATTTCTCGTCGTGGATTACAACGTGATTTTTGTATCTTTCACCACTTGAAGTTGATTTAATCCATTATGTATATGCTTGCCAATCATGAGACACTATTATTAAACAGTTGTCAATAAAATATATCTATAAAGACTTCACCAGAATAAACGAGAGAAATATCCAAGACATCGAAATGGATTAAAGTTTATTTTAAAATTAAATAAAAATGTAATTCTAAAAATAGAACCTAATATGTAATATGTTCAGATTTTACATTACGTAAAATTTAACAATACACAGTATAGAATAAACTATGCAGGGTATTGTAAGATGTAAGTATCTTTTTAAAGTGTAATTTACACGCGCTTCAAAATTCATCTGACAACGTCGCGTAGACCCAAAGTTGTTTTTTTATTATTATTTTCGATCACCGGTAGTTCATGATTACCTATAATATTTATGTATTTTAAGCTTAAGGTATCATTGTTAAGGGCCAATAGGTGCTCCATATTTGATGGGGTGGTATCTATGGGCCACCTAATCGGAATATTTAATCTGTAAAGTACTAGGGTTGCTTTATTAATGGCTCCGAGTTATGTAACTCCAATCTCCTTATGATCTATGAATATCTCCAGTATATCCATACAATGGATATAATTTTAAGATTTAATTTAGTCTATTAGTGATTTTCCATTTGCCAGTATTATTTCGATCAATTTTAAGCTAATGCACACGCTCTACTATAATAAACATGTTCCAATTTTGAACACCTTGCGCATTCGCTCATCTTGTGTATACTCAGGATTCAAACAGTAAGCTATAATCAAGTGTCGTACACTGGATGTCAGAAACTTTCTGTCACATGTTTGACACGTTCAATCCATCCAGTAACTTCTGCATAAATTTGAATTATTTGATAACTAGCGGAAGTACCCGACTTCGTCCGGGGTGATTTTCGGGACTGAATACTATGAGTACTCGAATTTATTTTGGATTTGTACCGTGAAAATAGCCGTTAATATAAATGTTTTAATTATCGTCGATAGACCTTCGTTTAATACTCTGTAACCTAGGTAATGGGAGCATAGTGAAAGTGCCCGGCTTCGTATGGGTTGAGTTATAAATTGGAATTCTCCATAAGACCGAAGTCACAACCAAACCATAATTACCACTAACAATAATTCCCTTCAAACATGGACTGAATACACGGTTATTAATAATGATACCTTAGGCTTAAAATACATAAATATTATCTTTGTATAAACCGCACATTTGATGGGAGTATAGGGTACCTATTACCTATGGTTAAAAAATAAAAATAAATAGATTTATTCGTTAAAACGTAAAATCTTTATAAATAGGAACTAGTGTAATTCGCATAAATTTAAAGCAATTAATTTATGTTGCTGCGGTTTTTAGAAGTCTAGAATTCAGTATTGCCTAGATCGATCCTATTTGAGGTCATAAGTAATGCCAAAATTTGAGTGGACAAGAAAAACTACGAAACAGCTAATATCGTTGTTGAGGGGCCTTCCTGAATTATGGGATGTTTCCGATGTGAATTATAAAAATAGGGGTAGGAGAATGAAAGCTGTTGCATATATTTCACAAGTGATTTGTGTAGAACCAGAAGAGGTGAATAGAAAAATACACAATTTGAGAACACAGTTTAAGAACGAAGTAAAGAATTCCAAAAAACGAAAAAAGCTTGTTGATCCAGATAATGATGATGGAGAATATGTTGGTAAGTGGGAATTTTTTGAAGCACTTCAGTTTATACAGCAAAATCAGAATGGTAGGCATAATAAAACACTAATTGAAAATAATCTGGTAAGTTAATTATTACAATTAATGTTTTCATTCCAATATTCTTATTTATTATTTTAGGAAATATCGGACATCGATGATGATTTTCAAGATGATGAAAAAAACCTAGCCACACCAGTTGACGATCCTTTAAAGATCAACTTAAGCACTGATAAAATTATAAAAGATGAAGATAATTTAGAAAGAGCACTGATAATAATGAATAACGAAAAAAAATCAGACGATGATGCTAACATTTTTGGTAATTTTGTAGCCTCTGCACTCAGAGACTTTCATAGTGACAAATACCGCAGAAAATTACAGCGAAAGATACAAGAAACTATTTTAGAGTTTCAAGAATTGGACGAAGAATTGCGAAACTGAGCTTGTACTTTTTAATATATTTGAGTATTTAGTCGAGGTGAAACATATAAGTTCTTATATAAATATAATTTGAAGCACTTATGGCTGCCCTAGCCTCTCTGATACGGTCAAAAAATGGGTTCATGGTGTGTTGGCGTGGTGATGATTTCACGAGCACTGTTACCTATCTTTTTAATGTGCTGATGTTCGATGTTTAATGAGAACGAAGTTCTTCAAACTTTTTAGGATTTACAACTATTGAACTGTGACTAGATAAAAGTTTGATTGTAATTATAAATTATCAATCTAGGAAAAAAACAGAACATGTATTACAATTCTAAACAAATACGATCCTCACTAACAATTCTATAAATAAAATATATCTATTGCTTTATTTGTTACTTTAGATATTCTTTCGTAGTTCGAATGAGTAGTAGGAGTTGATCTTCATAATAACGTAAGTAAATCAGAAAGGATATAAATGAAAAATAATGAAATCTAGTATTTGATCAAATATTTATTAAAGAAAAGAGCGAAGAAGCTGACATATTTACAAGCTGAAAGATATTTACAATAAGTTTTTTGACCCTGGTTTTAGTAAATATATGTATACATGCTACATGTGTTTCTGATATTTCTTTTATTAAAGCTTAATATCTATTATGCAAAAATAAACTGATTTCTGTACACAAAAATATGAAGCTCGAATTATTACATAATAAAATACTCTACTTAGTTTTAAACAATGTATTTATATGTAAATCTATATTAAAGTTGTTTTACTTTACATTATCCTATTTCGTGTACAAGAATTGATATAATTTCTGGCGAAATAAAATGGCTAATATCCATACAGCAAAATCTTTTGTAAATTTGGATTGGATCAAAAATTGAACGAAAATTAAAACATAATATTTAGTTCAATTTAATGAATTAGTATATTTGGAAACTATTTCTGACATTTAAGATTTTATTAAGATATTAGCCAGTTCTTGTACAAGCAATAGGATAATGTTAAACAGCTTTTAGATTATTGTTAAAAGACACTATATTAGCTCAATTTTTTTTCATTTAGTGAAATCTGTAAAATAATCATTTGGAAAATATAAAATACAGTAAACTAAACGAAAGCGATTTATAATGCAAATTAATATAAAAGAATAAAGCAATATACAAATACAATAGTTGATGAAATAGTATGATAGCATTTCGAACGATACAAATGTAACAATCTAAAACCGTACAAATTCAGATTGAACTATAAAAATTACTAAGAGCACTAATATTGTCGATTTTATATTCTCTCGTTAAATTTAAGCAGAGAGCAGAACTCCAGTTGTTAATCGAATATTTTCTGAAAAAGGTGTCAATTACGAAGAGCTAAAGAGCTATATAATGTTCCTGTAGCAAAATTATTACATAATTTTACGTACTCAAGGTTACTAATTACCAAACTGAATAAATATTTAGCTAATTACAGATGTAAAGTTATAAATATACGAATTATCTGTGTATTTTACCATATTCATCTAACAGCAACTACATAGTGTCTCTGATACTTCTGATAGTATGAGTTGTGTCTTCTGAAATTATTAGCTAACATACGCATGTTATAATTTAATGTTAAGGTAAAATAACGACTTTAATCATGGATTGAAATTAAATAGCATCTTTTTGTCTTAAGTTTGATATCGTGGATATCACGATATTATATATATAATATGGCTATTATATAATGTAATAATACGCCTCACATTTAAAATATTATACTTTGTAAATGAATAGCCGGTATTCAGATTACTATAGTCTTTCAAAAATTGTTGCTAAAAATTGGAGTGAAGAATAGTGTAGTAATCAACCACTAATAATCTTGAAATAGTAAATGCTAGGAGTTGTAGCGGAAATAAACAAGCTTATTTTATAGAAAAAAGGAATAAATTATACATACAAATTATCATAAGTAAATTAATTATATATTTTAAGAACATATGAATCTAAAATAGAATTCTATACTTTTTCGTATGTATTTTATAAGCGTATATTTTTGTAATAACTACGTTTGAATAACAAAACCAACACTCAGAAAATATATCTTTAATAACACAACATATTAACGGTAGTTCATAATAATTATTTAGATGAGAAAGTATGCATATATTTATATAATTGTTCGTATTTCTTGAATTTTTTTGTGAGTGTCCAAAGTAAAATTTGGATTATATAGTACCTTTCATCAATATTCATGTTATAAGTATTTGTGTACGCAATGTAAGTATTTGTAACGCACATTTATAATTACTATATTAATTCGTATAAAACTTAATTTTAAAAATTTCTTACGAATTAACAAGTATCTTTTTTAAAGATATATTTTCGATCTTTATAATGAAAAACAGTAAATTCTTAACATCGTATACTTTCTGTTTTTTAAAAATAAAGAACATTTCATATGTGTTTAAGATTTTTATCACTACATTAGTAACGATGATAATAATGCAAAGAAAAAATACAAATAATACTTTGTCCTTTGTTTCTATACTTAATGCTGCAGGAATTTCTTTTTTGATTTTGTTTCTAAGCAATTTTACGCTGAGTACATTGCACTAGTGATTAATTAAACATTAATTAGAAGCTAGTTATATAGGAAAAAATTAGAAGTTAAAATTTAATTAAATCTATAATATAATTGTGTACAAAAAATAATTTTGGAATCTATTTTTTTTTTTTTTCACATATTTGCTAACATTAATCTAAATTCATTTAAATTTCGTCTGATAATTGTTTTAAATACTAGTATAACATTTTGTTTATCACAGGTTAAATGATGGCAATTTCATTGTCTTAAATTAGTTATTGGTAAAAGTAGTAGGCGATCGTTTTATAAACATTCTTGAAAGCTAAATGTTTGTTTGTAATAATTAATAAGTATTATTAAATGGACAATAACAATTTTGGTACTAAATAATTTACTAAATTAGCCTGTTAGCAAATATGTATTTATTTTATATAATTCTTTTTTTTTTTAATAAAGTATTTATTATAGTCCAATAATCAGTCATTAGGTCAAGAAATACATACATAAATTTTAGGCACCTATTGCAGTCCAAAAGTTTCATTGTGATTGTAAAATATATTCTTTATTATTGTGAATTTAGATAAATTTTTTTATTATTGGTACCTTTATCGTAGTAGTATAATAGAGACCAAAATGACTTTGGTATTGGTCATTTAATTTTTAATTTAGTACTACTAAAGTATCTCCTCGAAAGTGAGTATTTTAATAATTATTCTATTTGGCTATACAAGACAGAGATTTACATATTAACTTATGTACAAAAAAAAACAAAACGTTAATTGATATAGTTTTGTAGTATTTATGTCGAAATTAAAAAAGTAACTTTTTTGTTATTATCTTTAATATTGTTCTTGGTTCTTTATTAGTTCTACTAGTTTTCTACTAAACGAATAAGTCATTTTTTTAGTAAAATATTTTAATATAGTAACCGATGCTCTCATTTTATATAGAAACAGAAAATTATTTGTCAAACTTGAAAAGAACGTTTAACTACCAAATTTTTAAAGCAAGTAAAATATATGAAATACATAATATGGTACTTGAATTATACTGAAAACAAACATAATTTTACTTAGCTTTTTTGGCAATTCTATCCTGTTTTAATTCTTTTTTATCTTCTAAACTCGACAGCCGTTTCGATATGTTATATCTTCTTCAACGAGTTCTTTCGCTTTCATTTTTTTGCAAAAATATAATTTTTTATTTAAAGAAGACATAACATATCGAAAAAGCTGTCGAGTTTGGAGGATAAATAAAACAAAAAAGAATTAAAACCAGACAGAATTTCCAAAAAAGCTAAGTAAAATTCTAATTATACTATCCAATACAAAAAAAAATATACTAAACACAAACATAGTCGAAGAAAACTCGAATAATTAAAGATCAATAAAAAGATCATTTGACCTAAAAATTAAATTAAAAAAACATTTACAAATATGTTAACAAAACAAAAAGTTCACAGTTATCGAATAGAGTCCATGTTTTAGGAATTTGTCTTAATAATTATATAAAAAAATTCTAGAACAATTTTTTTAACACAAAAATATAAATTAAACAGGTTCATTCAAATAACAGATTTAAAATTTAGCACCGTAACATCACCATACATTTTGCAACTTGCATACAATTACTGACATAAATTTTTCATCGATAATTAAGAATATTTTCATTAATAATATCGCTAAAATTATGTAAGGGAACTGTTTTTGTATTTGTACAAATGTTAATTTACTTCAATAATACGAAATGTTTGCTGTTTTGCAATTGTTTTCAGTCAGTTCCGAAAACTCTAAAAGATTAAATAAAATAGACGGAAATGTAAAGCTTGCAAATCAATACGCTTTTTATCCACTTACCGTATCTGTTAGACTACTAGAACTTTTCACTTTCTTTATTCACTTCTTTCATTGGTATGTCAGGTTCAAATTTTAAAATGTTACCCTTCGGTCTATAAGATCCAGCTAAGTAGTACAAATCATTGTTTTCATAAACAGCATTGTAAGCACTGAGATCTTCACCAAAATGTTCTAAATATTTGTTAAATGGAAGGACCTCACACTTATGAGAGATTGTTTGAACCTCATTAGTGTCCGTATGATCAGATTGAAATAATGCACCCTTAAAATAAATATTTGTGTTTATAGTTTTATTACGTATAGTAATTAATAGTATACGTATTATTAGTTTTTCAAATGATCTACCACATACAACATTTGATCAATTTGTTTTACTTACAGGATACTTTAATGCTTCTTCATAGTCCTTATTAGGTAATTCGGCAGCGTGATAAAACCATTCAACTTCTACCGACATCTTTCCATTACCTTCCCACATTGAAATTATTCGGCCAGTGTAAGGTCTATGTGCACCAGCGGATGATATAAATACAGCAGCATCACCAACCTAAATCAATAACCAATAAAAAAATAAATAAAATCAATTTGATTATGGGCCTATTTTATTTATTTAGAGAAAGTTTGTTCATGTTGTCGCAAGTAGATTTGAAATATAAATAATTACATCAAGATAATTTTTGTGCACTTTAAAGAATATTTTCACTTTCGTGACTCAAATTTACTCTATAATAGAAACAAAAATTATCAAAAGGAATTGGCACTTACACTTATTGATTCATCTCCCCTTTCAATAGTTTTATAATACACGAATTTTCTGCATTTGACTTTTTTAGCTTTTGGTCGTTTAATTCCGGGTCCCGCCCAATGCCAGATTTGTTGTTCGGGAAGGAAAGGTCTCATTTTGCTTCGATTTTCTGTCGATTCTTGTCTTTTACGTTTACTAGTTTGCTAAAATTAAGTTGGAATAAAATTATCGGAAATTGTTCATTTATATTTAGTGATGCTTATGCTATATTAAATATGAATTAATTATTCGAATACATTTTGTTTTTAATTAACCGAAAATTAAATGCATTTTATTTTACACCGAGCATCGGAAGTTCGCGGATACTCGACCGATCTTTTATTTTTGGCCGCTAAACAATTTTTTTTGTATTTTCAAGGATATATATATATATCGTAAAGCCTGTCTACCATTTCTGGTGTAGGCTTTTCAATGATATATATGGCCTCTAAATCAAAAAACCGTTGAATTCTCTTGAATTCCGAGTCGTAAAGGTTACGCTCTATATATATATTTATCTAATACTTTAAGTTTTAGTTGCTGAGAGGTACCACAGTCAGCAAAATACGTGATGATAAATTAATATGAACAAACGCAATAAAAAATCCATACCAATGCTAGTTTTTTGTTTGGTGGTTCTTCTAGATCACTTGTACTGGTACTTATTGTATTAGAACTTGATGCCAATCCAGATATTTGATTATCGACATTTGATACTGAAGGATCTGGTTCGTGAGAATCTTCAGAAATATCCTCAAACATTTCCTTTTGATGCGAAGTAGATGAAGCGGCTTCATTATCATGATGTTTCTTGTGTTTCTTATGTTTTTTGCGATGTTTCTTATGTTTGCACAATTCATCGGTACATTTATGTTTTCTTTTTTCTTTCTTTCGTTTTTTCAATCGTTTTTTTTGCTTGTGATCTACCGATTGTGCTAATAAATTGAAGTCTGATGATATTAATGGTATTGGTAGGGGGTGTGCCTGTTGTTGAGATACTGATGCTGGCAACCGTGACGATGAGGCTATGACAGGGGATTCAGGAACTGTAGGTGTTGGAATTCTATCGGATTTAGAATGTTCAGAACCGTAAGTTGACAAACGTCGTTTTCGTTTTATTTCTAACGGATTTCGATTGTATTCTAAAACCAAATAATAAACAAATTACTAATAATAAGCTAAACTCTGAATAACATACATAATTCAAAATTTAATGTTAAAAATCCGAATGGTTATTACTTTACATGCACTCACTGTTCCCGACTATATATATTAATATCGATACAATGCGAATTTGAAATGTTATATATCGTAACTATTTCGATTCATATATTGCAGGAAGTGCATGTAAACACTACAAACATAATATAATAAATTCGTTCTCCTATAAAAGAAAAAACAAGCATATAGGATTATTACCAAAATTCCAATTGCACACTTGATCATTCGGGTCATAATCACTGTCTAGCGATTTTATAGCGGAAAAATGGGAACTACTATTTAACCACTGACGTACTCTATCATTTGCGTTATATCCTTCATATACCTCATAAAGCATCACTGGGCGTTGTGTCAAATTTTGTGATTCTAGTGGACTTTCGGGTACGTCGGCATTTGAAATATTTTCATATGTATTAAGATTATCATTGTTCATCTCTTACTTTTCTTTTCAGCACAAGAACATTTATTAAGTGAATTTTTAAAAAGAACTGTGTCTACTGCACGTACATGCCAAAAATATTCCACTGTGGGAAGTCAATGTTATCAATAAAATGTCGATAAAATTTTGTTGTTAAGCAGTTCCACATACAATAGCTACTGCACTCTACACCTGTCTGTCATTATTAACAATATATTTATGTACGTTTATTTTTAAACAATGTTGTAGAAGTTTATGGTTGTTCGTATTAGATCACGAATAGCATTGGGTTTTATACGGCTTAGTTCAATTTCAAGAGCAAAAGCATAACTTGGAAGCTTAAATTAATCGGAAACAGTAATTTTTTCGGTATGTCATTTTCACTTACACAGATATTTCCATAATATTTTACTTAACACTCATCGAATTTGAAATCGTCGAGTAATTAAGAAAACAACAAAAGAATCAAATATGTGGAACACAACTGATTTAAATACTCACCAACAATTGGATAATTAGGAGCTATTAATCGAATATCACGGAGATTAATTTTTCCACTATCACCATCATCAAATTCAACGAAAACGAATTTATCATCTAGTTCTGAATCGGAGGTTTCTGGTTCAGCTACACTACCAGGATAAAGACATCTTTGTTGCTGACTCCAATA
The DNA here is from genome assembly GCA_949748235.1 of Platypus cylindrus. NCBI lineage: Eukaryota > Metazoa > Arthropoda > Insecta > Coleoptera > Curculionidae > Platypus > Platypus cylindrus. The sequence continues at coordinate 17,531,763 of OX456488.1, read as the reverse complement.
TGCACATAATCTGGTACCTATGGGCAGTTCTTCTTTACTTTTTGGTAACACCTCGACGATCTAAATTATTAAGAAAAGAGTTTAATTAAGTTTCAAGTGTTGCAAATATGTGTATACTAGTAGAATTTAAGCAGTTGAGCGAAAACGACGAATACGTGCGAAGAGAAACTTGCTTTCATTGCTGTTGCTTTACTTCTCTCTAACTTCTAATGTTTTTATTCTAAAAACATTAGAATAATATAATTCGCAGAATAAAGGTGACAAGTTCTTAATCTTATTACATATTTTTTACATCACTTTAAAAATAACCAAAAATTGTAATTCTTCCGTAAGAATTTCAAATACAATAACGATAAAAAACCAAGAGAATCACCACATTATCATTATTATTATAATAATAATGATTATTATGAAAAGGCGACTGATGGTATATTCAAAAATTAAAAGGCAAAAATAGAGACTACCTATTATACGAAGAGTGCATGCCTACATCCTGATACATGCTTATAAGTAGGTATATGCTATATGTTAGGTTTAAAAGAAGGCAAATGAAAATAAGGAAAAAGAAAAAAAATATATAACTAAATATATAAGAGATTCTCGGTGAGAGATAAGAAGGTTACACAGCAGTCCCACCATCACCATGGTGAGTGCGGCAAGCAGACAAGGTTATTGAAGTGAGAGATGAGCTGGGTAGTAAATAAAAATTGAAACAGTGGCGGCGATTAGAATCGACTTCAATCAGTTATACTTAAATCAAAACATAAATTTTATAGTACGTTATCAGTATTCACTAGGTTTTAGTGTTAAAAATATTATAAAGAATATTCTATGATCATAATCAAATCAACAAAGACGCACTAGTCCCAGCAACAAATTAAATTATTATAAAAGACATGCAAACGTAGTTCGTCCATATTGGGTGGATCAACATGCACAAAATGAAATACGCAAATTATGCAAATACATATTCATTATTATTGTATAAGCTAACTATTATGTCTATTGGATTTTAATTTATTCGATTTCAAATGAACTTCATATCATTCTTAACTACAAAAACGAGCAAAAAGTGCTTTCAATGTTTTAAAACTAAAAACAGTCAACTATAATAATATGTATAGGCATGCACAATTTAATACCGATTCTTCTTATGTATGGTATCTACGTTCATGCATTGACAGTTTCCTTATGAATACAGTGGTGAATACAATAGCTCTTGAAAATGAACCACGTGGGCGACCCGAGACCCAAAGCAAATGAAAAAAAAGAAGATAAAAGAAAATCATAAAGTGGAAAGTACGTTTAATATAGGCACGCACAGATAGAAATCTAAAATAGAATCTATGACATTTTTCTTCCTTATGGTCTTGCAAATTATATGGATGGAAAATTATTGGAGAACAGTGGCGTAGATTCTGTTACAAATCATATACTGTTAATCTAGCGTAAATAGTTAGGTTAAAAAATTAATACCAATGTAACTGTTAGTATATGAAGCAGGTTATACTATACATATAATACTTACTATGTCTTTCAATATTTCCTCTCTGCAGCTAATTTCTGGTTTATTCCCTCTTTCACCATCCAGTGTTATTGAATAAATATCTGGTGGTTCAATTGCATTTAATTGTCCTGCATAAAATAAACCATTTGTCACTTTTAATATTCTTAATTTATCAATTTTCAAGTGTTTGTCCGTTAGAGCACATGGATTTGGTAAATTTTCTTCCTCTTCTACTTCGAGATTTCCTTCAACTTTTTCATGAACTTCATTATCTTGATCTTCCACTTTTTTGGACGAATTATCTACTCTGATAGTTTGAGATTGACTTTTTTTCTCCTTTTCCGATTCTACGACATGTAGTTTTGTTGGACTAATCTCATATTCAATCTCTGGTTCATTATTATTATTGTTGTTATTATTATAACACACTTCTATTTCTTTATCGGAAAGTTCTTTATCCTCCTCCACCTCTTCCTCTTCTTCTTCATCAACTGCTTCGTCCACTTCCTGATTATCATCAGCTTTAAGAAGTTCAAGATATTCTTGATCACGTATGCTTTCTTCCCATTCTTTATTATCTTCTTCATTATTCAACTTAATAGTAGCTTCAGCTTTGAGTTTGGGCCTTATTTTAGATGTTGACATAATATCATCGGACAATTGGGAAGGTGTTATTAAATGACGAAAATCCTCCTTTGATCTTTTTCCTACTAACAGATGATCTGAGGATAATGACAAAATCGAATCGTGTAAACGTTTCAATTTGTTCACTTCTCTTTCGCTTTTTGATGAAGAATATTTTTCTGGTGTGGAATCCGTTTGTGAAAGCCGACTATCCCAGGCAGTATGCTTTAATTTGGACAATATTGACAATTTCGATGGTTTGAGTAAATTTGATGTTTCCTTATATGGTGATAGTGGTGATGATGGTTGCGGTGATGCGAAACTTCTTTCTAAATACAATGAATGGTGTTTAGATCTCTTTTTGGAACATTCCAAATGACGATATCGCTTTTTAGGTTTTAATTTGCCTAATTCTTTCTGTTTGTCTCTAAATTGTTTTTGTATTTGTGCTAATTGCATCCTCATTTTCAATTCAAGGGCATTTATAAGGCCACTAGGCCATTCTCTTTTACAATAGAAATTTTCTGGTGATTTACTCTCTAGAAACTTTTGCACTTCTTGCTCTGTTTCGGGAGTTTTATAATGTTTATATTGACAAGAACACGATTGTTGTTTATCAGTTTTTGCCGATTCTTTTCTTTCCTTCCTTCTACGTTCTTTGTTTCTACGAACTTCACTGCCATGTCTTTTATCGCTTTTCATTTTTTTCCTTCTTGGTTCATTAGACGAATGTCGTTTCTTTCGTTTTTCTTTTTTCCGTTCTCTACTTTTGTGTTTTTCTTTGTGTCTGTCGGATTTTTCTTTTGAAGATGGCTCAATATTTTCCGCTAATTTGTTATCTCTTAGTTGTTGCTCGGCTACAGCTACACAAAGTAGCTCTAAACCCCCTAAATTGTCATCAATATTTAATGGCATCGAAGCACCGGTGGTATTTGATTTTTTTTCTTCGGAAGTATTTTCTGCAGTAACTTTCGTATTTGAGTTTTCAGCTGATTCCTGTGCTTTATTATTTGATGTTTTTTCTTCAGTAGAAGATCTACAATTTTCAAATTCTACAATACTATTGGATAACAACTGAAGGCCACTAATATCGGGTGTTTGCTGATCTTTTTTACTTGTTTTCTGTTCAGATGGAAGATCATGCTTCTCTATTAAAGATTCAGCAGTACGTTGTTTAGCTTCGTCATCAACTATTGGTGCATTTTGAATTTCTTCAACCTGTTTCTCAGGTATCACTTGAACTGGTGTTGGTCGTTCTTCAAGTTCACCATTTGCTTCCGGTTCCACTTGTGTTTCTTTAATTTCTTTAATTTTTTCATCAGCAATGGCAATATCTGGTATTGTATGAGTTGTATTATCATCCTCGCTGCATATTGGCATATCAGTTTGATTACTAGCATCTTGTACCATCGAAGTGTTGACGATTTCATCCTCCTGTATATGTGTAGAATCAGGAGGTGGTGTTAAACAAGTTGCTACTGGTGATGTTGCCTGGGATCTACATAATGTAGTGTCCGTATTAGAATTTTGTGGTTGCGATAAAATTAAATTAGTCGGATGTTGATATATCACATGTGCTGTCACTATTGGCGGTACTGCTTGATCAGCGGTAAACACTGTACCCGTATTATTTGAAATTGTGCTTACTGCTTGCAGTGCTTTACTTTGATCAATTGTACCGTCTGTTTCGATTTTTATTAATGTAGTTGCTGGTAATGGTAATGGGATTTTTCGTTTTGTATCCGTTGTTACTGCAACTAATCTTGTACTGTGAGTTTGTGTATGTTGATGAAGTGTTGTACTAGTAGACAGATAATCTGTTGATGATGAACCTAATAACTGTAACGGTGGCGGTTGCATTGAAGGTAGCGATGGCAACAATACTGATGAAGGTTGTGGATAATTCGGCCAAACCACTGTTTGTTGAAGAGGTTCTGTGAAAATAATTACAATAACTAATAATAATAATAATAATAGATATTTAACGTTAATAATAATTTTTGGATAAAGCGATTCATTGAGAATGTAGAATACAATTTTAAATATCCATTTTTTCAATAATGAGTCAATTTAAGAAGATATTATTACGCTTTATCAAGATGAAACGATAAATTCAAAAGTTTATAGTAATAAAAAAATCTTCTTGTTAATGCTGCTATTAAAGATATAATATTGAAAGAGAACGGAAAATCCTGCACAAAAGGTATTTTGCTCTCCCTAACTGTATATATCTATGTTGTGTAAAATAAAATAAATGGTCGTTTACTACAGCAATACACCGACATATTTTGATACTCGTTGTATGCAATACATAAGTGTAACAATATATAGAAAATTTCCTGTCTGGTTTTAAAAATTGATAAGGATTTCCGGTTTAAAAGAATGTAGATTATTATCAATTTTTTAGGCCGTCATAAATTGAGTTTATACTTTACCTGGACATAATACAAATTTCTGTTGGTAGATTAGATAATTCAGTTTGAAAATGACAATTAGGTAAAAAAAAGATAGGAAAAGATTGTAAATAATTTTTTTGAACATCTTCAGATATGTAGTAATAAAAAATAATATTTTAAACCAAAAGCTAGTTGAGTATGAGTGTAATAATAGGATGCAACTTATCCAGGTACTTATCCACTACTCGTCCATCCAAAATATTCACAATGAATCACTTCAGACCAGGTAACTGATATATATATTATATATATTTTTATATTGGATAGTATATCATGTGCCCACTCCGACACATCCAGGCCGAACATAGGAATTTACATCGAAATTTAAATAATCGTCGATTACTTCTCGCCAATTGAACTTATTTAATCGGTTGTAATATCATTGGAAAGATACGACATTTCTGCATCTAAAGATACCAAAATCACAGCTAGGGTTTCAATTTTCATTTAAATATTCACGTTTGAAATTTGGATTTTCCCAAATTTTGTTCCAAACTTTGAAAGAATTTTTGATAGGTAGTGTCAAATCATTTTTTTTTTAATTCGGTGCCGAAAAGTACACTTTTCGGCACCCATTTTGGTCAATTTGAGTACCGAAAAGTAGAAGTTTTCCGCACCCAATTTAGTGACTTTTATAATATCGTAATTTCGTAGTTTTAATTGTTAGTTTATATTAAAATTCATCTTCTAATCTCACTTAATTCCACAGAATCTACTTTCAGTAAAAACAAAACAATTTCTGGATTAAATGGCAGACTCAATTAATTTTTGAAATTAATTATTTGTTGATTAAAATTACCTCATTAGCAAAAACAGCGTTAAATACGCGTGTGAAAACCCGATTTTTGGTGCGAACGAGTTTGAAACACGAGCTGCGAAGCACTGAGTTCGAACAGTGAAGTTCGCACCAAAAAACAAGCGGTTTTTCACACTTGTATTCAAATATACTATTTTCTAATTCGGTGCCGAAAAGTAGAAGTTTTTCGCACGCAAGTTAGTGACTTATAATAACGTAATTTCATAGTTTTAATTGTTAGATTATATTAAAAATCATCTTTTAAACTCGCTTAATACCACAAAACCTTTTTTCAGCAAAAACAAAACAATTTCTGAATTAAATGGCAGACATTATTAATTTTTGAAATTAATTATTTGTTGATTAAAATTACCTCAGTAGAAAAAATAGCGTTGAATACGCGTGTGAAAAAACGATTTTTGGTGCTCACTAATAAAACACTCACTGCTCCGCAGCTCGTGTTTCAAACTCTTTGAAACACGAAAAAACAAGCGGATTTTCACACTTTCATTCAAATATACTATTTTATTATTATTCTGTATATCGCAGGCATTAGGTTATTAATCACCATTTAGCATTAATTATAATTGATCACAGAGACGAGGAAAGAGTATTTTTATGGAAGTAGAATACTATCCTGAAAATTGAATTAAAATTACTTGATACTAGCTATAAAAAATTATTTCAAATTGTAGGGCAGAATGGTGAAAAAACCAAACTTCAAAAGTGAATATTTAAATGAAAAAGTAACTCCTCGCTATGATTTCGGTATCGTTAGACGCGGAAATGTCTTTCCAATCATTCCAATGATATTACCACCGATTAGATAAATTCAATTGGCGAGAAGTAATCGACGATTATTTATATTTCCATGTAAATTCCTATGTTGTGGAGAGTAGACACACGGTATAGGTAATTTTACATATCTTTTTTTGGAATTTTCTATCCGTAATTGATTTTTTTTTACTTCTTTCTTACTCGACAGCTGTTTCGATTTTTTCTTCTAATCTTTTTCAAAAGCATTTTTTCAATTTTCGCTTTTGTGATTTAGTTAAAGAATTAAAAACAAAATAGAAAATTCCAAAAAAAGGATTAGTAAAATTCCTGGTCCGATATGGCAGTAGGAAAGAAAAAAAAAACAAAAAAAACTAACCTATTCCAGTAGTAGTGGTGGGTAAAAGAAGGAGTCCTCCAGCAGGATCGCGTACTAGTTGAAACCCCACCGGAGGCATAGCGGGTACTGGAAGTGGAACCATAGGCTCCACTGGAACAGGCGCTAAAATAACAAAAACAAAGAAATAAACATTAAAAAAATAAAAGAGCACTAAGCTGAAACTGCAATTGTAGATATTTATGTGTTAGAAGATATATAGTTTTTATTTATTTAGTATAGTTTTACTTATATTTAAGAGACATTGCTTAAATACTCATATCAATTTTAAAATAAATATCTAAATAAATTAGTATTTATATTTAATTAGATGTAATTAATGTAATGATTGCAACATGGGTGCGAAAATAATTCGAAAAAATTTTCAGAAATGTGTATCTGCTTCAAAGGAATATATATATATATATATATTATCAAATATGGGCTTTATTATACAGTAATTATGATTATTGTAATGTACTAACATTACAATATAGATAATGTTAAAGTTAACAGATAGAATCCCACAGTGATTATACATTGGCTATTGAAACTTGTGCAAACATTAAGTATCTACCCACTCGCAGTAGTAACAATAAAAAATAAAGTTTTAGTAAGTAATTAATCTTTAGTAATTTGTTATAAGACTGCAGACCATTTTATGTTTATTTCTTGCTGGGAGTTAAGTCCAGTTATAACTGGCCTTAAACTCGGACTAAACAAAAATTGACAGAATGATATATGTATATATACTTATTGCAACTGTCACTTTTTTACTGCTCCACAATACTTAGTTTATTGTTGGTGGGACTTTGCAAATTTCTTTAATAAATCGAATTTGATGGATCCATCATCAAAAAAGACGTGGCTTTTGAACTGCATACTTTTTATTTTGTGAGGAAGTTTTATAACTGATGTTATAAGAGAATAATATCAGATAGAGTTATTTATTATGCATTAAAACATAAAGATATGAATATATGTATGTATGAAAATTTATGGGAAAACTTTTATGATGTTTATAATTTCGCATAATTTTTTATGTCGTAACAGCATTCGCATTCCATGTGTGTATTTCTAATCAACTTTCAAGGAAATATTAAAAATGAAACACAAAAAGGTTTCATATATATGGCATAGAAATAGGCAATTTGTTGTTGATAATTGTGGACAAATAAAATCTTCGATCTCTTTGCTACCTGTTGCCCTATTTCAACCACGTTATTATATATAGAACTTCATAGTTCATCTATACATCCCCTTTAACATTCCTATTTAGACAAACTTTAATTCCAATTCTATACTTAAACATGGCCTCACCATGAGTTATTATAAATGAGTCTACTGTAGTATTCCAAAACATATTTGCCACAAAATATCCTATAATAACGGCGCTGCACATTAAAAATAAAGAAACTAATAATAAAACTACATAATGTAATACATGATATAAGCAACTACTACTGAATTACGCCACTCAAAGCACTTAATTGTATGGTTTCAAATAAGAGAAAAAGAAAAATAAGAAAGAAAAAAAAAGTTACTTAACAAAAACCGGTATAAAAACTGCTAAGAAAAACAGTGGTGTGGACTTTACTTACCAGGATATTGCCACAATGTAGGAGTGGCCAAGGTTTGATTATGATTTCCACCCATCGGCCACGCAGCCAATCCCCCGCCTACTCTGTCATCTGTATATTGTAAAACGGTTCCGCCTCCTTGTGCCGCCCCTGATATGTTCGCAGCCATGCTAGTGACAGGTCCAGCATTGTCTGGGAAGAAATTTGTGGTTTAATGTAAACGTGTATTAATAAAGGTAGGCCGGGCATGAAACATTATGCATTTATACTGGTGTGTCTACGTGTATTTAGGTAAATTGGAAATAAAGATTATTTGATCTGAAATGAAAGGTTCAGCGTAGACAACAATATCTACTTTTAAAGAAATCACGAAATGGGTGGCATTAAACGCGATAAAATCATTAATAATCCGACAGATTTAAATTTACATAATTCACGTTCAAGTTCATTTACTGCATTGTTGTGGCATTTATGCCACTTGCAAATCAATCAAAACGTTAAATTTATTGCATTTAAAGTAAAATTAATTTTGTAAGCGGATTGAACCTAATTTCGAATAACGGTTTTAAAAGTTGGAAACTAAATTGGATTGACTAACTCATTTAGATAAAACTAAACACAAACATTTCACTGAAATATAGCTAGGTACTAAAAGTATGAGTTGTTATACTTCTTCATTCTGTGAAGTCTGTAACTGATTAGCATCCAATAATCAACTCTCATAGTTAATTAAAAATTGGTGTTAGTATATCCTAATTATTATTAGACATATTTTAATTTAAATTGAAATTAAAACTTTACCAACACTATTAGTAATTATCGAACCACTAATAATAGCATCGTGCGGTTTTTGATTCGGCGATGACACTTCAACTTTAACAACTGGCGAGACACTTGTTGTAATCTCAGCTACTTGACATGGATGTGATCCAGGTTCTTTTTTTACACATATTCCTGGCCATTCTATTGGATGTGCCCGAGAACATCCTGAGGTAGTGATCTATTAGGAGAAAATAAGTAAATATTTAGGTATAGGTATAGTATGTACACACACACACATATGTATACACATGTTATTATTATATTATTGTTGTATTATCACGAAGATACTATGATAATCGGAAAAAATTCTGGAAAGCGAATTAGCTTGTTATTATTGGATTTAGATGTATGGAAGATACGTAGAAAATTAAAACTATGTAGTAAACGAAATTTCAGTAGATATGTATGCTATTACACGTTGAAATCTACCACTATTTTTAGTTAGTTACATAGGTCAATTACTCATATGGCTTTTAATTCTATTTCTAATTAGATCGGATATTTTGTTTATATCAGTCACATTATTAATAATAAAACGCCGAGTTGTTTCATATTTTTATTTAACTTACATAATGTATCTTTAAACTTTAAATTCATAATCACAGATTAAAATGATTTTCAATAAATCCAATCAAATTAAACCAATGAGGTCAACCTAAATAATGTTACCCACTATCAGAAGCAAAATTAAAATCCACAGACAAATCCAACGAAAATAGATGCAGCCTATTTCGCTGATACTTTCAAAACATCGAAGATATTAAACGCAAAATAAAACCGTTCGTTCGAAACGCAAACTCAAATATTTTAAATGGCAGCTATTATGCGATCAGATCAATATCTTTAGAAACAGATAGCGTAAAAGAACACTTTAATATTATGTAACATATTTTTCAATAGATTACTCATATCATGTTTTCCGCCTGTGCACAATCTAGCTAATTATATTCCTAGAAATACTTTTTAATAACAATTATCATTTCTGCGATATAGACAGTCTCTATTATAAAAAACGAAGTAAGTACTGATTTTTCCTAAAAACATTAAAATAAAATTCAGTTGAAGACGTTTTTCAACGTATATGTATCTAGTATCTACCTACGTTTAGATACTTAATTTTTGTAATTCAAGATTTAACGGAATAGCATAACTGACCTTGAAATATGGTTCTACAAGAAGATATAATAGATCCATTTCAATTTTTCAACTTTCCTTATTGCCAACATTCTACAAATATAGTTCAATTAAATGTCAAAACCCAGAGTGATTATATTCGTACAAAGTTAACATTTTCTCTGAATTATTTTTGCCATGAAACCAAGAGTTTTATGTTAAAAAAAAGCAGATTAAAACGAGTAAACAGATTAGAGAATGAAAAGTTTGAAAAAAGATCAGCCATAAGCCATAATCCAACCATAATATAAACTTAATTGTTTGGAAAAAAACTGCTGAGACAGGCAGACAAGAAAACAAGTTTAAAAATGTTTTCCGCACTAATGCACAAAACGTGCGATGCATGGAATTGAGCGAATGGACCGACTGTGACTGACTGTTGTTGTCGTCGTGTTGCTACATGTCCGATACAATTTGTGTAGAAATCCCTTTATTCCTATTATGTAAATGAATATAATGTATAAGCACTATAGTCAGAAAATAACTATTAAAATGAGCTATACTCCGACAGAGAACGCATTTACACTAATCAACTGTATAGGTATTTTTTTCAATACTAAATTAAACTATCGTTTTTACGATACCGGAGGGCAAAAACTTACTTCCTGTATTTTCTTTGACGTGGATATCTGACAATGACAATGGCCCTTTTGCGTCCTTTGTTGTATTGTACAACATTTTTCGTCACATCTTTTCTCGGTTATTTGTATTTTTTTTGGACTGGATAGAAAATCCGATGAAGATGGTAACGGGGGTTGTTGTTGAATGATAATATTATTGGAAAAACCTTTCGCTAGTAATTCCAATTGAGTAACTGGTATCGGCGAATATGGTGAACACGGTGGTGGTGTTGGAGCGCCAAAACTATATGTAGCCGTTGAAAAAAGTGAATCTGAAACTTAATTAGGGAATTAAATTAATAAAAAATTAGTTATTTTGTTAATGTTTTGTCCTATGAGAAAAATTTGTTTAAAATTTTGCTGTTTTTATAACAATTCTTTGGATAGGAACTTAAAATGATTAAGTTAGAGCTTCATAACAGATTTCCTTAAATTAATGAGTCATGTTAGATAGTTTACATTCATTGTAAGAACATTATAGTATCACAACTAGCTAGATCTCATTGCGCATGTGTATTACTACATATGTACATACATCTCCAGATTCTTACAATTTATGTATAAAACCAACTTGGGCCGATATGTTTGTTATTTGGTTTTGGACCAAGCACGCAAGACAAACAGCACTCATACATCGCCATCTAGTTGCCGACTCAATTAAAGTAGACAGGCACACAGAGTATAATAATAACTGGGAGCATCGATTTTGTTCAAATAGAATATTTGAAAATAATCTTTAAAAATGTTGTGATTTAGTGATCTAAACTCGGACGAAGTGGGCTATTATAGCTAGTGATTTAATTAGTATAGTCTAAAATTCGCAACAAAACAACCATTATAATAGAGTTTGCACATAATCAACAGCCAAGTTACAGCAGTAATTGCTTTCATTGGCTGCTTCTAAATAAAAATGTAAATACAATCTCCCATAACACCATTGATGACGTGCACGCATATTTAACTTCCTGTTTGATGACGTCTACCGATTAATTATTGCGAAGAAACTCTATCTATCTCCAGTCTCTAAGTACATATAATTAGCGTTCAAGCCGAGCCAAAACACTTATCGATTTATTCTCAAACAAATCGCTGTCGCTTCCATATGCTATGGCTCCGACATACTATGTATTTAGTTAGGTATCGGTACATACTAGCTATAGCATAGCTATAGAAAGAAAGATAGCTAATGGTCTACTAGAACCAATTATCTGACAATATCTAAATCGAAATTTATGCTGTATCTATCCATATCGACCTCTATTGATATTATACTCTTGACTCCATCGATATATTGTAAATTAATGCTAGTAAACAAGGGGAAACGGAGAACGGGGATGACGTGGGAGTGAAGGGAATCCTTCACATTGAACCATGAAACAACTAACCAACAGTTTAATTGCATTGCCTTAGGGCTATTTATAGTATGTAAAGTAAAGGTAACATGGTTTTCTTTAGCGCGCTTTGAAATCATTGCCACCGGCATATACTACAGCTATAAGATACTGAGTATACATATACATACATAGTGTGTGCCAGCTACATTAGCATTTATAACGGTGCAAGTGTACAAAGATTCTGATAAGCAGTTGATAAACGAAGAATGTTTTATGTCAGTTTCTATTATCAATTCTTAATTAACTTTCACATGTATGTATAGCTCCAATAGAGCACTCTGTACATAAATATATGAAATTTATGTTATAACTAAGTAGCTATATACTAAGTGTAAACTAATCGATGTAAATATATGTATAATGTTTTATCTTTAGATTACTGAATTAAGGCAGAATCATCTTAAAATCCCTTTTCGCATTAAGTGGAGGTATTATAGTTTTAGTTAAACGATGTTGCTCTATCTAAATCTTGTTATAAGCATGTAGCTGACAGTTCTGCGAATTGCAAATTAAAACACACCCCATAAAATTATCTGATGGCAAATTGAGAATGTTGTCATTCTTCCGTACCATTAACATCAGATCCTTTTAAATTCGTTTCTTTTTTTTCTATAATTCATTTATTTAAAATCAATATGAAATCTATGATGCGATAATAAAACTTTTGTGCCAAATTTTTCTTTCACTTTCGTTCTTAATTAACAATTTAAAATAAATAGTTAGTTATTTATTCAGTACATTCTAGAATATGCTTTCTTCTACTTAAATAATTAATTAAAATGAATCAAGAAAGCTGAAAATGTATTTAATTACAACAATAATACCAATGATATATTATGATAATTATGAATATAAATGAATATAATAAATAACGCTTTAATAATTTCGCAAACTCAAATTAAATCTATCTCCGGTGTAGGTATGACAGCAACAGGTGATATTTTTACAATGTGTTGCTTGATGCTCAATTGAATTAGGTGGAAACTGACAAACATTATTTCTACAAGGTCAACTAAAAATCAACTATAAATGTACATTCTTATTGTCGAATAAATCTGATTTTATTCTTAAAGTATTCCTCAAGGCATAATTTGAATATCTGGTTTGCTCCTATATGTTCTAACTCTTTAATCCTATATATACGGGAGCATTTCGTCTTTTCTGCCTTTTCTTAACAGAATGGTAGTAAATTTTCTGGTTAGCTACTAGAAAATACTGACTGCACATAGCTTTGAAATATGTAGTAATAAGTATTAAATTCATATTTGATACATGTATAGTTCGACCCATTTTACCCTGCGTTAAAACATTTCGGCTTAAACGTCATACTGATTACGTCACAATTCTACAGCATATTTACGTCATTACAAATGAATAACAGTGAACGATACACATAATTTCAACTAACACGATAATAATTCATTTTACTTATTAAACAAAAATAAGAATAGTTGGAAATAGTGCAGTCATTTAACTAATTTCTATACATATTATGTATGTACGTAGCGCTATATTTACCTTTTAAGATTATTTTTCGCTTTATTGGACTAATTCCAGTCTTATAAATTAATTCAATCCATAAATTTTAGTACAGTGTTTTTAATAGTGGCAGAGTAAATGGCATGCATGCACACTGGTACTTTAAACTAAGAAAACTTTGAAATATTTCCGTAAAAGTGAAAAATAAGTTATTTGCATCCCAATTAATCATCTTAAGTGTAACATATTAAAAAAAAAGCTGTATAAACTTCGAACTGAAATGCTTGACTTGAATTATATACCCCACAGGTAATACGTATACTACAGTTAATAATTCAATTTTTTTTTTGGTCAATAGCATTAGAAAACCTACCTTTATGGGCAGCATGAAAGGTGTTGGCCGATGATTGTTGTAGGTGCCCTGAGGCATAACGTCCAATTGTACTCGCGTGCGAGTACGCTAGTGCGCTTCCGAATGTCGAACCTCCAGGAAAAAAGGAGTATACACCACATTTATTAAGTCCTGAAAAAGAGGAGTACAGTATATAAAACCTTGTACAAAATCTATAGTGAAAGTATAAATACGGTCTTTGAGAACCCTTAGAAAAGACTTTGCTTTGTTATTTATAATAATAAGTTAAAAGAGACTATTATTAAATTTAAGACTTGTTCAAATATTAAACACCGCCTCTCTCTAAATGCAGTTCAATTTGTAATGATGAAATGAAAATGCATTTAGTAATAATCATCAAAATAGAGTAAATACTTTTTAGTAAAATAAAAATTATTATGACAAATTTTTCTTAATGAAGCATTGCGGCATTCAATATTAATATTATCATTGTATACCAGTAAGTACCTATAGCTGCTAAAATTCATCAGCTAGCGAAAGATGAAGGCTACAAATGCCAGTTGAAAAAGAATGCCGAAAAAGTATTATAAATGATTCGGGGTAGAGAAGAAATCAATTGTATGTAGATATAAGAATCTAAAATATTCTAACATGATCATAATTTAACTTCCTCTATTAAAAAATTATTTACGTTTAAAATTTTGTTAAAGCCATAAGCTGAAAAAAATATTAATCCATCCACACACACATAGACATAAACGTATACAAAAAACACATTTTAAAAGCGCCTTTTCTGTTTCTTTAGAAGCCGAATCTATCTATCTATTTTCCTTATGACACATTATCATTAATAATTCCTTAGACAAAGCAAAACATTGTTGGCGAAACGTGTCCAGAATGAGAAAATAAATATTTGGCTCCAATAATACACATCAGCACACAGTGAATGGAAAGGAAACGTTTTCTTGAAATTTAATTAAAGCAAAAGATATATGTAAGTATTAAAGTAATAAATGCGATAAGATGTAAAAAACATTAAAATTCTATTAGTACATACTTATTATGTATCAAATATAATTAACTTAGGTATTTGGCGATTGACTTCAATTGCTTAATACTTTGTCGGTAAGTGCGTACTTATTGTAGTTATATATACCAAAAAAATATGCTGTCCAAACGTTAGAGTTTAACAAAGCTTCTATCTCTTTATAAAAATGTTTAATTTTGCTAATTGAAGACATTTAAATATATAAAAGTTTTGCTAACAAACTCGGTCCAACTCTGCATACATTCAGTTGGTTGTCAGTCTCAAGTCAATCATTGCATCTTTTAGTTCACACTTCGCACTAGATATATCGAATACACTGTATTTCCTTAAACAAATTCTTAAGCTAAGATTTCGTGATTAATACTATCGCCAATAATGAAATTTCAGTAAGTATAATTATCATTATTCATTAATACTTCAATATTCTAGCTTTCGTACCATCAGTATCGAGTATATTCAATAATGAACTACTTTTGTTAACTATTATTAATATTAGTAACCATTAATTGATATTACTAAGTCACAGTATGTAATATTAGCTTTAGAGACTAATGTAGTAATTAACATTCAATGAAATAAATACCATTCTATATGAACTTTTTCTAATTCTTACGCCATTTAGTATAATATCCAAGTAAAAATACCTCTTCCATATTGGAAGGATTGGATTGAAAGTCTCCACCACCACCACCACTATATATAGTAGTATACAGTAGTTAATTAATACATATACATACACACATATAAATCCGCCCGTAGCATTTTAACCACCCCTAATTCTTTTTTCCTATACTAGTGGTACTATTGCAGATATATTTTTATTTCTTCCAACGCGGAATTTAAAATCTTGCAATACAGGACGAAGAAAAAAAAACTACCGTAGATAGAGAGGGAGAGAAGGGAGCACTCAATAACACGAAAACGACTATGAGATGTTATACGAGAAACACAAAACCACCCCAACAAGTTCCAAAAATAGAGCGAGTCAACCTTGATATTTTCAGGTTTTTACGAATGCCAATTTGTTTCCGTAATGTGTTTAGCGAGATTAGATTTCGTGTATTTTGTTTTTAAGGGAGAAAAACGTGAAGCTTAATCTGCGCTTCAAATTAATGCCGGAAGTAAATTTGAGAAAACAACGATTTAAAAATAACGAAATTTTTTTAGAGATCCGTTCGGTTATAAAAAGCAATGCAATTTGGGAAGAAAACCACTTAGGTCAAATAATATCTATTAAAAAGGCGAGGTTGCAAGTATATTTGTGGTCACCGAGATAGATTACTTAATTTTAATTTAATTTTCAAGTAAATTGCAATAAAACTGGCATAGGCACTTAATTTATTTCCAATTATTAATTTAATAGAAAAGGAAATAGATCGGCTGCATTTCTGTTAATACCTTGACATTTTTATGGAGAATGGCAAACAAAAAAAAAACGCATGAAAATAGTATAAAATAGTAACAAAAAATTAATCGATCCCTTTAATTAAAATCAGATGATTGGAAAAATTTCATCAGTTTTTTCACCACTCAGATTGGTGACCTTCCCTGATTTTACATAGAATAATTAGTCACTTTCCGCCATTTGAACAGAAAAACAAGGGAGCGAAAAAGAGTTAATTACCCACTTATATGAGTTAGTAAATATCTACAGCGTAGCATCATTTCAGTAATGAATATACTGATTTTAATACGTCTTCAATTAATTTTAATGCGGGTGCCTTCAGTATAGGTGTAGTTAAAACTTCAATTGGCGTTTATTGCTTCATTTAAACGTACGCCGCAATTTTAATAAAAACCGAAACCATTTTCAGATAAGAGAAATATATATTAAAGTAATAATTATTTCAATATGTTGAATATGTAACAATTATAGTATATTCAACTGTAATAGCCAATGGTTACATATATGTAATAATTTTGCATTAATTAAAAAAACGCCGATGTCATTTATTTATTTAATTAACTAATTATTTCGCAGCCGCAAATTTAGGGTACAATTTACATATATGTAAATAATGCATTGCGAATATATAAATTATGTACTGATAGTCTTCCAAAATTTGTATTAACTGATTTCACGTTTGAATATTTATAGAAATACGCCGATACTATTTATACAAACTTAAATATTTTCTTTTTAAATCAAAGTTAAATTTTGTGGTTTAGTAAATTACGATGTTTTTTGCAAAAACAATTTTCATTTCATCATCATCTTAAATGAGCTACTATTCTATGAACTCTTTATACTTACCATCAGTGGACAAACTATTTACAGCAGGAGCTGGTGCCGGGGCCAGGGACCATAGCCCTCTTTGTGAGGGTCCCCCTGGCCCAGCAGGGCTGCCAATCATCACGAATCTCCACCTCGAATTCGATACGTGCTCTCTAGAACAAAATAAATCGATATACAATTTACAATATAGAATTATGCACTTGTATAAATTTACATGTACGACAATTACATGACTATAACTAACACATTAACTTGTAGAAAGATCTATGTTCAACTTTTACCACCTACCATGAGCGCAAGTGTTTTTTTTTGTATAAAAAATAGTGATTATTTCTTAGCCAATTTGTCATTGTTAATCTATAAAGCGTCACATTTATATTTATAATAAAGTTTATTAATTTCATTAAATTGAAATAAAATGTCTAAGAAAATAAATAAAAAACTACATCTAATCATATTGTACAAAATTTGTCGCATCATTTCTCATTTAATAAACTCCTTTACTTACTTGCATTTATTCTGCTCAATTCATTCGTAATACAAGTTTATACAATTTAAGACTATACAATATACAACTTTTGACTTAACTTGATTATGCGTAGTGTAGGTACTACACTACACAGGCTTAAAGATACCGATAAACAGTAAAAAAAAAGACGAAAAAAAGAAAAGAAAGAAACTTGACTTGACTGATGAAAGAACCGCAAAAGCTTAGAAGAAAAGAAAAGAAAAAGAAGAACGACTGAGGAGGTAGTTAGTCGATGACAGAAAAACCGCCAAACATTAAAAAATTAATGGCACAAGTCTCATCTTTCTCATTAAAAAGGTTTATTTATAATGTTACTTTTTTTTTGTTTTGCTTGTCTTTTTATTATATTTAATCTTCATTTTAATTGTTATTCATAATTATAGGTAGTTATAGGATTGCCCAGTTGAACGCTTCAATCAATTTTATTTACCACCAATTTAAATTTGGGCGCCAGGTGTCTGTTTGAGCGATTATGAATTGTGTCTCATTCGGATTTTGAAGAATTGGTCTTTCGATTCTATGTTTTTGCTGAAATATTGTACCAGTAATGATTAGATATTGTCAGGTACTGAACGATAACAATCGTTTGACAATGAACTGACGACGAAGCTCATTATAAGCTACATTCTATAAAATCTTTTATTTTGTGATACTTTTATTGTTCGATTAAATTTCACAGCGCAGTTTTCGTTAATTAATTAATTACGAAATCAGCAAGTAAATCTTATTCATATTTGGCACTCAAAAAATAAAAAATTCTTAACGACGAAGATTCTACATACTCTAAAAGAAGAGTATGTGTAGTGTAAACTACCCTATTCCAGACATCGATTTGCATGGCACTGGCAGTCGCTCAGTCAGTTTCAGGCTTTGTCTGAATGTTTGTTTTATACTTATTTGTTTCACACACATCTGCATGGTCATATACAATTCAAAAAAGCCCCCAAGTAGATTCCATCTTGAAATTCTTTTGAAAATACAAAAAGTGCAAGCCGGGAAAGTTATTTAAGCTAAGAAAACTGATCGCTGATCAATTATTAATTAATTTTTGTTTCTGAGACTAATGACTGACATTTACAGTTAAAATAACTGAAACTGATGATATCTGAACGTCATTATAAGTGACTTTCACTGGTATACGGTTTAAGTATCTAGCTCAACAAACAGCATTTAACACAAATTAACAATTCTAGCTCTGACTCAAAAATGTTTCAAATCAACTGACAATACTGCGTAATAAAAGATTACCTTTCTTGACTTTGTATCCTTTATCTTTATGCTGCTGCTGCTGTTTTAAGGGTTGTAAAACAGATAAATGACCTTTCTATATATGTCACTGCAGCCTTTGTTCAACGAAACTGCGGGTCCGAGATATCCCTTTTTCGTTTTTTCACTTTACTTTTTCCATTTAATGTTTTTACATTTCTAACGGAGAAACGGTTGAAAATACGTAAGTATTTATTTATGCAGATAGTATTTTGTTATTCTTTCTGATTAAAACAAGGAAAGGAAATGTGTGGACAATCAACGTAATATGTTGGGACGAATGTTGGCAACACCGATTTTTATTCGAAGTTTACGAATTTCTTTTGCTTGGTTGTTTTATAGTGTAATCAAGCTATAGCTAACAGTAAAATTTACATGTAATTTTAATTTACTTAAATCTCCATAAAACAAATTCCATTAATTTACCACAAAAACAAGAGAAACGAGTGTATCCTACTACAATAACAAAGTCAAAAGCAACTTGATGAAAATTAAAAAAGACCAAAGAAATACATCAGAAACCAATTAAAAGCGAAAAAATGTTTGTCGAATTGTATAAACTTAGGCTTCGTAAAATTAATTCAATCAAATGTTTTAGGCGCCGAGCCGCATCAAAAACAGATAAAAAGAAAACGATAGAAAAACAAAACGTCTATGTAAAATGCTTTTGAAAATGTTAAAAATTAACACAATTCTTTTCTCTGTTTTAATCATCCCTGTTTTTCACTACTGCATCATCATTTTTTGATGTCCTCTTTTATTGTAGTTGTGTTATTCATTTTCTGCTTGTGTAATGCTTAATTGATAGAGAGCATAAAGAAGATGAGGGCCGCCGCTACGTAGATGTATACATAATAATAAATAGATTGTTTAAAAGTGGAAAAAATAAAAATAAAACTAAAGGAGACTGATGTCGACGCCGCCGCCGCCGCCACCACCTAAATTTACTTCTCTTGTCTTCTGTGGTGCAGCTTGTTAAAAGAAATAAGCAAGTAATGGTGTATATGATGATTATGTGATATAGCGGAATGGAAGCTAAAAAAAAAATTATACTGTAGCTCTACACATTGAAGCACTCTCTTAAATAATTTGTTCTGGTTCACATCTTGGTGGAAAATTTCTTTTGAAATTAATTGGAGCTGAAATTTAAAAATGCGGGAAATATAATCATTTCTATTTAAATACATAATTTTATTCTATTAGAAACGTCTTTAAACATAAAGGTATATTTCATTAATAGTAAAGTGAACTTTGCTGAATGAGAATAATAGTTTGATGAAGATTTCACGATGAGACCATATCACTATGGGATTTCAGTATAATTTTATTCGCAACATAAAATATTTGCATGAATTTTATGCTTTACGTATGACTTCTTTACGCCTGTTTTTATATAGTTCTAAGAACAACATAATTCTTAGTTTTCTTTCTCTAATTATGATTCACCTATAGAGAATCAAAGCATGAGTCACACACATATCCATTCCGCAGCTTATAAAGCTCGAATTAAAAAAAAACAGCAATTGCATTTGACATTTTTCCAAATTACATAAGGCATACAGGTTTTCTATGGTGATTAGAAAGTCTCCGGATTAAAGTATTGTACTGTATATGATAATGAGGCAACAGTTATTAAAATAAACTAGAGAAAGTTTGATGTAAATATGTATGCAGAAAATAAATTTGAAAGGGTCTAAATTTTTGAGTAACAAATTTGTTGAAACGGGAAAATGTACCAAAATTTCACGATTACAGCTTGTATTCAACTTGGCAATCGTTAGCAAAAATAACTTGCTATGACCTCAAAATTGCACAAAAGTAATTGCATGCAACTAATCAGTCGCAATAAGAAAGATTTTGTCTCTTTTAATACAGGCTTGCAGTACTGTAAGAAACCTTCAAACTTTTTAACTGAGTGACAATATTTATTTGTTGGAAGAATTGAAATCGCAAGTGCAAGGCAGCTAAAACGCTTGTTTTAGCTGCCTTAAAATGACAAGTTCGCACTAAAATTTTCTGCCATTATCATAAAATTTTACCAAGTGTTTTGGCGAATGTCGATTGCACCATTCTATCGTGTTTTTATCAATCAATACCCTCTATAATATCGAATTTTTATATTGGATCAACATACTCAACCGATTTTGATCCAAAATACCTGCACCATGAACAATTTCCAGAATATTCAGTCAAACAATGATCCTTTAATCGTAAACCGGAAACACATACATTCATTTTCACTAGTAAGTTGAGATAGAAAAGTTGCAGCGTATATTTACGGCGCTTTAAATGACACGAATACAAATACATAAAATACAGACCTTGGTTTTTTTTAGCCAACTTGTACTTTAAAGCATACAACATACTCTCTGTATAATGACAGAAATAATTAATGATTTTGACACGTTAAAGTATCCTTGTTCTTTGCTAAGTCTCTTTCTATACTTATCATAATAGCCTTCCAAAACTGTCGTGAACATTTCGCAATTAATCTCTCATTTCTGTTGCTTAAAAAAAGCATACAAACACAAACGCTACACTTACATACATTTCCATTATTATTTCATCTCCCTCCTCTAAAATTTTGTCTGAAATTTACATTAGGAAAATCTTGTTATTATTTCCTTGCTGTTTCTATCGTTCACCCTTTCCCTTCTCTCTACATACATACATACATACACACACCACTTAGAGTAGTGATGTATTTCTAATTCATGTAAAAGCTGGAGCAAATAACAATAACACGTTTTATTATTAAAATTAATATAAATGTCGCTGTTTGCAGATATCTGTTGCCCTCTATTCTCCCTGTATAGGTTCAACATCAACCCTCTTTATAGAATAAATATTGTATTTGAATTTAACCAAAGGGTTCGATTTCGCATATGGGTCCGACACACATAATGCTTTTAAACAACAAATTTTACTATGTGCATGGGCAAACTCCTAAAATCAATTAAATAAATTTATATTAAAGTGACAGTAAATTTGTCAATACACATATAGCTGCAGTTTCAAAATATTGTAAAGAGTCGAAAGTGTACTGCAATAAGATAAAGTAAAAAAAGCAGGAATGGCACATAACATTCTGCGCCAGTAAGATGTACTTTATTATTATTGGTTTCTGATCTTTCTAATTCATCCCAGCCTGATGACGATAACGACGATGAGAAGGAATAGATTCTGAAAAAAGAAGGAACCACTGCAGACTGAATAGACAGGCCAATCCTTGTTTTACAAATTATTTGACTTTTATACACGTTGTCCATAAATTCTGCAGTACGATAATAATTCGGATAGATAAGTTAGTTTTGCTGGATTGGTTTTAGAGCAATGCTATATCAATTCAAATCTTAGAACATAGTTAATTAATTAAAAATTTGTGTAACTACACCATTTTGGAATTTTAGATGGACATCAGTAAATATATGGTTTGGATTTTAGCTATCCAGTTGAACATAGTTAGAAGCTGGAAGTAGGCACATTATTATTACGATTTCTGTGGCTAAATATACATAAATAAATAAAGAATTCATATTTCAAAGACCAAGCGGGATGATTTCCATTTCTGTCACAGAGGAAACCCCCTATTTAATTTTCCATATCTTTAGAATTTGATTTCATATCTTGACGGACTTGCGACTATCGAAAACCTCAAGTGAATTGACACCATTTCGAATTTGGTTTCTATTGGCACATTATTTCAAATACTTTGAAATTAATTTCGGTTTTCGATAAGTAGGTTACTATACATGAAAAAAAATAATTTGAAATATCATTCTTGTCACAAAAGAACATTATATTTCTCTCTTTTTTATGCAAAAGATTTCGATCTCTTGGGATAAGAAGTCTACTGAACTAATCAACCAATTAACTAACTATTATGTATAACTAAAAATAATGTCAAGAACTTAATAAAAATCAGCTTTAATAGTTGAGACGAGAAATAACAACTGTCATCAATTATTACCACTAGAAATAAAATAGATAGCTGTATAAAACTTATTACTAAATAAAGAAAGATAAGTCGTTTAAAACCAACGATTCCCGAGTAATTGAATTGATTTGTGTACTCAAACCCCTAGTTTGATTAACCGATATCGATCCTCGAATATCGAAAAAAAAATCCGGAAATAAATGGGAAAGAGAAAAATTCAAGAGGGTTAGTGGAGCCTGAAAGGTCAGCAACGAATCCAATTTTGTTGTATCTACCTATATCGTGCTGCGGGAGGAGAGATGTAATTTAAAAGAGTTGAATGGAATGAGGTATTAAGAGTAAAAGGCTGGATGGCGGAAGAAGGGAAACATTGATATCTGGAATATATAAAAAAAATAATAATAATGTAAGCCTATACAAATGTACGAATATTTGAGGTGGTTGTTGTGGTTGATTGTATTCTGTTATGGTGCAAGTACACTGGAGATATTTTCCATAAAATTATTCTAGCTAGTTCTAAGCTAGAATATAGTATAGCATTGTATAGTCTAGAATATATTACTATTAGAGTATAGTTCAAATAGAGTATATACTCTATGTATAGTATGCATATACAAGACAGAAGGTGCTTTTATGAGTGCCCACTCTACTATACCTAGAGTATAAAGTATGTAGGAGTATTATACTATTAAAAATAAAGACTATTATAAGCCGCGCACGTGCCTATCAGCAGATTCGATCTCGTCTATAGCACCAGATAGAGTACCTATACGGAAAACAGCGATAGTATATTTATTCATTACAAAAAATCGCACAATTTCCACAATAAAAATCCAAACGTATTAACATTAACATTTATTATGTTATTATATAACATTATGTTGCATTCGAAAAATCGCGCGAAGTTGAGAGTGAATGAATGAATATCTCTAATCAGTTGTCATCAAAATAATTATAATTTTGCTTTTTGGAAATAAAAGGGCTTCACATATTTCAAATAGAAGTGAAGCTTTGAAAATGCTGCTCGATAAACTTGATTGGACTGGACAACCATTAACCATGTTACCAAATATTCCTAATAATTATAATTGATTGCCTGCAAAATGAGTAATACCATTCAATCTTGGACTTCCAGCAGTCTATAAAAGGCTTTCTGGCACAATCTATTAACTACTATTTAAATAAGTTATAACATACATAGCAGAATTTCTATTTGTTATAAAAAAACAAAAACAAACATGTACACACATATGTATATGTAGGTATTACATCAATCAACTTCAAAATGTCAAATTCTTTCCTTATCTAACTAAAATAATAATAAAATAATAAAAAAAAGAAACATTAAAAAAAAAAAAGAACTCATAAAAATCTAGAACTGTAGAAATTTTAGCGACGGTCTGTATAAATATCTGCTTTAAAGCAGATCGATCAGTTGGTCTCTGTGGGAACAATCTATCCGGCTTTAAAAGCCAGCCAGCCAGCCGGAGGTGGATATTTCGTATATAATATGAGACCGGCATCTAGTATTTTGTGCTTTGCCACGCGATACTCGAAATACAAAAATTCTTGTTAAAAACAAAAGGAACTAGTATTTTTTTATATATTGTTTTATACAATGTATCTAACTATATAACAAATAAAATATCAGTGGCGTAACAAGTAAGAACGGTTTTCCTTTTTTATGTCAGATATGCGTATATATGTATTTAGATTGCATTTATAAAACACTTCGAAACAGTCAACGTGTTAAAGTATTCCCACAGAATGACCCCGGCCCTCCCAAGGTTTTCCCCTATCTAAAAAAAAAAAAATGGGATCAAATGTTTACTATATCCAAATCTGACAGCCTTTTACACAAATTTGCAAAGGGGGACTAGCACTAAAGAAGAAAATCCGCCCTCCAATTGAAAAAAATCTAGTCCCAGGGCGGATCGTTCCATACTACACACACACACACATTCCTGCTTGCCTCCTACGCGTTCTCATTCCCCTCCTAGACACACAGCGCTATTGCATTACACAGCGTAGCGTAGTTACGTCATTGGCAAAAATTGCGCTATATGAGAACTTTGTGTTTAGCGAATTCTGTCGTAAATATTACAGGAGAATGAGAGAGTGAAAATGCACTTACTTACATAAGTTTTCCACTCCTCACACCCTTAATTCATCGTTATTGCATTGTTATTATAATAAAATCGCGTCACTTACCACTTCACTGAATAATTCTGTTTATGACATTACGCTGATAGTGAAACCATCGATGATGATATACAGTCACGTCCATATTTTTTGTCTTTCTTCAAAGGGCTGATGCTGAACTAGAAAAAATTAAATAAATAGCTATTAGGAGTTTCGCATCATTGACAACAATCCATCATAATTGCAATGTTTAAATAAGTTTAACCTCCAAATTGGCTACATACAGAATTATGGAAGACTGTGAGAACACCCACATAACGTGGATTTATTCGTATTGCAATTAGTGGTGGCATGCGTTTGATATTTCTATATATTCCGGTGTTACACTACTATTGTGGCGAATAAAAATGTACTTAGCAAAAACAAAAATAAAACTGCACCAGTTCCTTGAAGAACCATTGTATTTATTTCAACAAATGTTCAATGAATCAACAATCCCCATTTTCACATTTTGCACAAAAACGAATCAATTTTCCTAATGTTAAACTTAATCATGTGTATTGCAAGGCCCCTCCAACTCTTACTCTATTATCTTTCTTCCTCTTTCACTCCATCATATAGTTCTCCGCAGATAACATTTTCATTTGATCAAATACCAAACAAATACAGTGCAGCTTCTTTAAATTGGATACATGTATCACAAGGCAGACATGACTAGCTATAAGATGTACCACTGTATCGAATTCTCAAAATCAAATAATCAGTAACACCCTTTCCAAACCTACCCGAGCCTATTTTAAAGTCAAATTTATTTAAATAGTAGGTGATATCAAACAATAACAGTCGATAACAGTCACGTCATATTCTTACCCATACACAAAAAGACGCCATGTTAGAAAGATATTAATATAATATAGTGAAGAAGATTTTATACCCTCGTAGATGTTGACTTGAAACTTTTAAAAAGTTTCTTTATATACAACTGTAGTTGACCTTATACTTTATGTATCAATTTATTAAAGACAATTAGTATTGTTAATGACATGATGTGCCTCTCCCCTGTTATTATCGTTCTATTATTTTTTTAGCATCATCATGATCATCAGACCTACAAATTATCCCTCTAATTATCTTTAATAAATTAAGTGTTTGTATATAGATTACTAGTGTGTAGTTAAAAGTTTCAATTCAAAGTTTATTGTCTGTCAATTTTCGTAATGTACAATGTATTTCGACGAAATATAGTGAAGGGAAAAATAGAGTTTTCATTGATCCATAAGGGTATAGAGTTGTTCAAATAGTATCAAGCAGATGATTAAAAACGTCTTGCGTTCTTTATTCTATAATTGAATGATTATATAAGAAAAATAAAAACTTAAAAACGCAAGATTTTCTTTATATTTTCGGTATCTAATTAAGTTTTTTTTGTGTCTAGTACTTTACCTGAATTCTACGAGAAATTCTCACAAGCTTGCATATCATAAAATATCGTCCATAATATGCGTAATGCGGATGCTTATGAAACAGATTTCAGTTCAAGTTTCAATCAGACTTAAACACAGATGTTTGATTGAATCATAGAATTTTATTGGAAAGCTATCTTATAAGTTATGCCGTATATCAAAATTCTGCAAACTCATTATCATGAATATCAGAACATTATTATTCTGAACGTTCATTATCGACTGCCGTCAATACTTACTAAGAAACATTGAAGTATATACAAATACATACTTATTTTAGATAATATAATTCAACAAACAAAATTATGCATATCTTATCTATTACATTTACCAACATTGAATTCCGACAACATAATGTTAAAGAAATCAATCAGACATAATCTTATTTTCTTCTATTGGAAGTTTCCTGGAAGAGATAACGTGCCCATTGCATATTTGCATTTATCAGAATATATAGAATATACATACAAATAATCGATTCAATCATTCATTACGTAAGGTCTAAAATGCGTAGAAGGAGAGTGAATCATCTAAAAAGAATTTTCTATAATATAGAGGAATGGATGAAGTCATTAATATTTCACCAAAAATTTACATCCATGAAAAAAAAAGAGAACATTTTGTAAGGTTCATAAATTCAAACGAATCGTATCGTTACTAATTACGTTTTTTCTAATTAACTTTTCAATACCTCAAAATATCTTCTAAAGAATAATCTAACGAAAGCATCATTTAGATCAATTAAGTGCAGATGAATTTTATATTTCAGCGAGAAATTATGATTGAAGAGAATGATCTCTCCCCTTTAGATGTTTATAAATATTTTCATAAAATTGCCAACAGCAGCTGAAATTATCTAAATTAAATTTCTTCCCGATTAATGAGTTGTCAAGAAATTTGTAACAGATTGTTTTGGAAAAATTTGAAGTGTAAATTATTGCAATCAGGCGCCCCTTAACGTATGTTGGTTCACACTACTTGAGTAAGTAAATACTTATTCCAATCACACAAGATTCTTAAAAACAAATAAAAAAAATTGCTTATTACATGAACTCATGTGAAAGTATATGTTGTGTATTACAAATAGTAGTTTTGCGTATCAATGTACGAATATCATCAGCTATTAAATCAATACGAATTATCGTCATTTTTTTTCCTAGTGTCCATTCATACAGCCTTCAGATAAGTATGTGTAATAATAATAGACGCCTCCCATTGATTAAACAGAAGCTTTAAAAAAAGGCTTAAAAGTTATAAATTTCTGCCTGAATTAATTATTTAATCCTAAATCGAAACGATTTCATTATTACTTGTCGTTACAATTTCAAATCATTGCAAAATCCCATCAAAAATCTCTCTCTGGTTACCTATACGTTTACATATTTTTAAATGAAAAATTGTGACCACGGCACCAATTGCGATCCCGAATTCTGTATATCTCACAAATTATAAAAGGAATTTAAATCTACGTATAAAGATTAAAAGCATCAGCGGTGAAGGCATCATGAATTAAAACACGTATATGCATCAGATAAAATTAATAATTAATTTTGAACAGCGAAAAGGACCACACAGAGAAAATCTATGAAACCATACATTTTATAAAACATATTATCACGGCGATGTTTTTTGGTGAAGAAATATTTGACAGAAATTTTATTTAAAAAAGCGCGTCTTTGAAATATTTTTGTTCTAAATTCTGTTTTCGTGCGATATTCAGTGTAGAACTATACTTACCATAAAACCTCTTTGAAACGGTTATCCCAAAAACGTCAGCCTAACTCGCGTTATGGAAGGCAATTATAAACCAATAGGTTTATAATTGTTATTAATTGAAATTTTCCGTTCACAGAAGTGACCACCGAAGGAGGTTTTACTGTATTTAAATGACTGAATTTCTGCCTTAAAAATAAAGAGAGAATGCAACACGGTGCAACATATAAATGTTATTTCTCCTCATCATTTTTTTAAAATGAATTCACCAGACACCTGTTTATGACATTAATGAAAACCTGTCAATTTTTGATAGTGCAGATTTAGACATAAACGGCTAAACATCAGTTTTTATCGACGATATTTTTTTTTAATATAAAAATGTCACGAAATCATCTTTATCCGCCATTGGAACCTACTAGTAAATTAAAAAATCATTCATTAGACTATTATTCGAAACTTTGCAGTTATATTTTAGAAGACATTTTACTTCAGACATATGAAGAAGAAAATCCAAATAAATTATTCAATCAAAGAAGAAATCAAGCATCTGAAAACTTTCAGACTGGAAATGTTCGGAACATTTCAAAGAATAATGATTGATACTTAGATAAATGCCTAATAAATAGATAAAAATTAGAGAATGGTGGAAAATGATATGTAAAGTTTTATGAAAATTTTAGTACATTCTATTCTAATAATAGAATCTGAGAATTTATATTATATTTGAGAATTTGAATTAAACATCATATTCTGACATCGCTATCTACTAAGCGAATTACTAGGTTACTGCTGCGGATTTAATTATATTTTTCAGTTTCTTTGCCCACACACTTCCCAAAGATTGTTTTGAAAATTATATTCGATTATTTACAGATCCACACACGTATTACAGTCTCAACTTTCAAACGAACCAGGACCCGCGATACAGAAGTTTTTGCGCCCAGATGCAATTTATTTATTAAATGCCCCTTGATAAGAAAAATTTAATTATTAAACACCCTATTCATAGGGGGTTAGCGTTAGAAATAACGAATAAACTACATTTCAATTACATTACACATTACACAATCTTACATTTCACAAAAGTAAAATTTTGTTCGATTTCAAAATTGAATTTGTGACATCCGACCGCTGCAGTCAATAAATACTGATAGTTATTATTAACTTCGTTAAGAACACTGGGCGGTGCACACCGGTTAATTTTGTAAAAAAGAGTTAACCAATCAGCGTATACGACCACGCCCACATGTCATTTTATGAATCGTTGTTTCGAAACTGATTTCTATGTATATGTATGAATATGTATGCGAGTAGGTATGTACATATACGTATAGTATATTCTACACAAGTTAAAACCGGTTCTACACATACTTTTAACTATATCTATACATATAAACTATAGTCGATTCCCTTTTTTTTATTTGCGGTTAATAAAAGACTATTCAAGCTATTGTTATCTTTGTCAGATACCTAATGGTTTTTTTATACATCATGATGGCGCGTATGATTAAACTGTATACGTAATTAACTCCAACTCTAATGATAGAATTCAAATATTACATAAAAGTCTTATAGTAAGTTACGATCAATACAGAACTACTAGAAAAAATATACATTCCGAAAACATACGTACAACATATACATGATATGTGTATAATAGCTGCACCAAATGAGAAAATTTACATTATGTTTTATCTATTCAAATATTATATATATATATATATATGTATGTATGTATTACGAATACTGTTTCAGTTTCAATTGTGTGTTCTATATCTTTCCAAAATTGGCAATAAAAGACATGGCATATTTCCACACTAAATAAAATGGTTGAATTTGTGGAATCTATAAAGCTACTGTGTATACAGATTATATTAGCTTTGTTCTAAATAGGCGTCAGCATAGCCAAATGTCGAGCCAAACTATCGCAAATTGTTTCATATTAATTTTGTTAAAGATTTGTTAATAAAGCATCAAGTGATGACAAATTTGCTATGAAAAATCAAGTAATAAATCCTGCACCAATAAAATTCACTAGAAAATTAAGATCTGAAAGCTTCACTACTAACATACGTTTTTAGAACAGTTTAAGATCATATCAGGGCACAGTTCAAACTATATTGTTTTTAGTTTTACCATATTAATATTGTTTAAAAAAATAAATCAATAAAAGTTTCGTATATTCCAGAATAACTATAGAAATGCACAAAGAAATCTAGTATGGATTATCCCCTAGTGGCTGAAACAATTAAAAAATAAACTTAAAATGTTGTTATTCAATTTTTATTTGTTCTCGCAAGATGTTATAGAGTCATAAACCAAATTCTCCACACATTCTTCTGTTAATATATAATTGCGTTCTCGTAATAAATGTTCAAAAATACCACCATTCTAAACGTTAAATACTTCATCTATGTTGGGCCTAGTGGCAAAGAGAAACCATTAATGAGTTTTTTTTTTAAATAAATTCCAGCTGCAGAACTAATTGAATGTATTAGAAAAGCTGCAAATGCTGCGTATTTTGAATGTTTAGTTAGATGCTGATATAAACCAGATTTTAGAATATTACAATTCTGCGCTATTTCTTTGACTCACCTTGTAGCGTAAATTAATTTGTGTGTGCGAGTATATAATAAATTTTTGGATATCACAATATAAAACTAATGATTGCTTTCCATTTTATTCTTGTTTCAGAAGAAAAGTTTGAAATTAGTCACAAATCGTAAAATCGACATAAAATTATTGAAACGAATTAAACATAATAATACTGCTAAAAAAAGATATTAACGGAAAATGTACATATCTATACATGTATGTATATAAAAACAAAACATTTCAAAATCATTATTTTATCATAATAATATAATTATATCGTATAATTTATCTTATTGATTATTATTAACCTCTATTACAGTCGTATATACGATGTATCTATCATTTTTCACACAAATAGACGAGTAGATATAGAAAATTCGGTTGGATTTTATTTAAACATATATAATTACCACATACCTACATTGTATAGAGACACAGTTTGTTATATGACCAATAATAAAATTTTATATATATATTTTTTTTCCCGTAAACATACTCGTATAGGTATATTAATAGTATATTCTAGGGGACTAGAACCATATTATTATATAGGCATTATATTATATTTTATGAGTCTAATTAAAATTATCAGTTGCCACGCTAAGAGCATTAAAGGATATATTATTATTATATGGTAGGGAAATTTAAATCTCTCCCACGTCGTATAAGTAATAAGGAATAATTCTAAAAATATAATAAAAATGGAACCCAGTTTACTCGTTTTGCTGATATATTATGTATGAGTATATCTACAGATTGTACGTTATAGTATTCCGTACTAGGGGGGAGGTATTTTCTATAGGTCTAAAAAATTGCAGTTTGCAAGTGGAAAAAACTGATCTAGTTTAGTTTATATCTACATACCTATATAATAGATTCGATCATTTCGTCAATATACAACACAAGAAGAAATACTCTAACTTTACACGTAAATCGATAGATTTAATAGAACCTAAATAAATAAATGAACGAATGAATGAAACAAAAAGTTGGGTAAAAATAAACCTTATATCAAAAGACTTTAATATGCATTCGAATATATATTTACCTCAGAAATACAGCGCTACGAACAAATCAAAAACTTAAATTAAATACAAAATTCCGGGGTTAAAATATTCCAAGGTAGTTATCTAACCTACATAATTTAAAAGGATTTTACTTTTATTTAGATCGGGAAAATACTTAAATGAAATTAATTGCCTTAATAAGCTTCCCTTTTTAACGAGAAACGATGGGAATTTAAAAGTCGTTTTCGTCTCTTCTCTTCTTTTAATTTTATAGAAATTTTAATTTAATTTTTATGATAGATGATACCACTTTTATTACATGGGATTTGTTAATGATGATAATTTTTAGAAATCTTTCTTATTCAAATACTAATATAAAGTATTTCAATTTAAGTTATATCCTTCCTTCGTCATCACGATACTCATGAGCTAGTAGTTCAATATTTAAGGCAAAGTGAATTAAAGATTCATCAGGATTAAATAAATTTATTGCTTGATTAAGCAACAGAAAAATCTAATCTGACATTACAAGATTTTTAAACTTTTATCAAAAAGTCGGAAATTTTCAGGGCATCCTCAACTTGATAACTCATTCTAATTATTTATGTCATTAAATGAAAAATTAATATACACTTTCTATTCATCCAATTATCCACAATTTCAAATTTATAAATCAAAATCATTCGAAATAATGAGACGGACGCCAATTGACTCGAAAAAAGTTGAAATCTTTCCTTTACAACCATGTAAAAAGCTGTTAATTCCAGCTACTGGTGTGATTTTAGGAATGAAGTTATAAGTATTTCTTATAGTAACTTATCAAGAGGAAAGAGAAGATCTCTCACGCCACAAGAGAATCTAAAATTATTATTTATATATATATGCACTTCATAAATAAAAATATACAAAAAAAACCATAAGTACAGCACAAGTAGAGATGTCGATCTCTATTCGATCTTATTGAAAATTGATTCTGTAGAATCTGACTTAATCGATTATTTATTCTTTGAAGCAAAAATGGAATCCGAACAATTTCAAATGTGACAATCAAATATTTAAAAATATTAAATATTTTTGTTTCACGAAATTAAAAGTAAATAGAGTGACACGTGAAATGTCAAATTCATAATCTATACTACCAAAAGCTCCACGTCACACGATATGTGCGGGGTTTAAAATATTGCCAAGGAAAAATCATTTTCATTTAAATGTCTCTGCTTTCCCAAATTCTGGTTTGTTGTTATTTTAGTGAAATAGATTTTGAACAAGAACTTATATTATATGACAATGTTTGACACTGTGGATAAGATTTAAAGATTGATTTTTAAACATTCAGATTTTTTAGTAAATCGATTCAAAAAATCGATCTTTTAAAAAAAACTGACATCCCTAGAAACAACTCTACGATTTTTAGCTTAAAAGGTGCTTATAAAACTAATAAAAAAAAGCGTACACATAAAGAATCAAAACCTGTCCTAACTGGGAATCAAGTGTGACATTCAGTTCAAATCAACACACGTCAATTCCCCTTCAAGGTAGGTAACTGCTTTTGGTGCTGATTCTGATGATTCAGTTCGAAATTATAAATTAATAATGAGGAGAAATAAAATAAAAGATGAGCGCCTCTATACAGGCGAAGACCGAGCAATAAGCGGCGATTCATAAATAATAACACTGAAAAAAAATTGTGAAAAATGGAAGAAAGAAAGTTACTGTAGAGTAGAGAAGAACTTATTATTACTTTTATATGAACACTCTGATGACTGCGTATTCTCGCTTTAAACCAGTTTCGTTTTAGAAATTTGCATTTTCTTCTTCTTCTGGTAGTTAAGAGGATTACGAATAAAATAATTATTATATATTTACTTAATTCCTAGATAAGAATCGCTTCACTTTTTTTTTCTTTTGAGAGAGTTTTTCTAAATCTAATTGATTTTACTACATATTATAATCCGTTTTAATCATATACATTGTAAAATACAATAATTTGTCTATAACATAGTAAGCTATGACAATTATAATTTAAATCAAATTCAATGTGCTATGCTGCTTTTAGAACTTCAATAATAACTGATGGCCATGCATTTAGAAATGCCATTTCATGTCATTATCAGCCATTGTTGTTGTTGTTGCTACTTATGCATTTTGAAGTTTTCCATACATACAATAATAAGGTGAGTAGTGAGTGATCTTGATTTATTCATGAAGTGTTTATTTTAAACAGGAAATGTTAAAAATTTGAATAAAAATGACGTCATTATTGACTTTCAAGTTAGCTAAATTAATTTAGCCTAACACTAAACGTTAATGTTTGATTTTTAAGTCTAAAACTATAGAACGAAGGGATAAAAAATTATTATTTTAATACATTCGAGCTACTTGTATAGATCATGTGATCAGAACAACTTGATAGGTTCATTATTTCAGTGACCCTTCACGTTTGTTCAGAGCTATAGGTTTAAATGGTTGACTGAATGACGACATTTATCAAAATCTATAGGAATATGCTTTTAAATCGGAAATATGAATTGTCTTTGCGAATTGCTTATTACGTCAATTTTCTTATTCTGGTTCTCTTCGTTCTTTTGTTGAATCCATATCTCCATCTCTTTGTAAATCGTCGTAATCATTATGCAGGCGCCACACGATGCTAAGCAGAAGTTTGCAATTTGACACTTTATCTCGTATGCTTACTGTGTAGTCTGTATATGAATAAAAAAATCGAATTTTCTCAGTCTTTAGACTTTGAACTATATTTTCCAATATTTGACTAGACATTATTAGCATCGTGTAGCGTCTGCATTACCATAGTCAACCTATTGCATTGGATAGAATCAATTTATTTCCACGGTTGATGGTCGAAATTATTTACGATCATAGAATTGACCTTATAATTTTTTTTGTTTTTTGATAGGCACTGCAGTGGTTACACAATTTAAAATTCTTAATGCAGATCATAGCTATAGATGCCCTTTATTAAATTGTTTATTACAAATAAAAAACATTGAAAATTGCCCAGCCCTTTTCAGTAAAATACCAAAACAAGCACGTTTAAATGCCAATACGCACGCATGATTTGCACGATAACCTTGGATTTTTAGTTTTAGATATTTTTCACATTTAATCAATAGCCGGGGTTAAAGTTTACTAAAACTAATAGATAATCGTATCATAGACAATATTCTAAATTAAAATCATTCCAAAATATGAGATAAACATAATGTAATAGTCTCTATAGTAAATAACTAAATTAATGGATAATTTTAATCTTGACAACAATAATTCTAATGCTTTGATATTTGAATGTTTGAAATGTTTTGAAGTTTATTTATAGATATATTAATTTGTACATTTTTTATTCATATTCTAATAGTTTTTTGACATCAATTCTTTGAAAATATCCATCACATTTCGTGTACAATAACAAATATAAAGTCATTTCCTTTCCATAGAAATGAAACAAAACTCGAAACTCAGTAAGCTAGATAAAGTATGGAAATATTATTAAATATAATTTCAAGAAAAATGACACTGCCATTATTAAATACTTAATAATAATAACCACTAATATTGAAAACCAGTGATAGTAAAAAAAAAACGCTAAAATTCCTTTGAAATGTAGATACTTCTAGGAACTATTCAAAAAAAAGTGAAAGGAAAACAACATAAAAATATAGTTATTTTGGGAAAATTGAAACTAATGACTGTCTCTATTTAAATTGAATATGTAATTAACAATTTTGATTGCCAACGATAAAATTTCCATTTTGTTTCGTATTCGAATTTGAGTTCATTATTACTTAGTTGCCTTTAGGATAACAAGAAGGGCATTCGTTTCGTTCATTATGTCGCCCGTTTCAAATTAATTATTATTAGAAACTTAGAGCAAACTCATCACATGCTTTTATTTATATTGCCTAAAGACAACGTTCTAGTTGGTAACAAGGAAAGTAAGGGTGAAGAAATTACAATTCTAATTAATACGTTATTAAATTTTGAAAATAATTTATTTGAGAAATTGGATAATCGAAGAATTATTATTATTAATTATTACAGGGAAAATTAGAGAGAATTAAGACGTATAACAGCGCTCTGAAACCATTGTGATTAGTCGCTTGGCACGCAATTTATAGCCCTGCAAATATTTATAAAGCTGTAGCAGTTGAAATCTCCAGTATCCTTATGCCGGCTCTAAGATTTAGAACTTTGGAAAAACTCAGCTGGTTTCAGTTTGGATATATAATATAAATAAACAAATAAATACAGCTTCTTTCAACCGTTTTGGATTATTACCATAATTTATAAAAAAAACTGTTTTAAAAATTGTCTACTGAAAGGTAGGTCCTTTTAAAATGAAATGCAAATAATGTTCATATTACTTACAAGTTTTGCTACCCCGAAAAACGTGACCGTGTTGTTTTCGTCTAATTTGTCCATCTCCTTATAAGAACAGTTTTATACACGAATTTATTAAATTTAATTTGTTTCATAACTTTGTGCATCAACCAACTTCACACTTCTTAAACTGTGTAAATACTTCATAAACTTTAAAAATATTTCTTTGACAATATTATACATTTTTCAATATATTGATAAACATCTATTAATTCTGATTATTTTCTTGGATTTTCATAAATAGGAATAACCTAAATTTTCAACTTATATTACTGAGTAGGCATCAAATAGTCATGCAAATGACTACCTACTTTGTTCAGGTATTTTTTTGATTTGCCATTTAGTTTTTATTGCGTTGCTATTTCCTTTTTTTGTTGATCAGTCAATTATCTATTTTATGTATTTATATATCTAGGAAGCTTATATTTTTGTGTGGTTTTTGGGGTTTTGCATGTGAATTGGTTTCTGTATAATTTTTTGTTTTTTTTTTTCGTTTGTTGTAAATCTATCAGACTGTATATTTTATTATACATAGATACGTAGTTGACTTATTCTCAAAACACAATACCGTTAAAACATGTTAGTTAGTTAACATGCAGGAGTTTTGCCTGTTTTCATATTCGATCAATCATTAATGTTTGTTTGAAAGGCGTGAAATGTTTCGCGTAATACTCGCATGTGTTGCCACTCTCATACATTCCTTCATGCTGGTTATGACGATGTGAATCGAATGTGTAACCTGGTTTATTTGAGATGTTATTCAACCAATATTTTTTTTTCCTTGATTTGCAATTTTAACTATTTCACATTTTTTATTAAATTTCTCACAGTTATAAGTTTCAGCTTGCTTAAAAATCATTTTTATCGAACATCTTGCTTTCGAAACCTTGAAAAATCATTCATCGGCAACACTTAATTAGAATGTATGCAACTTTATTGTAGATTAATGCGTATCTTTCCTGGCCTGAGTAAAATACATATACTATACTTATTTTCTCTTACTGCTAGCTCACTTTAGTATTTTCTGGAGTGTGAAAATTATCAAATAGTCACTTGCTTTAGACCTCCTATTAAGTAACAACAAAATATACAGCCTGCTTTCAGAAAAGGCTTAGAACAGTAACGTCTTTTAGCATATCTGTAGAGGGAATTTAAACATTTTTGTTTTGACCGTTGAGCAGCTGATTTTTTTTCTTTTTTTCGTTCTAAGTTGTAGTATACACGAAGAATTTAACCCAACAACACAGACTCTTTCCACACACACATAGGTGCCGCAGCCCACGACCAGCAACGACAACGACGGCTTGCTCTTTTTTTAGGTCCAGCACAACCTTTATTATTTCTTTTTCTGTTTCTCTCTTTCTATGTGGTGCGGTATAAGTTCTGACACTTCTGATTTAGGTCTTTGATATATTCTTTTTTTTTTTTTTACTAATCTTTATGCTTTTGTTATGTAGTATGTAGACTAGTTTTAGTTAAAACCTTTGTTAACTATAGCTAAAAAAAAATTATCTGTTGAGTAGGGTAAATTTAACATGCACGTGCCATCAATAGTGAAATAACTGTATATCCTGATAATTTAATGAATCTTTGCTGATTATGTGCATCAGCCAAAAGCAAAGCAATACAATGAAGTACATAAATAATGATAAATTATTATAAAAAGACAAGTTTATCAAAATTCGTTAATGTAAGTATTTTGTCTAGACTATGCTTTAAAAATTTAAATAACTATTATACAAGGTGAGTTTTTTTTTATGTGCAGTATAAGCATTCAGAACTAGAAAGAAGACGGCCCACAGTTTAAAGTTTCAACATACAATACTTAGAAATCGCTAAAAATATCCTATTCAGTGAGGCCATAGCCAACTATGGCTTCCACTCTATAGGAAAGACAGGTTTATGCCATACTTTACGAGTGAGAGTTGACATTTAATATTGGATTAGGCAATCTTTTTGAAAAAATAATATCCTACGACTTTCGTATTTACTCCATATTTGATAGGATTAGTTAAAAATAAGAGCGCCAACCTAAAGCAAGTAGAAGAAAATGACAAACTTTGAATTTTTCAAAGTATCTAGTAAGCCATGAATCTTTAAACCCACAAAACTGGAATCCCTTCTGATTTAATCTTACTTCAAACTTTACCAGTTGTCGAGATTTCCATACTAAAGTCATCCTGTATGTACATAGTATGTACATATATAATAATTTTAATAATAAAAGATCAAAGTAACACATGACTCAGAGTCATGCAGAAGAGAGAACTTTCTAAAATTTTATATTCATAACTAAATAAATATTCGATAACAAGAAAAAAAAAAATTGGCCTTATTGCTAGACAAAGTGGAATTATCAGAACTCCTTTTTATGTTTACTCTTCTTTCAGCCTTCTTTTACATTCATCCAATCAAAAAACGTTTGATGTTATATCTATAGGTAGGTATAGAAAAAAGGTTAAATGTGTTCATTCTAGGCAGATTATTTAATGCACTAAACTGATTTACAAGGAAAAAAGTTACAATAATAAACTATCTGAACAATACATACTCTGAGAATTGTATGCTTGCTTAACTAAACGAGTTTTAGGAATAACAACAATACATAACAAAACAATCATAAAAAAGATAAATAAATTCCAGGTTTTATTTAACGTTGGAATTGTCTATCTAGACGTCAAGGTAAATTTATACATAAATATGAAAAGTGTATTTTATCGAAAAAGTATGAATTGAATAAATTCAATTTCTAATTTAATTCTCGTAGATAAATCATTTAATTTGGACATTTTTTTTTAAATAAACTCAAAATTAATACTTAAATCTAAGCGATTTATTTAACAAAACAGAAATTTGAGATCAATTTATCTGAACTTACTAGTTTTATCTACGGCTACCATCAAAGTCAAGCCGAATGACTTTGATAAACAGACACGTTAAGCCTGATCTACACGGATATAGTTTTTATGAGAGTACTTGGTATAGGAGAGTATAGATATTATAAATAGACTATAGTATAGAGTAATAATAGAAACTTTACGACATGTGCGATAGTATTCTACTCTACTGGTTACCCTTCTAAAGACTATACTCGTGTAAATCGGGCTTTACTGTCATGTTGAACGGGCTACCACAAGCAAAACTACAAATTTACCGACTAAAACTTGCCGTAGCAGTCACGTGAATTATGTGTATGTTTTTCACAATAGTCTTCAAAATATACGTAGAAGTTATGTGAGCAACGCGAGTCTGTGAGAGCTGAGAAGCAAAAATACGAATTACTGGTTGCGATTTCAATTAACAACTAGAGTATATGGTCCAGTATAAAAGAATGGTGGAAATCCTAGGCAAAAAGCAAAATCCCTAGTAACTGTACGACCAAATAATCGACTTTAACCTTGCAAAAACACATTTCGAGTCCTTATAAGGACGATTTCGATGAGACTTTTATTTTTCGTTATTTTTCGAACAATTTGCTCTTCATAATACGGTTGTGTAAGTTTTATGTATTTTACAATTTTAATAACATCTTTAATTGTGGTCTTTTCACTATCTTCTGTGTATGGCCGACGCTAAAATGTACTTTTAAAACTAGATAGTTAATAAATAGAGTATTTATTACTTAAAAGCAGACACCCAAAATACGTTGAAAAATATACCAATTTATGAAACATAAAGGTGTAAAAAATACATATACATATAGAAGAAAATATAAAAACAGGAAGGTAAATCGTGGATTAGCCTTTAAAAGAAAATAACTTTTTGGGTGATCGTAACAAACAGCATTATCTCAGATATTAAATTATATAACATTTTTTGGAGTAAACAGAAAAATTATTATACTCAAACCCGCGCGCTCAAACCTGTTTTTATACAATATATTATACAGACTGGTTTGAAAATGTTAAGTACATATACATGAAAGTAATGAAAAAATGTATGAACGACATATATATATATATATAGTATAGTATAATATAAAAGAATAATATAAAAAGAAGAGAAGGAAGAAAATATCGAAAAATAATTGAAATTTGCTTCGACATGTACTTACGTAATAATCAGTTTTACCCAGATAAATCGCTAATTAATTCATGGATTTTCTAATATTTAAGTAATTACAAAGTATTTTCGATCAATTCAGTCGTCTATAACACACATTTGACAATCTCGGCTAAGAACACCGTATTTTCCGATTATTATAGTAAGATACTATATCTACGTACCTGAAGTAAACCCTGAAATGAGGGCATCTCATTTTATAAGATAGATAGCTACTTTTTTAATGCTTATAGCTTCTTTCATTCTTAGTTCTGTCAATGATCAATTTCGATTTACAATTATTCTACAAACTTAAGACGAGGTAAAGTTTGCTTACTGCTGCGAGTAAGCGGGGTCGTTCAGTCGTAAATTCCTTTTACCTGACGTTGAGGTAACTATATATTTGAGAAAAATTAAGAGACAATTCTTTACTTTACTGTGCACTAGAGCGAGATGGTACAATTTGAACATTTCCAACCTATATAGCGTGTATACCTATATATAGTGCTTCGACTGCCCTGCATTGACAGCACTCGGTGTGCATCGAGATCTTAAATCCTTCATATTCTGAATTACTGGACATTTTATTAAGTATTTTTGTAATTAAATTACTTAATATAATAACTATTATTTAAAGAATTGTTTAATACTGAAGCATTCCAAATGTCAGTGCAAGCCAGCCGAAAACGCCTTAAAATTAATAGCGTCTCCTTTGAAAATACATTTTTGAGTATAGTCATGACTCATGATCGTTATTAAATGACCTACAGTCTACATGGTATTTTGATGTCGAAATGGTAACAAATGAAAAAAAATACAAATCTCAATGTCTATGGCTGCGTGAAAAGTATACTTACGCAGTAACAACAAACTGATTATTTAAGTACGAATTCTATATTCATGGAAGTTGCTCGCAAATATATCAACAACTACCCAAGCAATGGTAAAAATCTGCTAAGGCTTAGATAACGAATTTTATCTGTATACTTATTGATTGTCTAATATTGCTAGAATAATCATTAAATATTTCGTTAAAGTCAGTTAATTTCTGTTCAATTTAAAGCTAGAAAATGTTCATTTCACACATGCACAAACAACATTAGAGTACTCAGATAACGTAGCTACCTGCTACGTTAGCTATAGAAAAGTAAACAGACAACAAAATTTATGATTTGATGTATGATTAAAAATTGGAGAGCAATTTATAAAACGTATTAAAAATTACAAATAATTGTCTCGTTTTAATTCAAGTTGAATTGTTTTGGTTATTTTGCTGGTAATTATTGTGAAAAAAAACTGAGGTCAGTAATTAAAAAACTTTATCTGCAGGAATTCACTGTTATTGTTTTTTGTTGTCAACCGAATCGCATATGTATTGTTTCTGAAAATTGAAAAATACATACACATCAACATATCTATTATAACGTTACACCAGTGGGCAATGATATTGTACCTATTTATAGGTACATATGCAACATATGTACCTATGTACATATGTACTTTGTATATATATAGGAAGAATTAAATTTTATTGTTACTAAAAAGTGACAGGCATTTTTTATGCCAACGTATTTATTGTTATGCAAATAGAGAAACAAGAGAAAAATCCATTTGAATTTTATTTTCTAGTTTGGCATCAAAATATGCTGCGGATATAAAAATTTGTCTTCGTTCAACTAGTAATTTAATGGAAATTATAAAATTGTTCTCAAGCAATTGAGAGTAATCGATAATCGAACACAATTTTTGCAATCGAAAAAAATACACTTACTTATGGGAATTAGCAGGCATTTTGTTAAGATTTCTTTTTTGCGAAATTTGCCATAAAATAAACTACAAAAATTACTTGCAAATTCTTACTGCGGTTTTACTGGTCACAGCAAAAACATTGTGAAAAGGAAATGCTTTGCAGCAAACAAAATAGGTATAAAAGATTTTATTTATGACAAAAACGCACTTTTCTCACGTATAAATAATGCATCTATATAGAGTACAAGTAAAACAAAGCGATCGAATAACATTTAACAAAACGAAAAGAAGTATATATTTGACATAAATTCATAATAACAGAAATAAAAATATGTAGATAAAATAAAATGGTACCTGCAGTATGAATGGTAAACAAAATAAGACACGATCATATAGTTAGCAATGGAATATTGTAATTTTGTTTCTTGAAAAAGTTTAAAGAAAATGTTACACAGCTGCATATTTTCCAAAGAAAGTATTCTAATTTAAAATGAAGAAACAAAACAAAAATCATTATTTATTATAAAAACCATGACAAAGATGATTCCAGAACATGATTTTATGTATATATTCATAAATTATATAACTTCCTTCATGACAACAATTTTATCGTCAAGTAATGAAATAACAGCTGTGCTTTTAATTTTTTCATGTTTTTCTAGTGATTTCGATCTAGTGATATCTTTAGGACTAAAAAATGTATCGATCAAAACCAACTTGAAATCTTAACGTTGCACGTAATTTTTTGATGTCACAATCAAATGAAACTGAATTCGTCGCTAAACTGACATTAATTTCTCTATTGTTTCCTTAGCAAATCTAAGTTCATCAATCAGGGCTTTTTTACTTTATTACGGACAGTTTTACCATCCATTCAGATTCGTTCGGACATGCTAAGGGAATCTGGAGACGTTTTAGTCAGATCTTAATACTTTTAGCTCGATTGTGATCAATCATTTTGAATCTTAAGAGTTTTTATTTCTTAAATTTAAAACATGATCGAAATGTGTTCAGTGTGTAACTAAAACAGAACCGAAAAAAGAAAGGGTATTAAGAATACTTCGAATTTTTTTTTTTTGTTGAAATATCCTTTCTGTTTCATATTTTCGGCTATCCACGGTTTGGATTTTAAATTTTCGAAATGGCAACTATACTATATAAATATAATACAATTTTATTTGAATGTCCGTTCATGTTCATTTAAAGTGCATAAATGAATTAGCATGAAAATTCGGATGTTTTGAACAGTAAAAAATTAACTACATAATTTCATTAATTTTCGTTCATGCAGCAGTTAAGTAGAGTGAATTAGCCCTATAAAGGGCACATACGTATCAGTAATAGAATTATTGAAATCCAGGGGTCCTAGTTAAGAGCACAAAACTTATAAGTGTATCTACCCGTATATGCCGGTTTTATGATGAAAGATCATA
This sequence comes from Platypus cylindrus, assembly GCA_949748235.1. NCBI lineage: Eukaryota > Metazoa > Arthropoda > Insecta > Coleoptera > Curculionidae > Platypus > Platypus cylindrus. Next base: position 17,488,253 of record OX456488.1, on the reverse strand, counting down.
CCTATTCCGAGTAGCCATTTTGTCGTTTTTTATTCATTTATTTCAATTTGGACTCAAATGAAAATTCTACCAATTAACCAAGAGTTCGGAGACCCATAGTAGATTATCGGTAAGAAGCCGATAATCTAGAAATTTTTCTAGATTGGCCCACTTGGTTACTTGATGAACAGTCAATCATTTTACTTCGTCTCACAAATGTAATTTTTAATCATTTAAAATTATCTAAAATTCGCAATTAAACGCTATAAATAAACTGGTAAATATTTTGATTGTTTCTCTGTCGGATATGATACTTATTTCTTACACTATATTTTTTAATATTTTATTTTTACTTTTTTAATATCACAAAACTCTGGCCCGATTTCATAGCCGACTTTACCGTATTTTTGTACTCGATTTTTCTTATAGAAAATACGTTTTTGTAGATAAAAACCTAATAAAATGATTCTATTATCGCCTCGATTATCTTTCCCTTAGATTTTTTTATTGAATCTTCTCTTCTAAATTAGATAGGTGAAAGCATCTTTTTATACCAATTTACAAGTGTTTATGCAGTGCAAAACTACATTGCATTTTATTAGAGAATTTGAATGCATTTTTCTAAAGAAAAGCTTGTTTTGTAGTTGAAATACTAGGTTCTTCATACTAATTTATGGTTGTTTTATGCCTATATAATAATTAGAGAGTAGATGGAAAAAAAAGAAGGTATATACTTTTGCCAATTGATTTGTCTTGATTTTTATCACCGCAAGGTTTTTATGCCAATTGATTGTTGTCCTTCAATGAACTTGGAAATTCAATTTTAACAATAACTTTGGTGTGAATTGACTTCAACTTATTGAAAACTTTTAGAAAATATGCAGCAAAAACAGAAAAACCTTTGCTATCTTTATTGATAGATTAATCCATCAGCATGACTTATTTTTTTAAATTAATCACATGGAAATACGGTGAATTAGCAAAGTTTTAGTTAAAACTTGGTTAAAAGTAAAGTCACATTTATTTTTGGCAAAATTTTCATGTAATATTAATTTTAATTAATGCCACAATAATAAATTCGTTTCTATCTTAATTTTTGTAAATAAATAATTGTAAAATACTTACAATATAAAATGGTCAAGTTTCCAAAATTTCTTCAGTAAATTCCAAAGATATTTGGAAGATATAAGTGATTTTGTCCAATTGAAAATAACATCCAGAACACAATAGAAAAATGAAACCAACTACTTACATCCCTATTCAAAAATTCTCCATTTAGAATTTAATAACTAAAGATAGTTAATAACTAAATATTTAATGTGCATCAAATGTTAATTCCCGCTCAAAGTTAGTCTTTAACAAACACTAGTGAGAAAAGTTCGTTTAAAAAATAAAAAAGAAGACAAACGGAACACTTCTTATTTTTGTATTATTTCACCCGCTCACAAGAGAAATCACTGTACCGAGAAGAGGGATTTTTACTAGTATGACATCGGCTAACAGGCAGGCAAACAGTTTTGCCTCTCGGAAGTTCTACTTTTCGGCTATGTTCGTTCAACTCCGCCTGCTTGTTCGTTTTGTTTTGTCTTTATCAAAATTTTAGTGGTAGACTTGTATTTTACGAAAATAACGTGGATTTTCGTTAGTATAGAATAGGTTTTAGTTTATAGTGCAAATCTGTTTCTACGGCTGTTGCTTTTGACTATAAATACTTTTTGCCCTTTTTTTTTTTCGTGTAAAGGTATAACATTAGTATAAGTTTCTTACATAGGGATGATGTAACGTATAGATGAACCTTATATTTATAGACGTGTAAATCTATGAAATTTAGAAGGCCAAGCAGAAATTGAGGTTATGGCGTCACATTCTAGTCGAAGTCGTTTAAAAATTCAAGATTCCACTAATAACAATGACCACGCTAGTGACAATGGATTATTTAATGCTATTTTAAGTGACAAATTAATATTGATTGATCCAATAAAAGATCTAGAACCCATAGAAAATACAGTGTTTAAAAACAAACAAAATTGCAGTGTAGTTTCAAAGCTGCTACATAAAAAAGAAGATAAAGATCATTTGTGTTCAGATTTTAAAGAAAAAGTAGCTACTGTCAATTCTAATCAAGATAATCAAGCAAAAATCGAATGCATAGAAGTAGAAAACGAATTCATTTGTGAAGATGGAAATTGTTCAGATGATGATGATAATAATTCAGCAAATAGTAAAACCGTTATTTATGGAAAGAGCAAATCATTTTTAGCAGTTGGAAGACCATCTAAAGAAGTGTGTACGGTCCACTTGGAAAATGCGGCATTTTCTCCAATTCCATGCGGCGATTCAGAAACATCTCAATCGAGTTTATCTTCTGCTAAACACTTAGAGATTCCTCCAAAATTTGCAAAGAAAATGCCAAGTCCAAGTTCCACTTTGAAGGACGGAAATATAAACGATCAACAGTTAATAAATCTAACCGAAGAAGAAATAGAAGCTTTACTTGCTGCTGGTTATGCAGTTCCAACAAACTTACCGTTAACAAATAATGAAGAAAAATATTTGAGGAAGATAAAACAGAGACTTAGAAACAGGATGCACGCCCAGGCAAGTCGCTTAAATAAGAAGAAATACGTTAGTGAATTGGAAAATTCTGTGAAACATTTAGCAGCCCAAAACGAGAATTATAAAAAACGAATAGAACATCTGGAAAAAATTAATTCAAATCTTGAAGTGAAAGTTCAGGAGTTGAAAAGTGTCGTTTCCCGGGAAACTTATCATTTGATTTTTGATTAAGTTTAGATTTAAATCATCCAATTCACCGTCGCTTGAAGCAACGCGAATTATGCCTGTTGTTGGGAGAAAATATCTGATTTGTTATGTCATGGTCACAAGCACCGGTTGGCTTAGGTGAAGTTTAAGATAAGTTACAATCTTTGCTCCAGATAAGCGCCAGTTTCATAATCAATGTTTAACTTTAAGTCAAATTTAAAGTTGACGGTCATTGGCTTAAAATAATTTTTAGCCAATAGTATACAACTTTAAATTAAATTACAGTTACATTATTGATCATGAAAATGGCCTTAAATGAGATTGTAGCTATGGAAATTAATTTGTTACTTGGCTTAAACTTCAACTAATCCAAGTGGTGCAAATGGCCGTCGTGACATTTGCTTATAACAACTATGATTATCCACAGATTATTCACAATCCGCTTTTCAAAAATTGGCGGTCAATATTTTAAATATACTGTGACATGGTTATTATTAACTTATGATTTTTAATTAATTATTATATAAAATTAAAATTTTATATATAAATGTTTGGAACTCCATTATTCTGGTTTCATAATTTTAAATCATCTAATTTTAAACTAATACTATATTAAAAATTATAATATTCCGCTAATACTCTCATGCTCAGTATCTCGTGTTTTACAATCTAATACCTAATTAAAACTAACAATTTTAATCGTAACTAAACAACTATAAGTAATACGAGTGCTTCAGTACTAGGTTCCTCCCCATTTTTGGACTTGAATATGTATTGATCTGATTTTTTTGAGTTTTTTATAACTACTCGGCAGCCTAATTTTGACCAATAGGAAATTTGGATCCAAGTTTCTAAAATAGAGTTTCGCTGTCCAGTTCAATTTTTTTTAAATACAATGTGCTACTTTTTCGTCTACTAATGCAGAGAGTAAACAGCTCAAATCAGCTTCGCACACTGCACATCAAAATTTCAAATCGCTTAAGATATAGAGCACTCTGACGTTTAGTAAAATTCGATGCTTTTTAGTAAAAAAAATGTCACAAAAACTCCGGAGCCCATCTCTACTCTTCAATATTTTTAATTCGCATCCCGTAAATATTATAGGTGTAATAAATATTTTGATTTAAATGTTTTTATTAATCAAAAACAAACTTATTTCCCATTCCATCCATTACATAACGCAGAGATGGCTTCCGAGTCATTTTTGATGAGTTTTTTCAATAAAATGCATTGAATATTAATAAACTTTGGAAAGCTCTATTTCCTAGCACTTACTAGCTGGTAAATAATTAATTTGCTGTCTATTACCGATTAATCATTTCAAAAAAAAAATAGATACCAAATGTTATTAACCATTATTTCCTACACGAGAATCTGTGGGTGTTCAGAATACATTGGGCGTAGTAGAAAACGTGACACGTTGCTGAAATGCCCTGGCCAATTAGTTTATTAGCCGTTAGGCACGTGACATTACCGCTTTTACATCCCTATATGTAATCAAGTATTGAGTCAGACATGCATCGGCTACGAATGAAACTATACAACAGGATTAGGAAGGTCTGTCTTCCTTAAGGGCTTCCTTTTGTTCAATATTAGAGCCACACAGTCATACATACATATTCAATTAAATGCTTTACTGATTAGAAGTAAAAGGAACGTTCCGTTTCCCGAAACGGAATTCGGGAAATTCAAAGAAAATAGGCCTTCTTTTTAGCAAATATGAATGAGTGTCATATTTTTCTTTAAAAGTTTGTTAATTATACATATGTACATATTTCGGTCTGGTCAAAGAATTATGACTACCGTACGCGAGGGAATTTGTTTTTAAAAACTACGCAATGAATTGTAAATAAATTTAGTTGAAAATGAATAAAAGTATGTTATGATTCTACGCGTTAAAATACAAAATGACAGATTCCTCTCCTTTAAATTGGCTAATATTATTTTGTGTAAAATGGTATTCACTAAATACTGGAATTATTAGTGTAAGGAGGAGGGTGATCGATTATTGTAATACAAGGTGTTAAGATTTGAAATCGTTAATTTTTCTCCTTCACTATCGCCAGGGCTTATAAAAATTTTCAGCCCACGGGAAATTCACAACATGGTTAAAAATTTTAACCATAAAATCATATTTTTTTATCACGATTTATCGAGGAATTATTAATTAATCAAAAAAATTATAAAATTCTATAGGGTCTGTTAATAATATGGTGATAATGAGTAATACGCCATTATAATAAGCTCTTGTTAAAACTGGTAAACTTAAAAGTAAAAGACTGCTCAAATAAAAAAAGATATTTAGTCCAAATTTATTCCTTGAGGTCGTCGTCATATCTTTAGGTCATATTTTCTTGTCAGGATTTATCGTATAATGTTCTGAAATCTAAGTGCAATTGAATAACACAAAAAGGTGTGGTTGGTCATCATATCATCCTGATAGTACCTATCATATCGAAAATCAAGTATTAGTTATTAATCATCGATTTTATGAACTCTAAATCAGTCATTAATGATAGTTTTTAATAGTGTAAGGGTTGAAAAATAATTTAGCAATTTCCGTACCATACAATTCAGCTTTCAATGCTGTCAGTTATATGTATTGGAACATGAAACGTTTCGTGCCAATCTTCACAGGTAGCTGCTCGTCTGTGGCTACTTTAATTTTTAACTTACTAGCTATACTAACATAATGAAAACAACAAGCGTTTAATCCGCAGATTTAAGTAGATACTATTATAAATAATAATACATTTCATATTTTAACATTTTTAACTCCAAATTTCTATCTTACAGCACACTAAGCACACCAGTTATTTTAAAGTTTTAAAACTATATTCTCAAAGCCAATATTTTCTTCACCTCGAAATTTGACATAAATTAAATGGGTTGGATAACAGCCCCGTAAAGAATAACGCACACTATACAACATATACAACAAATTGTTTGTTGCGGGTGTGAAAAAATGAAATGCTGGTAGGTGGTAGGGTTTTCTTTTACCTTTTACCTACTACCTACTCTACTAGTCCTTTATCAGACCATGGTCCTCTAGTAGTAAACTTACCTAACATGGGTGAGTTGGATTCCTGAATAGAAAAGATGAAATCCATAATTTTTTTTTGTTTGCTATACAGATGGAGATAGGATCTATAAATAGAGATTGTTCAAGGTTAAGACGCATGTTAAGGCATGTGCGCCTAAACAATGTTTTGTATACTTACAGGTTGTTTCCTCTGCCACCTTTTTTAAACCATCTGCATATATACAGACTGTTCCATTACTAGTGACTAGTTCATTTTTGGATTTGCCAATTTCGGAGTTTATCGCGAGTTATCGGAGTTAATGCGTTTAAAATCACAAATATACTTGCATTAAAATGTATTAAAAAACATTTTGCACATGCGCATTAAATATTGCTTGAATTATCATAAAAACTGCCAAGACGATTACCATCAGCTCCGCGAAATGCTACCTTTCTATGTGCGATATTCTTGTAAAATGCAGTATAGAGAAATAATTCACTATTTCTCAGGTAAAAACTGAATTTTACCTACCTGGGAGTTGAAGGTTTATTTAGGGATGAAAATGTATACGACATCTGAACGAAACGCACGTCTGCTACGGCAATATACAATACGCACCACACTGCACCTATCGCTTAAAGACAACTAAAAATGTAAAATAGAGTTTTTATGCCGTCCAAAATAACGTCAATTTTTGTCGAACTTATTTGTGATAAAGATAGCCGTAACTACAGACCAAAAATAAATAGTTTTTATACCTAAAATAGAAATAAAAGAAAATGACAGTTCGATATAGTATTCTCAAATTTGTTTGTGTTTTCAATATGACAAATATGAGCAATATGACTTTCAAGTTAGATTTCCATTACTGTCAAACGATATAATGTAAAGAATAAATCCTTACATTAAATTATATTATCACGAGTATACATTTATCATAGCTGATAATTGAAAATAAATACGTTGTAAGATTAAACAATTTATGTACTATTTAATTTACCCTCTAATAGATATTTAAAAAGACATACATTGAAATAAAGTTTTATTAGAAGTATGTGAATTCACTAAATTCATTTAAATTGGTAAAATATGGCAACGCAACCATATGTCAAAATAAGTCAAATAAAATAAGTAACAAAGAAATTAGTTATTTATTTCTCCGGTTATCACGGACATCGTTATCATTAATAAAGTGAAACGTTGCTCATTTCAGACTGCGCATGCTCAGCATTACGACACACATACCAAAATCACGAAATAGTGGGCATAAAAACACTCTAATATTTAGTTATCCGTATGGTTGTCACAATCGAAGCTAACAGGACAAAACCGATAAACTTAAAATTGTGGCCTTGCTTGACTTTCATAAAATACTTAAAAAACTTGTTAATTAAAATTATCTGCACTCAAAGCTAAATATTGTATTAAATCCCACGGCAAATCTGTATTTTTTGTGATTGGTTATGCTTATGGAGATCTACATTAAGAAGTAAACTCAACCTAACAAAAGTCAAAATATTTGTGGATTTTATGGGTCAGAGAATTTTATTCGTGTATTTTGCGGTGATTGTCAGATCAGTGACGATTTTTGTTATTGTTTCGTTTTCAAATTACCACTTTGAAATTTTACATTAATTTTGATATTTAAATTAATCCATAGTATTCCAAAGCAACCATATAACTATTAAATAATTGTTGATAACAATTTAAAAATAATTACATAATAAATTAACAATTATTTTTGTAATATATTTTTACCCAATCTTATAGTACGTCAGTGCTCATAAAATTAATAAAATGGAGAAAAAAACAACACTATGTCCATTTTTCAAATATCAATTGTTGTATTATATGAAATGTTCATTTTTACAATCATAGTTTTAATCTGTACCCATAAAATCTATGATTTTCCTTAAGAGCAATGTTAATAACTGTTGTTTTAGTTGGTCGCAGCGCCGCCTAGCGGCAGCCCTTTTATTAGTGTTCACTTCTTATAGTTATGCTATATAAATAAAATACGAATAAGTTTCATTAGCTCATTAAGCGAATGTGTTTGTACACTTTTTGTGAAAGAATCTATACAATAGGCAATATGTAACACATGTATTTTGCGATAAATTATCTCTGAAGCGTTATGTCTTTAAACTATGGCTTTATCATCTCATACATTTCTATCATGACACTCAAATATTATTTCAATTTCTTTCTTATCCATTGTTGTTTATGTGTTAAATTTTTACGCGGCAGGGTGTGCAGACGGTGAAACGGGTGAAGTGAAGATCAAAAGGGGGTGCGACGGCATTTTAACTAATAATAAAACGAAGGGCGGATGTTTATTTCTTTTAGGTAACAAAAATAACAATCCTTTTTGATAGAAAGATTCTAATATAGAGACGGCTAGAATTGCTTAGTGGTCGTTATCGTTAGGCGTATATAGCCCGTTAAAGTTATAACTATGAAATTTTTCAAAATTTAGTACATGCGAACTAAGCGGAGGATGTTCTTTTCCATTTCCTTTACAATCGTATATTACACAACTTATTCTAATATCTGTCACTAAATTTAATTCCAAGTTTTTAATTTTATGGCAGTGTAACTAATCAATATCGAAATGTAATTGCACATTTCCATCGAAAAGGCTGTTATTAATGTGATTCTACATGTCTGAAGACCGCACATCTGCTCCTAATTGGTCTGCAGGATCTATTTACGGCATAGAGTAATAGACTCTATGCCGTCTCTATGCGTATATAGACTATATAGAATCTATATGTATAGATATATTATAACTTTGAATTTTAACAAATTCATTCTACCATCAACAATGTCCAATTTGCTTTAATCAAAAATTACATTTAATATTATAGCAATCAAATCATTCATCTATCTCTTATCTATCCATTCCATATCCTGAGTGGCGACACACCATCACGAGACCAGTCGCGCCTGGCTATACATTTACTTATATACGTTCCCTCAATCAAGCCAAGCAAAGAAGGCCTTGGAAGTCTTGGAAATGAAATAATCACTCGTGTTGCTGAGACTGTCAATCAAGTGTGCCACATGTAGGGTTTCCTGATGTGACGTCATTCGTTCGCTGTTCGACTAAAATAATAAGTAATTTGGAAGACGTATCAGAGAAGAATATAAGGGAAAAACGAAAAGGGGAGAGTTCCAAACTATACTTTTATTACAATAGAAACTGCTCGTTTTCTATATATATAGCATTCTGATCGATTTTCATTTAATTTTTTTTGCCATCTTTTTTCTTTGTGTTTTGGGCAGTCCAAAACACTGCTGTCTTAAGAAATTGATGATATATGTATGTATATGTTATGATCTATCTATAGGGTCAGGCGATAGATAGGATATCTGTCTACTATAAAGGGTAGGAAGTTCTACATACCGATAAAAATACACGGAACAACAAAATAAATACGTATAATCATACAGCGTGTTTTAATAGTTTCGGTTACAGCACAATCAGAATATTTTTAAATACTAAACTAGTTTCCTGCCTTGATCTATAGCATAATTCTAAGAACAATAAAAACTTCAAGAAGTTACAAAATGTATGTGTGTTAAATAGTATTTTTTTCCGATGAGTTTTAAAAGAATATTTAACAGAGTTTTAATAATATATATGCTATCACTATACTTCTTTCCTCATTCTATCCTGAGCTGAGACATATCTATCTGTCTCTTTCGTTCACGGTAGAACGTAAAATTTTCCCATTTTCATGTTCAATTATTCAGATTTTAATGGTCCGTTTACATTTCAGACAAGCATTGGACTGTAACGAAAATGAAACTGTTTTTCACCGATTTAAATTCGTGTTAAAAATATTTGTGGTGACTATAAATTTGATTTAAAAGAAAAAATAAATAAATGGAAATTTTAAAATGTAGAATGCTTAAAATTTAATACAAAGTAATGAGAAAAATTACCTGCTATCAGTATTAGCAAGTATTAGAATAGAATTTCATTTCTCAACTTATATATAGATGCAAAATAAAAGGCTTTCGCTTTTTGCCGAAAAATGCCCATCTGGCACTGATCTTGGGCGTAGAATTCAGGCACCCTGTTCAGATGTATATAAACTTAGCAAGCGGGGAAGATTGAGGGTGTTCAGTATAGTATAGAATATTTGTTTACATAAATGGTAACAAAATGATTTTTGCTAGGCGTGTTTACATACAGCTTTTATAGTCTTCTACAATCGAAATACTGAGAGTATAGAAAGAACCGAAATTGGACAAAATAGCAAATGACCTTAATACCGAAAGGGACCCGATTTGCTATTTTGTGCCGTGATTTTTCTACTGTAGAATGTTCGAAGAACATTTGGCAACCATGTATTTTTTGGCTACCTGCTTTTACTATTTATATAAGAATTAAATAGGAATAAATTGAAAACATGAGAACATCCCCAAAAATTTAATAATTTAAGTATACCTATATAACTATATATTTGAAGGTTCTTGAAGGCAAAAAATAAATATATTATTATATTGTTTATGTTAACTGCTTTCTAGAAAAGAGCCTTATTTATGATGTTTCAAAATAAGTTATTGACTGAATGGGATCAGTCTTAATTAGGAATACTGCATTTAATATTATATTAAAGATATTGCTTTCTTTTCGGCTAAAATGTTATATGGGTAGGTATATTTGACATTTTTTGACATTTCATCTAAATTATTATTTCCTTTTTTAAAAAAGTTTCCTTCATGACTTTCCTTCTGCTTCTGGTCATTTTAGTTTAAAATTGACTTCTTTGGTAAAACTAGGTGTTACAATTCTACATATAGTTTCTATTAATATATATTAATTTCTTTAAAACATTAGTCATGCCATTTTTACGGTCAGAAACGAGTAAAGGGTGCGAGTGTATTATTTTTAACCAATTTCAATACAAAAAGCAAAGGACTTTAGAATCAGGTGATATTTCATGGAGATGTTCTAAAAAATGAAATTGCACTGCAACGATACATACAGATAGCTCAGTAACCAGAGTCATAAAAGCCTGTGACAATGAACGACACACTCACGATCCTATTTCGGAAGAAAAAATGAAGTGCGATGAATTTCGGAAAATATGTAAACGAAAGGCAACAGACAGCTTATCTGAACGTCCAAATAAAATTATAAGAAAGGAACTTCAAAAAGTAGATACTGCAGCAGAAATAAAATATGAAGATTTAACCAACGTTAAAAAGAATATTTACAGAGCACGGAAGAAAACATTGCCTAAAATTGCCAAGACGGTGGAAGCACTAATGGAACAAATAGTGGATTACCCAGTAATTACCAGTTCAGGTGAGAGATTTGCTTATGGATTCCCAGAATCTAAAATTATATTATTTACATGTGACAATAATATAAAATTGTTTCGTAATAATAATCTCACAATTTCGGCAGATGGAACTTTTTATGTATGTCCAAAACTTTTCTACCAATTATATACAATTCACATTTTTTCGGAACCTTGTAATACTTATGTTCCGGTAATGTTCTTTCTGTTGCCCAAAAAGGATGCGTTGACATATGAAAATATGTGGCGCATTGCTTTAAATCATATTCGAAGTAGATGCCAATTTAATTTTAACCCAGCTAAAGTTGTTTTAGATTTTGAATATAGTGCCCATTTGGGCTTAAGAAAAGTTTTTACAACCGTAGAGATTAAAGGTTGTCAGTTTCATTTAGGGCAAGCTTGGGTTAAAAAAATACGATTACTAGGTTTGCAAAACTTATTTTATTCACAATCGGACATTATCGGTAATTGGTTAAAAAAGTTTTTTGGACTGCCATACTTACCCTGTAACGAAGTTGACGATGGTTTTACGGATTTAATTTCCGAAATGCCTACAGATTCAAGAGTAGAAAATTTTGCAGACTATGTTCTAGATAATTATATAAAAGAAAATAGCCGTTTTCCACCTCATTTATGGGCATCATCACCTGAACATGGTCTGCAAAGAACTACAAATAACGCTGAATCATATCATCGTCACTTAAAAAATACTTTTTATTTTCCTCATCCACAGTTTTACATATTAAGTGATAGCTTGAAAGAGCTGCAGGCAGAAACGGAGTTGAAAATAAAAAGTATTTCGGAGGGGAAAGTAACAAAAAAAGTACCGAAACAAATAAGCAAAGAACAATTTATAAAGCATTTTTGGGAATCTTATAAATGTCAAGAAATCTCTCGCTTGGAGTATATTTCACTGATCGGGTCCAGATTATATAATAGTACTATAGTACAATAGTAAAAATTTATCAAACTTATTACTCTTTTTTTTATATTTTCATTTTAGTTTTATATTTTGTATTTTTTATTTTATTATTGTTTTAGTTTTTATTATTTAGGTTTTTTGTCACTTTTTAAGTTAAATAAAATTTCTACAACTACTTTCTTATTCTTATTATTGTAAATACTTAAGTATATGTATGATATGTACTCTAACAAAAATAGAATATATCAGGATAAAAATATACATATATCTACATATCACAATATAACGTTTTCTTTTTCCCTAATAACTACAATTTAAATCCTTCTTCCAGTGTTGCCATTTTACAAACTATATGCCTTGACATATGTTTCCTCATTTGCTATTTTGTGCCGTCTTTTTCGAAATTTTATATCACAGCAGGTAGTATTTGCTATTTTGTCCTCTAGCCGAAAGAACCTACATGGAAATATCAGACTTACATATATACATAAGACAAACTTAAAATAATATGAATGGGCTTTCGACACTTTTTAGCTTTCTATTTTTAAGGGCAACATTTTTCAACAAACAAACTAAGGAAATTTAAACGTGGCAAAACAGTGATAATAAGTGCAATACAATGCAAAAATCTGCATGAAGTGATAATTTCAGTTCTAGTTTGTTATACTGTAATTTATCGTTTACGCTGACCCCAGCACAAGTGATATAATTACTAATTTATGAATTAGTAACTATGTGACCTAATAAGTAGGTCATATAATTACTTAGAAAAGGGCTGCGTATATATTTATTATAATTTTACAAATTATACTAGCGCCTTACTAACTTTATTTACTAACAATTAAAATTTCGAATTCAAAATGTTATCCAAATCTATTTGAGTTTAATTAATCTGCAATTTTTTTTTCTGTTGTATATACATTTACATGTTATTATATAGTATAGTGAGACAGGCAGTATTTAACAAAATCCTATCTGTTCTTCAATGCTGGAAGAGGCAAAAAAAAGGATAAAAGTCGCTTCCTGTTTGTTTAATTTCCTGTCGGCAAATATGGACCGGTTTATTTAAGTGTCTAAATGTTTATTTTATTTTATTTTTTTCTATTAAACTGTGTTTTTATACAATTGCAAAGTCATCATTTTTTAATGGATACCTACTTCCTTTTTTTTAAGTATAATAGACATAGTTGAAATGATGTTTTCTTATGTAATATTATTTTTAAAATTTTCCAATTACAGCAGAAAGTAACCTTTCAACAAGTTCGTTTATACTTACTTAGCTAATATGCAAGATTCAAATTCGTATATAGACCCCAGAAAATTTTATTTAGTTTAGTAACAATGGTTTGAAAATATCGAGGCAGTTTTCAGATAACGATTCGAAATAAATAAAAGAAACCCATTGTAAGTACATACATAAATAAATAACAATAAAATTACTTTGGTCATGAGTCATATCCATTTATTTCCCATTATATCCATCCATTAGACAGAAAAGGCAATAATTTGAATAATCTTTAATTAATTGCATGTTTTGCATGAGTCAACGCCATTATTAATATGAACATTCCTATTTCCAAAACAAAAGAAGCAAAAAACAAGACAATGGATTTTGTACCTACTAAAAAATGGAAGAACATGCATAAATAATAATCACATAGTGATTTGGAAACAAGGATAGAACGCATTAGATGATGTAAATTTTTAATCATTGAAGTACATACATATAACGTCTTTTTCTTGTTTTGCATGACGTAAGTAACCATAGCAACTAATGACCATTAATGATAAGTATTTAAAAAAATGCTTTACCAGCTACTGCGATTTGTTTGGTACTAATTTGCTTTTAATATTCAATTACGTAATGCCCAGCCTAAATAGATACTGTTATTAGTCTAATATTTAAAACCTAAAATGATTTTAAGATTGAACTATTGTAAGATTTTAAAAGCTAATTATTTGTTTTTCAACGAATATACTTAGGTCATTAGGTGTATCTATATTATGAATATAATATAAATACATTATTGTTATGTGAGTTAAGTATTTATGGTATGCATATGATTTCACATACTCATACTAAAACGTTTGGATGTCGCTTGATGGCGCCACGTCTCGGAATGGGGCTGTAACCTAGTGGAAAGTCGCCTAGTTCCTTTGTATTGATTATTAAAACAATAGCAATTTTTTTTCATTTTTGTTATTAACCCTATACGTTTCTTCGACTCAAAATAATTTCAAATATTACAATTCTGATTTTAATATTAGAACAAATAACTGGAAAAAATGTATAATTTTTCTGTAAGTTTTATTTTATTTCAAATTAGTAAAAAGACCATTCATAAAGGAATCCCCTAGAAGAATTCCCTATGAGCTAAAAAATATATTAGCTCCATCTGTTAAACTATATTGAAATATCTAAATATGGCCATACCATAATACACTCTTATAACCATTAAATGTTAAAGGCGTATACAAAACGAAGGCCAGCCCACAGTTGTTCTTCGTTCCGCCTTCGTACATCCTTCCGAATAAATGATTTATGGTTATCAATTCAAATAAAATTTATAATTGCCTGCAGGGTGTCTTTTATGCACGGAGAATAATAAATACATAATTAGTTTTTTTCTTTTTAATTTTTTTAAAAATAAATAATACATATGTAATACGTAATTCATTGGCAATGTTTGCTGAAAAAATGTGCGGTTATTATTAATCATATTTGCTTGATAGATATTGGATAGATGAACGATTTACATAACATCTATAGTTGACGATAGAAAGTAGCCAATAATCAATGGCGGTTGGAGGAACTGATTCTAGGGGGAGACAAACGAATAAAAAGTAGGTAAGTCTGAAAACACCGCGTTTGAATAGGTGATGGTACTGTCAGTAGATATCTTTGATCATGAACATTTAGCTATTCATATTGAAAATGGAGAATTATATCTATTAAATTTTTGCAACCTGTTGGTTACAATGGGGACTATGTAATCTATGTATCTGGTTTGTAACCCAGTAAAAATACTGGGTTAGTTTAGTGGTGTGTTTTTCAATTTTGCCCAACTATTTACATATCTGGATGTATAAAGATAGTAGATTCAATTCAGGGGAAGAAAAAGTGAAGTGTTGTAGTATGTAATATATTCGTTTTCGAAAAACAAGAATCTGAAAAAACTTGGAAATATACGCAAAAGAAAAAATAGTCTTTGATATAAATAAGTATTTATTTTTATTTTCAGCACCATTTTTGGTACATAATGATTAAATGATTATAACAGTAGATACAATCCTTTTAAAACAATAATGATATTATATTATAGATACGTTTATTACAATATTATCAATATACTGGTTATTTATGCAGATTCGTATAGCTGTTACCTGCTAAACCGGTAACGGTAACCATGTTGTTACCTATTACTTAGATAACTATTATAAGAGGATATCTACATACATGTTATCCTAATTGTGATTGCAATTAGATCTACTAGTAAGACACAATTATTTCTTATAATTATTATTGGCTTTCTTATACCACCCCTATACTTATTTATATTTTAGGTATTGTTTAATGTTTATTGATTTTTTTGATAAATATGTCTTATAGAAAAATATTCTAATCAAAAAGTATTTCCATCGACCATAATAATAGTTTTTGAAATTGAATTGATTTTAAGATGAATTAAATTATGTGTATGTAAATACCTACATTTTCAAAAATTCAAATCGATTCAAATAATTCTGAAACAGATGGATAACATGTAAGTAAGTATTAGGTATTGCAAAACTAACTTTGATTTTGATAAGTATTTTAAGTAGACTAGAAATTTAGGGTATATTTTAGAAATTAAACATAAATCATTTATAATACCTAAAATATATTAGGTCGAATATGAAAAGCAGGGTGAAGTGTCCTAAATTTAATGCTTAACGAGTTGTTTCATTTTTATTCTAAAGACAGTACTGTTTTCTATGAAATCGCTAGGTGACTAAATCACATGATTCTCCCTCAATAATCATCAAGATATACGCGAAATTGTTTAATTTGGAGTACCCTGTAATGACGTGAGTTACGTGGGTATAGTATAACAATCAAGATGCTTATAAGACATAAAATATAATGAAAATTGGTTATAATAAATGAGGCAGAAGATACCAGTAAGTAATTCACTGGAATGGAACAAATTTCGACGATATCTGGTATCCGACACTTATCTATACGTTGCAGATACGCCTTTTTAAAGTATAGCATACAGTCAAACTTTAGTATACTGAAACCAGATCAATGCTACACTTTTGAAATATCCCCTACAATACAGTATACCAGCACAAATTTCCGATATAAGTAGGCTGCGCTCATGTTAAATTTAAAATACTAGTTGATATGGAAAAGCAATGTAGTCAGAATAAAAAAATGTATATTTTTATTTGAAAATCGTTTGGTTATTGAAAGAATTAGAAATTTGTATTAAAATTTGCATGCAAGATAAAAGTAATTCTTGCAACATTGTATGAGTAATCATAGGAACGAAGGCTTGTCAAAAGTGTTGCATTGATCTAGTATACCTATACTTATATATAAGTACCTGCAAGTGGTTCTTGCGACTGCCAACTGGTTGTTGTGTTAGGTATAGAAATGGGAAAAATGGAAGTTATAATGTATTAAAAGAAAGCGCATTTTGATACATATTTCTTAAAATATTGGTATAATATTAACAGTCATTTATAATCTGATATACCCAATCTTGAAATATCTCTATCGGATATTTATTTATATCCGATTTTCATTGGGTTTGTACATATGTAACATCGCATAAGTATCTATCTGATCAATACTTAGTATAAAATTAAAATTGACAGAAATACAATTTATAAATATAATGTGTAATAGGTAAAAATAAAAATCTTGCGAATATAAATAGATAGTGAATAAATAAACGCTAATAGAAATATGTATAAGTACGTAAAAATTTGGCAACTTTGAGAAAAAACCAAATAACAAAAATATAGGAATAAAAATCAGATTAGATTTTGGTAGATCTGATTGGTAATAAATCTGATTTTGGTAAACCAAATGCAGGTTTTTTTTGTTTTTTGAATTTTCAAGCACATACGTCAAGGAGCATTTCGCTGCCACCAAAATCTATTGTTTAAATCTTACCCTGGAACAGAGATATCAGCATCATTTGTACAATATCGATTTTTTACCGATCTTTGATGTCAGAAACTCAACAGATCTCCATTACAACAATAATAAGATAATGTTTCTTTACATTTCTTATATTGTACAAGTATGTTTCTCATATTATCTAAAAGTTAAAACTGAAAATTCATGTACACCCTGCTTTCATTTAATCCTGTAACCCACATGATAGAAAAAGTTAAGCAACCAGTCGTTCACATATGATGTATGTGCGGCAAATTTATAATTACATCAAGTGGTGTACAGGATTAAATGAATACATTGTATGTAAATGCATATAAATAATTATACTTATATAAATAGGTATATAATAAATACATATAGGTTGGTATACATATATAATATTAAAAAAAAAAAAAATAAAATTACAGTAAATATAAGTATATTAAAGTATTTATAGTATGTTATTTGGATATGCAAAATTTGCTGCAGTACTGTTTCTTTCCAAAAGCAGCTTCCATTTTATTTTCTATTTTATGCAGATATTTGGATATAGTAGAAAATATATATACATAAATCATAATACGCATATACATTTTTGATTAAAATACAATACATTTTCAACATAACTATAGAATTCATAATTAATTGTATATTCGATATAGTAATACTTAGATACTTACATTCTACAATCAGACATTATGTAGAATAGTTGCAAAATTGCACTTTTTTATAATCGTATGTCATGCGCTTATACTAACTTAATATTTACATATATTTTTTAATAAAAATCATACAGGGTGATCTTCTACTTGATATAATTACTTTAATAGATAATATCAGTATTACCTACTTGATATGATCTATGTAGTATATTTAAACCTTATACCTATATCGATATCTAATACGGAACTGGAATACATAGAGATTTATATTATATGGTTAGTAAAAGGTCATATATTCTTATTTAACTTATTTACACATTATAAATGAAACAGCTCGCTTGTACATAGTAATATATAGCCAATCACTTGTATTCCAATTCAGTTAGACTCTTTATGGATTATTTTGATTGAAACACCCTGTACACTTATACTTTCAATTACCTGTTAATAATCTTGCAATAATGTTATTGGTCTTGGTATTGTTTTTTAACATATTTTAGTTAATTAAATGATAATTTTATTTAAATAAATTTTTCCTATATGTGATAGTAATGATTATTATTTTGATAATATTAGTTATTTTGATCATGAGTAAATAACTGCTTATAGTATATGAAAGCGTAACTATACACGAAAAATAGTAGATAGTTGATAGATATATGAAATTATTTTGACAATTAACAATCAAATACAAACAGCAAAATTGCTAGCAGTAAGCAAAAGATAATTATATGTAAAATAATTCGTCCATTGTCAATATAAAAAACAAAACTCTTGCTTATAAAGTACATAAAGTAGATATGGATAGATATAAGTATAGAAAAACAATATTGAGGTAGAAAAAATACATCCATTATACATAGTTTATTTATATTATATTAGTGTCGAGTATTATTATTATTATTACTTTTACTTCGTTTCTATACTGTACATACATATGGTAAATTACCACGATATTTCTGCCCTTAACCCTTATAAAGTCTTTCACAGTAAATATAGCATAGTAAACATACAACTTATGCAACTATACATATAATTGATTAAATGATTAATGAGAGCCAAAAAAACAGGCACAAAATGTTTACTTATGTCCTTAATATCGAGTGTTCAAAACGATTTGGTAGCAGTAAAATAAAAAAAAATGTTCGCTCAGTGTAAACAGGGCAATTAGTAAAATGCTGCTGTTGTTAGTGAATGCCCCGCTTAGAGAATGTATTGGTTCGATGTTCAAATAAACAGGTTAAAATTTTGAACACTTGATGTATTTACCCTTAGTTAAGTATATTATGCCTGTATAATAATACGTTTCCTATATTATGTTAAAAATATGAAATGCTAATAAATAAGTAATTAACAATTCTTTACTGTGATTTCTTTCGATTCTTTTTTATTGTCTTTTATCGATTTATCCTTCGCTATTACTCACATTTTCTTTTTCAGTAGCCGGATGAATAATTAAAGCATCCAATTCTGAAGGTTTCTTGATCTGAAACACAATTTCAGGAGAATGATTAATGCATGAGTAAAAATAATAAGAAAATTTCCATAGATAGAGAGTATTACAGATGTGAATGAGTTATATTCATTTTGTACGTATTATTATATGTATTCAGCGCTGTCGAAAAAAAGTACATGCACTACGTAATTCTAATGAATGTATTTAACCAGATAATTTAAAGTTCTACCTACTAAAAAAAAGTGTCCGTTCACGTCACAAATAAACCTGTATTATATCAGAATATTTACAAATTCGAATACTATTCCCTATCTACAAATGCTCTAAATTTTTATACATGTTTTAAATATAATATGAAAGTAAAATGTCGATATAAACCAATTTTGATTAAGTGTAAACAATGAATTCAATCAAATGACTAACTAATACCTGTGTAGTATCTTGTTGCTGAACTAATACATCTATACTGTTTACAGTATCTACACCAACAGCATCAGCAATAGTTTCCATTACAATTTTCGTATTTCTATTACAATGTAAATAAAAACATCGAACAGCTGTCATTATACAACCTATAATCAATAGGGCTGCAGCCATACCAATGAAAAGATATCTATGATCCACATCAGCCGCATTTGGTACCAATTGTACTAAGCCAACTATTAAGAAAATTGCACCCAGTAGAAGAGAACCAACTATTACTTGAAGAGAAGATACCTAAATAATTAATAATGACATTTTATTCTAATTTTCTAGTCTAACTTCTATTATCATCTATCCATTGGAATCATTAGAATTAATGCAATTATTACCCAGATTTACTTTTTATATTCTATATAGTACAACTCATCTTGAAAATGATTGTAACTATTCTACACAAAATTCTAAGTTTCTAGTTTCTATTAATTTGTCATAACAAAAAACATACTTTCCCAAATAAATACAATTCAGGTAGTCGTAAGGTACCATCATCATTTGTACCAGGACTAGGTGTTGGACTTGGACTATTTGGTGGCAGCCAGTGTCCAGCAAAATATAATTTACTTGGTCTTTTATTGCGTTTTTCTTGTCCTTTTCTTCTTTCGTGTCGTACAGCAACAGCTGGCATTGCGCCTATCATTCTGCTAAATTGTAAATTTTAAGATATGTATTTGAGAAAATCAAGAAATTAAATATACAGTAAAATCTTTCTATAACAGTGACCCAAAATGTCAGCTTGAGTGGCCGTTATAAGGGGATGACCGGCATCAGGGGGGTTGCAAAATTTTTGCAAAAAAATTGCTATGAAACATTGCATTGATATTTTAATCAATTTTATTTAGAATTTTTCTGTTTTAAATAATAAATATAATTGTTGAAGATGTATTCAAAAATGATTAATGCCGTAAGTTAAGTATAAACCAAAATAAACAAATATTTACTTTAATTCTTTTAATTCGATATGTTTAACATATTCAACTGACAAGACTGGTTAGTTTTTGTCTCACTTTTAATGTGTATACAACATAGAGACAACTATACTTTCAATAAAAAAGCTACTATAATTACTTTTAATTGAAAAATCAAATTAAATCTGTCAAGAAAATAGCAAAAATAATTAAATAGTACTACGAAATTATGTAAGTAAAATTGATTCATATTATTAAGTATTAAATAAATTCTGAACGAGAAAGAAAAAATATTTAGACTGCTAGTACTGCATTGCAAATACCAATTTAAACACATCAAATTCTACATTGATTTAATTTAAAGTAATTTAAAGTCTAAGGGCCAGTTTCATAATCAATGTTTGACTTTAAATCAAATTTAAAGTTGACTGTGATTGGCTGAAATTAATCTTTAGCCAATAGTGTACGACTTTAAATTAAATTAAAGTTACATTGTTGATTATGAAAATGGCTATAAATCATAGTTATAATGTTGGTATACTGTTTTCACTAATTATTACGTAAAATCAGATCGTTTTGTGATTTAGTATATGTATTATGTTATGATGCATATTATCAGTCTTAGCAGATTGCCAAAACTGGTGGCCCGGCTCTGTGTATTGAACATAATAAAATAATGCGCATCCCTCATGGAATCTATAAATTTCGAGCAATTGATAGACAAAATTGTCCATCAATTTTTTTTTATTCAATTTCTTAACAATTGAAGGTTGAGAATTTAATATAAAATTAAATTTGTTCGAAAGCTTTTAGAAGTGCTAAATATATATAAAGTACACAAGGGAGAAGTAAAATGAAAGAAATATGACAAACGACAACAAATAAAATAAGTAGGTAAATAACTAAATCTACTCATGTGAAAACTCACAACGAAATTAATTTTTCTTGTAAAGCATTTTCTCTCGCTATAATTAAATACGATTTTGCCAAGAAAATGTTTATCGAAGTGTTAATTTTCTCTTATTTTCAACTTGGGTTGTGATAATGATAATAATAATAATAATAAGAATAATAATAATAAAATGACTAATAATGCATGATTTTACTTAACTTTCAACAACAGGACAACATTTAAAATTAATGATTTTTTGTTTATGTGGCTTGCATTATTATTATTATTAATATTTTTGAGCATTTTTTGAGTATGAAATGTCTGGTGTAATGTACCAAATTAATTTATAAAAATACTAAATAAGAAAATAAAAGGTGTGAAAAGAACCCCTGACGCAATTCACTAATAACAAAATATATCCATATGTTTTAATTCTATTGCTGTGGTACCAAGTATGTCATAAATTCCATTAACATGACATCAAGTCATGTTCAAATTTCCAGAAAATTACGATAATTGTAATTCATATATATATATATTTATATAATATATAACTGATCTATCGTTATAGTCACATTAGAATTTATTCTACATTCAATTATATCGCATGATGCATGAAACATTATCACGAAACCCGACAGAGAAAAGAACTTGAATAATTTTAGAAGATTTTAATATAATAATTAAATTATTATATTTAGAAACAAATATTGATCGAAGTCAGCAGGACAAAAATGGTAAGAAGCTTAACTAAACTAAAGAAATTTATTAGAGCACAAAACGCAAAACAATGAATGATTCATTCGTTTCTGGAGAAAAGTTATTTATTTTTAAATATAAACTGCAAAAGTGTCGTATTCATACCTAATAACATAGAATAGAGGACGCCAGCTTGGCGGGTGCCCGGAGTTTATTTTATCATCAAGATTAAGAGTTAAAAATGAAAACATTGAGCGGTAAAGGAAAGGAAATTTTAAAGAGAAATATTACCATTGATTCATTATCAACAATTACAGCCATCAGCGCTATATTCAATTCTTAGAATATAATATAATGTAATATAAATGACAGATTAAGGCTTGCTTTTGTTTACAGATATTTATTATTTTATATATAGATTAAATGTTATATATTTATATATATACAAAAGATAGAAAAAGTGAATAAATTTATATAAATTTAAAACTAGTAACTTAATGTTTGAACAAATAAATCAAATATATTTATTACTAAGCATCTCTAATGAGAATTTAAGTAAAAACTGCGTGTTTAGTTCTTATTTATGATTAGCTATTAGTCCGCGAAGATACTACAGTCCTGTTGTAGTATACTGTTATACTACATATACTGTATAGCAGTATACTACAGCAATACTGCAGTATCTTTCTCTACAGGTGGTACTGTAAAGCTGCGAACATGTGCCAACCAAAAATCGCTTTATGGAATTATATGTTAATTTTCAATTCAAATTTGCAGTCTATAATCAAATAGCGGTGCTCAACAGAATTTCTGTTTTAAATAGCAAATACGCATTTCCAACACTAAAATAAAGTATATATATGTACGTATATAATATAAATGTAAACAGTCTTATTCAATGTGTGCAGACAGAGAGCGTGAATGATAGAAAATCTAAATAGAATGAGAAGAAATAAATTTTAGATGCACTAAAGCATTATTCTAATTTAAGCGGAAAATCATTTAAATCTAAAAAAATAGCTTAAATGCTGCTAAAAAGTTTGTAGTATGCAAAATAATGAATTATTCTATATAATTTCCGTAACTCAAAAGTAGAAAACAATCAATATGCAATTTTACGTTTGGCAATTTCCCATACATTTAACGATTCCCTATACATAGAGAAGCTCAACTCTTCAATATTGAGAAAATGTCAATACACGTGAGTAAATATTTCAGTTATTTTCGATATTTTCATGTGAATGACTAGCGTGAACTAATAAATGATGAAACTCTATTAACAGGACTGCAATTAGTAGAGAAGATGAATAAAACATGTGATGATTTTAGATCATAGTGAAATTATTGCGTATTATTACGCGCATTATATTTATGATAATGAATTTATTATAATTATTATACTTTAGTGTAAAATAAAATTAATAACATTTGGTCAAAGAAAAATATATTTCTAAATTTTTATTTCTTCTCACTCTACAATTTACTCCCAAATTTAATCTTTGCTAATTGCTAACATTAATTAATAAATATTAAATATGAATAGTTATACATTAAGTTGACAGAAAGCTGGCAGCTATAAGTAGAATTTTAAGTTTTTTGCATAAAAGTAAATACTTAATGATTATAGATCTAGTTTCACATAGTTACATCTTACTGGACAAATAAATTTGGCCGACGAGTATTAGTTATGTGTAACTTTAGGACGTTAAATTAATTCTGGATACATAAAATTGAAATATTAGTACATCTGTCAATTGGAAAAATATGACTATCTACGAAAATTATTAATTAAAATGAAATATGTGCGTCTCTATTCGTTAACTTGTTTGTACAAAAAAATCTAATAAGAATAATGTAAATATAAGTCATAAAAAGATTAAGTTCGCTAGATGTATATTTTCATAATATAAATTTTGTAGACAAAAAACAAAATTCAGTATGATTAATGACATTTTTCGGTGAAAATGAAGATATGAATATGATGTATTCAAAACATTTTTATATGAAATCACAGTGAGTTCCAGTGCGTGGGGTTGAAAACAAAAAAGACAATTTAGAGCAAATTTGTAAAAAGTTCATTTCGTAAGATTAACGTGGTTTTATCAGAATTAATTGACTGTAGATTCTGCACACGTAATCTAGACTCGTGTGTTCGATAAAAGTTTATTTTTAAATTGAGTATAAATGCTGTCTGATTTTTTACAAAATTGGAAGCATATCATTAAGTTTAATGCTTCATGTATTTTGTTCCGATTAATCAATTTGCTTACGTAGAGCTTTTTTAAAAATTTACACTGAATTAAGGTGTAATTCCGCAAGACGATTCCGGTAGCTGAAAAAAAACGCTTTGGTTGAATGAGCATTAGAATGCGCTTAATAGCATATGACAGTATATCGAATACGCCCCATTAAATACAACAACACGCATGAACCTAGTGTGAACTTGGGTGTGACGACGTTTGCCTCGCGGAATTGTACTGTTAGGTATACATATAAATGTTTATAAATAGTATAAGTCGTATCAAATGTGCCAAGATATGCTCTTAAATAGGTAACATATAAAGTATTTCATATATGTGTATGTAAACATATATCGTATCGAATTAGCTAAAATTTTATAATTTTAAATTTCAGCAATGTCAATTGGTAGCTTATATTAATACTGATCTAAATGTGCTGTAATAAAGGTAAATCATTTTTGTGTAGGTAATCGAATATAGAAATAGTACGAAGAAAGACGATAGAAGAATAACAAGTAAATTTGCTAATAGTCAATTTAGGCATAAGTGTGAAATTCTAACTCTAAATTTATTAGAATAGCAAATGGAGACATAATAAGCTAATGCCATAAAATAATTGGATTAATACTCAATTATTTGTTAAATAAATCGTTAGAACATTAGTTGAATTCAAATAATCAATAAAAGATTACTGTAAATAACACTGATAATTCTCATAGCATTTCCACAAAGTGGATAATTTCGCGTCTTGAAGCTCTAATTTGAATTCCTTGGAAGCAAATTTCGGAAACATATTATCAGTTCAGAAATAGTTTTAACCTACTTGAAATAGTTGAAATGGACTTAAATACAACTAAATAATATAATCTTCTCCCGATGAAGCTATTCATTATACAAAAGAAAATATTTAAATCTTTTATCATTATTTTATCGCGCAGTTGATTTTTCACAGATTGCTAATTAATTCTTCATTTTATTTTGAGCTTACATACAACTAATCATTCATTGACTTTGTAATCATAATTTTAATACTGTCGTGAATTGAAACTGTACTGTCTACCATTGGCTAACAGTTCCCTTGATTCAGATGGAGTACCAGAACTGACACTGGCCGTCGTTGTTGTTGACACTGTCTCTCTTAATTCTGATGGTCTCACTTCCATTTCATAACGATCAGCATCCTCTTCCATTATTTTTTCTAAATGAGCAGCATCACCATTTACAACTGTTACAGGTGCTGATTTATTTAATGGCGAATGAACGGGTACAGATTTAGATGTATCCAATCTTCGATCTTCACGTTGTTGTTCCAATAGTATGCGATGATGTTTAGTGGTTAGACAGCCACTTTCATTATCTCGTTCTAATCGATGACCACTTCTTGATCTAGTCAATTGACTACTTACATAATTTTGTAATTCTTGTTCCTCTTTCCTGCTGACAATTTTATTCAAACCAATCAAAAGTATGCCAAGAATTGTTACAAAGATTCCTGTCATTGTTAATTCATTCCACCAACCTCCAGTTTTCCACGAAAGAAAATCATCTGGCAATAATCCTGAACCAATTAGAAACAAACCCAGAACGAAAAAACACACACCAATATGTAGCAGGCCAATGGAAGAGACTTGATAACTTTCAACGTGACGTTGACTGGGTCGTCGATGTGGAAGATGTTCCATACTGTCCATACTAATTGTTTGTGATGACATTCGTCTATCCATTGCTCGTTTCTTAGCTTCACGTTCTCTTCGACAACGTTGACGTTTGATGGCCAAGGCCGAATGTAGACCAGCTGACCCGTGCATCTGGAATCCAAGGGAACATTGAGTCAATCAATGGTAGTACGGTAGTATCTTCGAATTTCAATGAGGATTCAGAGATTTTACTTTTTTTTTTTTTTGGAACATGTGATTGATTAATTTATTTTGATATTAAAGCAGGTTAGATTGAAACAATAACACTTTTTTACACTGAATAGAAAATGTGGATTAGCAAAGAAATGATAAGTCTTGATACTTGCTATTCTAAAATTTGCTAGATTTTGGATTGCTAAATCTAAAATAATGCCACTTAACTGTATGTAGGCTACAAGAGAACGTATAGTAATTAACGAACGTTAACAGTAATATGTTTGATCGTCAGCTTCATTCTACTGAATTGATAAATAGTAATTTTAATAGGTAATTTTAATAACGAACAATGACATGAAACGTCATTGTTCAATAGTTATTTGCCTATTCGATTATAAACCGAATAACCTATAAAACTGTGGTATGGAGGACTATAAATAGGAGGGAAAACGACTGTACAAAGCTCAAAATATTTGCGGGCTTGAGAAAAATTGAAAATGCCAGTTCATGGCGATAAAACAATTAGTTTTGACGTGCTTCTTTTAAATCTTGTTTCTGTTTTGTGTCAAGTGAATTCATTTAATAAACGTAATTTTTGACTTAAAATTATTATTTTAGTATTGATTTAATATTTAAAATGTACAAAAACCGACGTTGTTTTGTTGCAGGTATACGAAACTGATTATATAAAATTAACATTTAAAGAAAAACCCAATGCTTAAATTTTTAAAATCTGAAGGAATTTTTGATTCCAGATTAAAAAAGACGAAAATGGAATATAGAATAAAGTAAACTTTTATGACCTCATGATGTTATTTTGTTTACTTTAGTCTAAATCCATAAGTATCTCTTATTAATAAATAAATCTCCAAGTCAGAAAGATGTCAGATTTTATGGGAAATTTTCTATTTGGATTAGATGCTTTTAAATTCGGATTAATCTGACGTCACGCATAGCGTGATCTGCCTTATATAAATTACGCCTTTTAAAATTACCTCTGGGTAATATTTTAGATGCGTTTAATCTTCTTAAAGGAATGTAGAAATTTAAGTACTCTGAACCAAATCATCAGTGGCCCAGAATAGATTAGATAATCTATTTAGTACACATAATATGTTTCAGTTAATATTTGTATCTGAATAAATTGTTTGTATACAATGATTGATGTTTCTCGTTTAAGGTGTGCTAAATGAAATATAAAATCTATGATCCAACTTCCCCATTTTTTCCAACCAACGCGTTTTGTAACAAAAAAAATAACATACATACATTTTCTATTTAATGGTCTATAAAAGTGCGCAAAATTTTAGATTTGAAAAATATTCTATTTTGTTAGTTTTTCTAGAAAGTACTTACGTTTATCTGCAGGAAAACGTAGGAAGTATTTTAATGGATCTAACACTTTTAAAATAGGTTTTAAAATTTATTGCATTTAAACATTGAACATGGGTGACTTTGAATTAGAATAGATTTTTTGGTGCATGAAGTATTTTATTGAGTAAAATTATTACCTCATTGGAAAAGCTCGCAAAAAAAGAGAGAGAGAGAAATTGTGTTCAATTTTATAGGCAATTTGCGTGGCACTTTTTGCTCGTTAAAAACGAGAGCTGGCATGAATGATGTTCATAAAATATCGAATGGAATTCGAAATTTGCTGTAAAGACCTTTTTTTTTTTGTTTTGCTAGATGCAGCTAACCTAATTGATGAGTCGAAAATTTAAATTATGAAATCTCAACTTCACTACCATTTACACTCAGCTAACTCGAAACAAAATTGAGATTTTCCATTAAGTAAAATCAATAGATAAAATACTCGTAACAAAATGAATATTTCATTGTTATTTTCTACACTTTTAGCCCACCATTTTATTGATCTTGTTCCCTTTTAATTTTCAACCAGTTTCCACGGAATCTATTTTCTGGAAAACTAAACTCTACCTGGCAAAATCCAGAGAAAGAGTTTGTGAGACAAAGAGACCAAATCAAGTTTTGCATTTTTAATTAAACTGTTATTTCAAGAGATTAAACCGCAGTTTGTTTCCTACATGTTTCGTATAAATTAAATAAATTGACGAGAATGCAATTTAGTAATTATCCGTGAATACGTTAAATTTTATGTTTATAAGGAATTTTTAAACTTTAGTTTCTTATACATAAATTTAAAGGCCAGTCTTAAGGCCATTTTAATAATCAAAAATTTAACTTTAATTGTAATTAATTGTATTTAAAGTCGTACGCTATTGGCTAAAAATCATTTTAAACCAATGACAGTCAACTTTAAATTTGTGAACATGACTATGAAAATGGCCCTTAACTATTAGTTTAAAAATTTTTCCAATTCTGTACTTACTTACAATGCACCACTGTATTGAATTAATTGCTTTAACTTTTAAATGACAATTGTATTTTTACCAAGTAATTTAAAATCGATGTTTCATCAAATCATTTAAATTTTATCCAATACAAATCCAGAATAAAGAATTACAAAATCAATCAAATTGAAAACGAAATGGAAACAAAAAGTGGCACTCCGCAGCAGGGTGATTTTTTTTCCTGGATACAGTGTCTGTTTTTCACTGAACAGTGAAATTTCTATTCGTATTCTTTTTTGATATTTTAGGAAAACAATTATGCCATTTCTAACAGAAAGCCTCTGAATTTTGGTTCGATTCACATCCCATAAGAACTTTCTAAATTATCGATAAGCACTAACTCAATTTTTGCTTCATTCATGTATACATGCATAGCCATTTTCGTCAAAAATATATTACTTCACATTAAAACCTATACGTATAAAATTGAGTTTAGTCTACAATTCACACTTTGCGGTTTCTAAACAAAGCATCATGATATCGGTATAGTGAAAATGGTATCGTAAACTTATAATTGAACCAATAACGTTCCATTATTCTCTGAACTAATAATTAATATCGGTTGTAATAAAAGTACAAAACACCGACATGCCATAATAATTAAATTTCCTTTGAGTATCAAACACAATGGAATTGCGTTAAAGTTCGAAGGAATTCTAGACATACATTTATCTATGTACTATACTATATATGTAATCTAACAAACTGCCTACATTAACATATGTATGTATACAATACATAGGTAGGTACGTTCCATTTCCATTAGTGAAATTATATAATACTGTTTCCATTGTCATTTTAATTTAATTGTTTCGAATTATTACTGTGCCCTGTTCAAATTCAGGTGCATTTCACCTTGTTAATGATAGATGGATAGATAAATGAAAAGATACACTATGTCCAACTCTATTATACTCGTAATGAGAATGATCTTGTAGCCAATAAAATGAAACAATATAATTAATGGGTGGAGAGTTTATATTTTGTAGTTTTCCCAGTGTTACAATACAATACGAAATGATGCATGAAATGCATCAGTCTGGCGCAAAAATACAATTAATAAGATCCCCAATATATTATCAATTATATTGATGGCATTAAAAGTATATATTAGGAGTGGGCCATAAATCTTATTATTACAAACTGTGGAAGGCTAGTATTCAGTAAATATATAATCTGACCTACCTTGATTTAAATTTGATCCACTGGAAGAGAACTCAACAAATATCTCAACGTCGCCGAAGTTTCCAAATTTACATATCTTGAAAACTGGCAACAAGCAAGAATCACCACCTATTCTTCTTCGTCAATTTGGAATTCAACGAAAAAACAATTCAAAATTGGTCCCTTTATAGTCTGAATTAAGTTCGATTCTTCAGGAATTATTTAAAAATATTTTTGTAGTCACTGTGTTGAAATCGATGATGATGATGATGATGATGTCGTAATGATGGAATAAAATCTTTGTTCCACTTTCTAAAACAAAGAGAGAAATTTATGATTATTAATGTGATAATATAAAAGAGATAGATCGTAAAAAGAGAACATGATAAACATATATGTCGTATGTTGCATATATTTACTTTAGCACCCATGAGTCTTGAAATATAATTTTATTATACAAAATGTGTGCATATTGTACAACTTTCATAACTTTTCGTATATGCATAATTTAACACAAAGGGCCTAGGTAACATATATTAATGTCTATGTAGGATATCTACGTAAAATATTCAAGACAATAAACTCTTGACCGTAAAGTTCTCTTTTGAGTCTCCAACATCGCCTTGCCTCTTCAATCGATGACAACAACTTTACTAACCAAGGATAGTAGATGTGGTGGTGATGGAAACCTCTTTAAATTATCACTGTATGAATTATTAAAGACAGTCAAGTGATAGAACTACACTATACTTTCTACACCACTTATTGAGGAATTTGTATGGATATTTAAGGAAGGGCAGATTCTTTGAGACAAGTATGTATTAAAGAGGATTTTATTGACGACTAAGTTTTTATTTACTAAGCTATAAGTTAGCAAGCGTATGCGTCAGATGCACTACTGAAAGCTGAAAAAATTTAAGTACTCAAATTAATGCAAAAAACTGATTAGTTGTGGCCTTTGAAAGTAATGTTTTTTCGATTATTATCTATTCACGTTTAGTAAGGTTAACGTAGCAAGAGAGAAATGTAATTTGCAGCAAAAAAAAAAAAATAATAACGCAAATGATTAAACTACGTTTTTATTATCCATTAAAAGACCTAATGGAATGAATTTTTCTCTCCGTTCATTTTCACTTTAATATGATAATGGAATTTGTTATGAAATACGTTTTTTTTGTTAGGACGCTGGTTCGAAAGTTGGAAAAGAATATTTTATTTCCAGTTTCAAAAAGTCAAAACAAAAAAAATGTTTTCTGTTTGGCATAAATATTTTATTTTCGTTTTATGGATGAAAATTATTTGAAATTCTTTCGGCCAAGAAAAAAAAAAGAACTTTTTCTATCAAGCTTAGAAAAGCTCTGGAACAAAAAGAGCCGAATAAATAAAGGGAAAAATATACCTAACGCTAAATGACGTAAATAATTCAAAAATATTGAAAAGGAGAAAAACGTGTTGCTGTGTCCATTAGAGTAGGTCCGCGTCTGCAGAATATTTTAATCAACAGATAGATTATCTATATAATAAAATTGAATGTTGTATGTACGGCGGTGTGCAGTTTCCCAATCGACCACCAGATAGCAGCACTACAGTGCTTACCAGGTGGTCAAATACATTAATTAACTACATGTAGTCAATATACTTAAAACATTTATACGGCTATTTTCGCGGTGCTAATCCGGAACAAGTTCGAGTACTCATAGTAATCAGCACGGGAAGTCACTCCTGGACGAAGTCGGTTTTAGACACTAGTTATAAATAAAAAATTGTAATATCAAAAATTGTTGGATTAGATTTTAAACTTAAAGGTGTTATTCCCTGCGATGAAATGAAGTTGCCGTTGCGATTCCCACTACAGTGCTCGACCTTTTTACGTACAGATTACGGGGAGCCTACGTCTAGTAAGAGTAGGCATGAACTCTATGCGAAATGGTTGTCTTTGTGTTCACAGGCAAAATATCTTGACTGCGGAGTAAAACCCGAAAATTTAAAAGTTATGAATTTCTTCTTTTTTTTTTATTATACTTTATACTTTTGAGGAATGGATTTTTGAGAAGTAGTAAAAGGAAAAATATTCTACTTTTATTTGAACTATAAATATAAACTTTCTAAGTTGTGCTAGACTTACATGTAGTGAAAGACTTGTTGAGTATTTATTTTGTTTAAAATTAAGTTATTTAGTTTAAGTCAATTCAGATCAATTCAGACAATCAGAAAATAAGTGTTCTGTAAAACATTGAACATTATGAAATAACTAAGTAATAAGCTGTTGCTAAATAAGTTATCATTTAATTAAGGCAAATTTAATCATAGTATAACTAATTAAAAAATGATGCAAATTTAATATCATCATAGCAAAATTTTGACCTAATTTTAGATTGAATTACTTAAACTTGTTTTAATGGAAAGTTCAAGTGTTTCCTGAGGCTTATTATCCATAATTCTATTCAGACAAGATTACTTCTTAATATAATTCTGTTTGGTTTGTATAGAACAAACTTTGTCCTAATAAACAACAACAAAATTAAACGTTAAATTTAACAGTATCTTTATTTTAATTACATTATGCTAACAAAGGAAAATCCATTAATTATCTTATAATCTGTTACTGTAAGAATAAAAATTACTGTAATTTTTCTATGACGATTTTTCTAGTTTTGTTTGGTACACTGAAAATCAACATTTTCCTTATACACAACAAACAATGGCAGTGAGAGAAACAATCTATCTTTTAAAATGTTAAAACATTAGTTTGCAGCAAATAATGTGGATGAAAACCAACCAACATAGCATAAACAAATATAGAGATAAGAGAAAATGAAAAGAAAGAAAAAGGACAGAGAAGGGAAAGAGAAGCAGCTAGCAGAGGCCTAATGAGTCTCGTTTCATTTATGTGTCTAGTTGACTGAATTCTACATAGAGACAAGGAGAAAGCAAGAGAGAGAGAGAGCAAATGTATTAAAAAGATTGGATGGAGAATAATAAAGTTTTTTCATAGATGAACAATACTTTTTCCAGACTTTAATAACAGATAAAGCAAGAACATTATAATAAAGAGAAAGCTTATGGAAACTGATGAGAGTACGGAAAAAATTAAAGAAGTCGTTTTGTAATATACAAAATTGTAATCAAAGAATTGAAACAATTTTTTGTTAATAATTTGTTTTTTTTATAAAACAAAAATAGTCTACTAAATAACTAACATTTGGTCAACAATTAGTTAATCATACACAGTTGTCAAAGACAAACGAAGCCCGACATTTCCATTGTCTAAACTTTAAACAAATAGACAAAAGGAAACATTTAAAAATTCAACAGCATTGCAAACATATGCAATATTTGTTTTAGCAGAGGAATGAGGATGTACCGATAATTGTTTCTAAATAGGGAAGTTACAATAAAAACAGTTTTAATTATTGGAAAAACTACGAACAAAATAAAAGCAATTGATGTGCAAAAAAATAAGCATTAAGAATGTCAATAAACGCAAGAAATGTATAAACTGAAATCAACAAAGAAAACAAACGCTAAAGCGGCAATATGCAGATAATAATATTTTACTAACTTTTCAAATTTTCAGCCACAAATTCAATCCAACAATAAATCAAGAAGTTGTTTTCTTTATCATCTGCAAAAAAAAAAACACTTTACCGTCTCAAAGATATCTACTACAATAATGATAATACGATAGTACGTAAATATTTTGTATGTATGTGCAGGGGGATGCTTGAAAAGTTAGAACTAGAGCTACAGAGGGCCAATACGCTCCTCTACCTATCTGTGACAACGCAATAGCCCAGTTTTATGGAAACTGATGGTAATGGTGGCGGTGGCGGCAGTGAAAGAGTAAGCTAGAGGAGGGTTTGGGGGGAGGTTAGGTTGGCAAGTAAAATGGGGCGGCTCCGGCTCTTATTGATCCTTGCATAAAAGACATAGCTCTATAGTATGGTTAGGTATATGAACATACTCGCGTATGTACAAACATAGACATCGTGTTTGTTTTCCAACGATATGTTCAAAAATCATGAAATATTGTCAAAAAAATAAAGAAAATTTTATAGGAATATGCTCTTTTGGTAACATTAGCCATAATATCAAAATGAAATTCTGCCAATTTAAATTCATAGCAGCTCATACAGGGTTTTCATCAGAAATTCCAACGCCTCTGTTTATTTTATGAAAACTGAAAAAACGTATACAAAATGGTAATAATTTTCTGTTTATGTAAACAAAAAAAGACAAAAAATAGCACCATTTATACGCATGCCCAATAACATTTGGTATTTAATATTTGCCCAGTTTCAATTTATGAATATCTAGATAATATTATTCTAAGATATATTAAAAGCCATAATACCAATGACTTTCTTCTAAAATTGTCCATGAAATATTTTCCTTACATTCAATACTCCCGTAGGCATTATGTGCAAGTTCCAGCTGGCAGAAAATGGAACATTCCATTAAATTCTAGAACGTATTCCAGGGCAATGCACTTTCTAACCGATCCGTATGGAAACGGTAAAGGATGCACTTTGAGGTGCAATGACTCCCTACCATCATAACGGCCACCATCACCACCACCCACCAACACTACCAAATGCACATACTTTCAGTTTGGTATTTTTCCGTGGAAGTAAGAAAAATGGGAAAAAGTTAATTATTTGGGAGATGCAATGAAATTTAATCATGATAAAAAAAAAATGTGAACGAAATCTGATTTATTTTCTTTCTTCGTCCATTATTTTCTTCATATTTCATTAACTTTATCATTACTTTTTGCAATATGAATAGATACATTTTGTTCATTTTGATACATCTTTCTAGCAAAAATATCAGCGATATATAATAAAACCGAGTTTTATTACGTTTGTCAACTTATTCATTTAACTTCGTTCCTGATTCATTACATCGTTACTTCGATATTTTATTATTTTTAACATCACTTTTTGATATATGACACGATTTTTATTGAAAAGTAACTACAAGTTACTTTTCAGTACTACATTACCTTGTTTAAACACGTGTGGTTAGAAAATGTTGAGCAAATCTTCTGCAAGGTAAAACGTAGGTTTGTTTACTCTGATTCTTAAAGTTAGAGCAGAATTAGAGTCAATGACAGAATGAGAGTTCGGTTATTTTATTATGTCTATTTTGTGTTATTGAGTTCGTCAATATTAGGGAAGGTCCGCTATATTGTACCACTTTTTGAATTTTGGCGTATAACCGTTATCCAGTACCTTATGTGACTATAAAGCTATATATATATTACTAAAATATAAACACTTCTCTAAATAACCATTATCAGCACTCTACGACAAAAAAATCTATCAAAAAATACCATTTTTAAAAAGCCTAAAATCGGAACAATTTAAGATACCGGTTTCCTAAATTGGACCACGACGTTCCTTATTTCGCACTACTAAAAAAACAAAATAACTTCGATATTTTAGAAAATTGCTAAACTTAATCCAAATGATTCATATCTTATAAGTATGTTGATCGACAAGTCAACGTGGTATAATTTAGGAAGTGGTACAATATACCATACTTTCCGCTACATATTATATTGTATTTTCTTCTAATCCCATTATTTTCCTCTCCTATTAATTAACTAGTATTCATATATTAGCTGTTCTCTAGTAAACTGTTTAAAACTTTCCGTTTTTTAATTAAGTCGAGAACGTCATAACTTTCTGCTGCTAAACACACATCGTAATATGTTAATTAACTCAATTGGAGTTTCATTAGCTTCAACGTTAACAGCTTGCTAAAATCGACTTATTATTAGTTTACTTAATAAAACACATCCGACATAATAAAATTCACTTCTTTTTTACTCCATGAATTAAAATTTTATTTTATTTACGTGAACTGCATAATTTTGACATCGACGACTTTAATAATATTCTTTTTAAATAACCTATTATTCAGTCGAGCGTCCAGCTCACTCTATTTAAATTTTAAGCATTCCATAGACGAGTAGCTATAATTTTTTTTGGAGAATTTTCAATGTATTATAATAAAAATTCGCGTCAGAAGAAGTGAAAATGCATGTGGTGTGTTGAATATGAAATGCCAATTATAAAATTTCAAGGCTACGGATACGAGTTTTATAAAATTGTGTAGCGACAAGATTTTGAATTTTAAAAAGAAATACATAATTTCACTCATAAAAAACTATAACAGCCTTTAACTGCTTTTTCTTCATTTTTATCACAGAACTTGTAATACAAACGACCATCATTGTAACAAACGTATGGCAACAACTCAAATGCAAAATCGACATCTGGAAAATAGGTTGCAAAAATTTCTATAAATTTCCGATATCTCTCTGGTATTTTTCTTAATTTTCTTTTTATAGAAGTTGATTTATTGCCCGCTGAGTTTTCTTTATTAGTATTTATTATTCCTGGAAGACTAATCAATTTTTGTTTCGTTTCAATTATTAATTCTTCTGATTCCTTCTCATGTTTACTTGTAAGTTTATTAGGAATTGAACGTAGAGATCTGAAATTAATATAATAGTTTTTAAGCATTTAATAAAATAATTTAATAAAGCTCCATAGAATTAGATCTCGCAATACGGATTAGGCTAGTCTTATGTAAATGTTATTGTGTCTCAGCAGAAATAATCTTCGCTGAGCTAATGAGTCTAATGGTGATTATGAGTAATGTTGTGGCTGTTAAACTAATTGCAAATTAAGCTTACTCGCTAATTATCTTCGGACTAATTCTTTTATTAGTGTCCACATCATCTAAAACACCTATTTCCTTGAAACAATTCTCCATCATTCCACTAGTTATACTTAAGCTTCGTATAAACTCTGATTGTAACTCTTTTGTCATTAAAGTATTCATACTGTACATTGTAAAGTGCCCAGAAGGGTTTTTAATGTTTCGTTTCAAGAGTTCTGATAACAACATCAGTTTCGGGCTTAAACCATCAGCAGTTTCATTTAATTGCTCAATTAAATACTTATACTGCATTGCGTTTGTGCCATAAGTATCTAATTTCCACATGTCTAAAATTTCCTGTCTTTTTATCTCTAGTTGTTTCTTTCTTTTCAATTGCAATCGTCGAACACAATTATTTCTAATTGTTTCCACGACATCCATTAGCGACTTATTTTCAGAACCCTCATTTCTACTACTTTTGTCTTTTCTAGAATCATAGAATATCAAATTGCATTTATGCAGTGTTTTCAATTTATTACTTAATTTATTACATTGAACTGAACAAAAATATATTAGCTGACATCGGGGGCATGCTATCAAATCCTTTCCCTTGCCTTTGAGACACTGGAAACATATTTTGTACTGTTTTGGATCATCTAAACCTGGTTTAATAACAAATCTACTAGTTGAAGA
This sequence comes from Platypus cylindrus, assembly GCA_949748235.1. NCBI lineage: Eukaryota > Metazoa > Arthropoda > Insecta > Coleoptera > Curculionidae > Platypus > Platypus cylindrus. The sequence continues at coordinate 17,451,011 of OX456488.1, read as the reverse complement.
TAAATCATTAGTATCCAATTTGAACTTCGACAGTAAGTCTTCTATATCTGTTGTGGGAAGTGGAACATCTTCAGCCTTCACTTTTGGTGATTTCTTTGATTTATTATCTTTTGATTGTAGCTTCTTTTGTTTAATAGATATTTTCGGTTGATATTTCTCTATGAATTCTAATTCTATTTTGCAAAGGCCTCGATCAAATCTTTCGTGATCAATTTTACCATAACGAAATAGTGTTTCTAAGTTAATTAGACCAATAGAAGGAGTAAGAAATTCTGCTAAAATCACTGCTGCTTTTAATTCCTGATCGATGACTGAATCTTCAGCGAAATCGTAAAGAGCGTGCGTGCTAAACATTTGAATTTGTTTGACGATTGTTTCTCTGGAAAGATCCTCGAGGAATTCTTTTAAAATAAATTCTTTTGTGTTTTTTGTACTTCTATTGGATTTACTTTTTTCAGTTTTTTTGCTACTCTTGTTTTCTTTTTTAGAAGGTTTACCACCTGATTTTTTCGCGTCTAAATTTTTCGTCAAGGTATCATTTTCCTCTAGAAAAGCAATAACATTCTCCGAGTTACCTACGGGATTCAAAAAATTCACATCCATCTCAAATAGAGCCACGAGTATAGTTTTACATTGTTCAACTGGCAAATTTTTCTCAAATCTTTTCAAACAATGCAAAGTTATTATATTTCCCATTCCATATGCCAACAGTTGATATGGATTATACAGATTAGTTTTAATCAGACATTGTATCAATTTTATATTACCGAGTAAAACAGCTAACGATAACACAGTGTGACCTAAATATGTGCATTCATAATCAATTCCAAATTCAAGTAATAGGTTACTTATGTCACAGAACGAATTGCTCTTATCAAGATCGAAATCGTTTCGCATACAAATCATGTGAAGAGCATTTTTCCCTGAATCTTCAATTTCGAGGTTATTATTATTAATAGTATCGCCTATTAGTAACAATTTTTGTTCTTTCCAATGGGAAGGAGCAGTTTTTAGATTTGGATTACATTTGTATTTGAGTAATAACCGAAAAATTTCCACATTATTTTCCGATGGAATCAAAGATGCCAAAACATGCAATGGTGATAAACAGTCTTTAGTTATAACAATGTTGACGTTTGCATTTGATTCTAGAATTTGTTTAACCAGTCGTGTATTTCTAGTAAATAATGAAATGGTTAAAGGGGGATATGGAACGTCAGCGATATTTGGATCAACGCCGTATTCCAAAAGCATCAAGATCATAATTTCTGTGGACTTTAAACATGATTCTACCTCGGCATCAACTGGGACCTGAACTGTTTTCACTTGTTTATCTCTATAACTCAAATCGAATAAAAAAGTATCCTGAAGATTACATGAAACAATATTTGGCTTTACTGACGTTGAATTGTTTAGTTTCTGGTACAATTTTTGAAGTTTAGGATTAGAAAAGTTCATGGTGGTCACCGAAGAATTAGATTGTGTTGCAGATTGTGATGCTACCATAATTATTGTATTTAAAGACAAGTCCGAAATGTCACTGGTGTCGATTAGTTCACATTCAGGGATGAAAGATGTCTCCCAACTGGAGCATTTATTCTGAATAGCAATGTATTTTAATAAGCACAATGACAAAGGTGTTAATCCCTCGTCATTAATTTGATCCAATTTTGCACCATAATACGCTAGTAATGGTAAAATTTGGTTTCGATTTTGTACTGCTGCAAAGAAAATTCCACTATTTCCTCTGGCATCTGTTAGATTTGGATTAATATTTTCTCTAAGGTTCCGGCTAACAAAACTTTTATGCCCATTAGCACAGGACAAAAGAAATTTTCGGCAAATATTCTCATATTTACCAGGTTGTTGAAATTCACTTCGCTTTCGACGAATCAGTTTAGTTACGTCAAAATTGACCATGTATTCAGAATTTCTGTGTTTGAAACAATGCCTTTGAATGTCGATTAAAATTTGTTCATTGTTCCATGCTAGTATTTCATTTATTCTCGTGTTTTTAGTACCCGAGTTATAGTTCCAAGTCACCAATCTATCTAACTTGGTTTGCAAATTATTACATATATTTTTATAGAAAATTTCTTGTCGTTTAACATAGTAAAGCTGATCTTCTAGTTTTTGTATATTGTCATCAGTTTTCATTTCTTCGTCGCATACGCATTGACATAATTCCTCTATTGTAATAGATTCTGCTCCATTTGACGATGTATCCTGCTGAGTTGGTGAAAAACTTAACGAATGCGTTTTCGAACGTGAGTTTTTATCTGATTGTGTAATTTTATCATGTATATTTTCAGCTAAAAATAAATAGCAACGTCTAGTAGTTTCAAATTATGCATCAACTTAAGCCAAACCAAAGTGTGGTTCTTTAATTAGAACCGATCAGCCATTTACTTACCTTCGATGTTGGTAATTTGACTAATTTCGGAACTTTGTTCACTTTGAGTATATTCTCTAACACAGCATTCAGTGCAATTATAAATTGTTTCCATTAAATATTGTTTAACGTATCGGATTGAGCTTAAATATTGTTTAATTTCTTCTATTTTTTTAATTACATTTAAAATTGTATCGTGAAATATATTTTCATTATAAGAACCGTCAGGCTGTTCTTCTTCGGCAACATAGTCGTCATTTTCTCCAGAAACATCAATTTGATAAAAATCTTTGATGAAAAAATTTTTATCAAAAAAATCTTTATCAAAAAATACAGAACGCTGATTTCTTATATTTCGATTAAATAGTACATTTAACTGTTCCATTGTTGTATCTTCCGACAAAATGTTATGAATATAAGATCGAGTTTCCTCTTCTAAATTAATTAAATATCTGTAATTTAAAAGTTTGGTTCGTCCAATAGATGATTGAGCCAACGTTGGTACCAAGTCATGTCCCACAACAGAAATAAGCCGCATTAAACGAAATCCATGCCAAAAACCAACATCTTGATTTCCATCCACATAAGTTAATACGCCTGGGCCATAACGCTTATTACTTTTAAATAACCCTTGAAAATGGTCACCATTTTCATAAAACACTTGTGAATAACCTTCAAGATTATTTAAATAAAATAAACCATCGTAAAATATTTGTTGGGCATTTTTCTCAGTAAAATAAAATCCAGTTCCATGTATGTTACCCAGCACAGTTGAACCTTCGTAATATTCATTATTCCAAATAAATTTTTGATATTGTTTTGATTGAAAAGTTTTATCAGTGGTATAATCGTTAATAGATAGAATATCAGTATTTAAACTTTGTTGATTTACGGCATTGTCAGAGGGATTGGTATCTTGAGAAGGAGATGGAGTCCATGATACAATTGATGGAAATTTTTTGTGGCTTTCATTAATTGACATTATTTTGACATATTTGGTGTGTACCAACAGATATATATTATTCTGTAATACTTTCTTAGTTTGAATTTTATTTTGTTAATTGTTTTAGCTGTTTGTGTTCTATATACATATATCCTTCTCTTCATAAAAAATGTATGCATACTGTTGGTAAAGGTTCAAATTTTATTTAATATGAATTCAAAATAAAAATTGTCTCTGATTTATTATTATAACGCGTTATTGTCTACAACATTAAAAATTTAATCTGTTGACTTCTAGTTTCATTGCCGCAAACAAATATAAATTGTATGCTCTTTTCCAATACTTTATCAGATACCTGAAAATAGTAGATTACAAGGCGAGCGGGGAAGTTTCACATTACAGTCGAGAGTTTAGTATAGTATAAAGTATACATATAGTATATACTAGACTAATATCGAGGCTGGTATGGCAAACTGACAACGCGAGGCTTGTATACTATTTTATTCCAAATCGCATACTTTAATTTTTAAAGCAATAAAATAAACAAATATATATATATATATATATATCATAAAGCCTGTCTACCATTTCTGGTGTAGGCTTGTTAGTCATTATCTGTTTTCCTTTTTTCTTTCTTTCTCTAGGCTTATACGTTTTTGCTTCGCGTCACTGCGTCGCAAAACTTTCTCCTTTCTTTCCTGTTGTTTGCCATCCTACTAGCTTCACTCATCGTTATTCTGCTTCTTTGTAATATCTTTTCTATTATGTCATCCCAGGTAGTTTCAGGTCTTCCCCTTTTTCTTTTCTGCCCAGGTCTAGCTTCCCATACCCTTCTCATTTGTCTTTCCTGACCCATTCTTTTCCGATGGCCCACCATCCCAACTGCCTCTTCTCTATGTATTCGTGTATCGCCTCCATTCCTAGTTCTTTTCTTATTTTTTCATTCTTGATTCTTTCTCTCTTTGCCACTCCCTTTACTCTCCTCATGTATTTCATTTCTACCGCTTGAACTTTACTTATTTCCTTTTTATCTGTTATCCATGTCTCACATCCAAATGTCAGTATTGGTCTTATTATTGTTTTATATACGTTTATTTTTGTTTTCCTTGTTATTTCTTTTTTTCCCACAATCATATTGCTGATACTGTAAAACACTTTCATTGCTTTTTCTACCCGACTGTTAATTTCTTCTTCTTGCTTTCCTGAACTAGTTATTTCTACTCCCAAATATTTCCATTTCGTCACTTGCTACAATTTTACCTTATCTACCATGATTTTTATCTCATGTTGCTCCCCGATTACCATTAAATTAAATATTAAATTTATTATTAAAATAAACAAATAATAGTTAAAATTTTTAATAGGACTGACTAGAGGAAATATTTATTATATTATTTTATTTATACAAAAATTACACAGGAGCAAGCATGTAGTTTTTTTATGTTTTTTACAGTTTATTTATATATTTTTTTATTAATTAATTCTAACAAAACAAAATAAATTATCGAACTAAGAAGTTGTTTTGTTTGGCTACTTTTGTTAATAAGTTAGGTTAGGTTAACATCTATTGTTTCAAATATTCTGTTTTCTAAATAATGCTATTTATCATATAAAAATTATAAGCGCTCGCCTATTAGTTTCGTATTTTAAAATTTAATTTCTTTCTTGTACTAATAATTTGTTGTTTTATTATTAACACACTTTTTTTATTTTGCTATTCACTACGAAAGGAGTGAAAGACACTTACTTTAGTTAGATCAATCCGCATACATATATTTGAAAAAAAAACATGTCAATTTCTGGTCAATCTTTGTGGAAATAAAAACAGCCGCCATTATTTTCCTCGTCTTAGCTGGAAAGTATATTACTTACCTCTTCTTTTCTTAGTAAAAAATAGCCTACTTTCAAACTTTCCAAATGTCAGTAATAAATGTATTACATGTACGATTTGGAATAAAATATATTAGTATTGAAAATAGAACGATAGCACGTTAAAAAAACTAAAAATCAACGGTCAGTTTCGGAAAACCGGATTATAGATAATCATAGTTGTTATGGACCAAATACATTGCAAATAACAGATTGAATATGTTACCCTAGCAACCAGGATAATTCGTGTTTCTGCAACTGACACATTATTAAATATACTAAATTTTTAAAGCTAATCGAGCATTATCTCCTGAAAAAAAAACAATTATACTTAAATAAAATGTTATGTTATAGTTAACTATTTACTAATAATGAATACAATAAATTGATAACTATCAAAATTCAATTTATTATGTTGTATATAAAAAAACCAAATATATAATATAATTTTTTTTCTACCATCACCTAATAATGTGTCATTTTTCGCTTTGAAGTGCAAACGAAAAGTCACACTTTGGTGAAGACTTTCTACTTTTCGCTCTAGCGGGAAAAGTAGCTCATACAGCTGTCACTTTATCGCGCTAGAGCGAAAAGTAATTCACCTATTCTCCAACCTTTTAAGAATTTTTTTAATTTTTAAGAATTCTAAAAAACTAATAAATACTTACTGAAGAACAATAACAAATCTTATTTATATTTACAATGGATACAAAGTTTTTTTTTTTTAAACATAGACCAATAGGTTTTATCCATACTCAATAGTCTACGGTTTTACGTGTTATCTATGTTCTTCTGACATTTCTTAATACTTATTCTTCTTAATTTAATTATTTTTTATTTATATTATTATACTTTAATTAATTTAATTTTTTTTATTCATATGACCATATACAAACTCTCTGCACGTTTATGCACGCAACAGATGACATAAGTTTTATGACATAAGAGAACTGTGACAATATATGTTTACAACTAGCACCATGTGGCGAGTATTATTCTGCAACCAAGAATGTAAAGCGTAAAAATAGATTTAAACAAACTAATTTATATAAAATTATAAATGAAGTTTATTAATAAATAAAAACTTTAATTAAATAATACACCTTTTATTGATTTTCTGCTGTTTGTAGAAAAAATTTAATATGTATTACGAGCAAACAGTGGTGTTGCTTTAATGCACCGTTTTACTTGCTTTGGGGACACCAGACATTTGCAATGTTCAGCCCTCAATGTTCTCTTAATTTATTGTTGTTACCAGTTACAATTTATATGGTAACTGGTATTGGAACTATATCTATACAAAACAATGCCTATTTCTATATATGATAACTATAGTATATACTAAGAGATACTACAGTAATATATATTTACTTAGTATAGTACATATAACAAAAAAAAAAACAAAACACGGATGCCTCTTAAGTAATAAGAAACATTAATAAATTCTACTAATTTTTTATAGTAGCAGCAGTTGATTAATTGTTAACTTGAACGACTATATAGTTGCTATATGCATATAGGTTTAGTTTGTAGGTTGATATCTGGCATCGCAGACGATAAGTCACTGGAGAACCAGGCTATCTATATCTTTTAATTAATGCAAAATACTATACTTTATCGACTTTATTTTGTTTCCGAATATTTTAATTGTTAATAGTCGTGAAATTATTATTTACTACTTCTCATATTATCATGATATTTTAATTATTTATATAAGTACTTAATAGTTGCAAGACGAAACATTTAATGAACCTTAATATAATTGAACTAATACGTATAACCGCACCATTCCACTTTGAAACAAGATTACCATTAATTACCTAGCACCTAGTGATTTTAAACTAAATCATTCTAAACCCCTCTTTAAACGATAGATACGTCAAATAATAATTTTACGCAGGGAAGGGCATTTACATATTTCTACTAATATTGTTGATAGTCGAATGTGACAGTATCGAATTGGAGCTAATAATTAATACTAATAGATAATACAACAAGAACTTATACTAACGATCATCAATGGATCACCGGTAGAGGTCGGCATATACAAATACACAAGTAGCAATAAACTTATTGATGACGCTAAAATTTCAGTTTAGGCAATAAATATATTATAGCTAATTGTTTTATTTAGTAAATTAGTAAAAGAAAAATAAAGATACAACAGAAAAGACTAAGGATCTGCGATCCATTTTTTATAAATCTATTTCCAATATATTCCAAAAGGGTTGACGGCCTTTTGGGCTTTTGTCCTTTTATTTCTAGTATTGGCGTGAACTTGGTGTTAAAATAAGTTTTTTCTGTTTAATAATAAACAGACGCAGACGTCTGTTTATTATTGAATTATTATATTTATGCATATGCTTGTATACACATATACGATACACAACGAGCTCCATTCGTTGTTGAAAAGAGAAAATGTCTTTTGAAATTTAGTCTTTTATAATTAATGGTCTATATTATAGACTATGTATCAGATAGAGATAGAGTGTTTTGGAAATTTTTAGTTTAATATATGTGTTAATAACAAATTTCATCACTTAATCAAAAAAAAAAAAATTGTTTCGAGTACCAAATTGCTCCCATATACATATGTGTATCTTACCCTACTGGACTCTTCGTTCCTGTTTGCTTTTTTTTCCTTTTTAATAAATGAGACATTTATTACATATTATATATTCAAATATTCCATCTTTCTCTATGTTTTTTTAACTGAGAAGTAAGATATCAATTCCTGTATATTGAAACGAGATAAAGAAATGTTAAACCTGAGTCTGTTTCTGTCTTATTACTGTATGCAACTTCTCACTATTTTTCTTATTATTATCTATAGAATCAAAAAGTATTTTGATTCTCATTTTTTTATTAATCAAAAACAAACTTATAATCCATTCCATCCACTACATACCGTAGAGTTGGGCTTGGAGTCGTTTTAGCAGTTTTTTCGATTAAAATATAAAATTTTAGTACACTTTAAGATTTAAAGTGTTTGTATTGAAATCACTAATTTTTGCACACGCGAAAATAAACGGCCAATTCAAAAATCTGCGGAACCAACAATTATTTATACAATTACAAACTGTGTAATCATGAGACACCCGAGAACATACCAACACTTTAAGCACTGACTAGTTGCACCGTGATAAAATTACAAATAATGTCCGACTTTTCTCAATTTATGATGTAACCATACGATTACGCCAGTACAGAATGGGTTAAAATTCAAAACAATACATTTAAATTAAATTAAATATAAATCTTTTCTACACAGATTGATTTATATATGGAATATACATATAATATATATATGAATTATGTTGGAATTCTAATAAATCGGCGTAACTATGATTACTCCCGCTTATTGAAGAAATTATCTCATTTTATCATTTATGGTGGTCACAACTGTCACACAAAGGGACTTTGTGTCAAATTATAATCACTAAATTATAAATCACCCAAAGGTGTGGAGGTTACTATATGACAACAATCACATAGTAACGTTTACATGTCACTATTCAGTCGTAGACGTCTTAGATCGTGATTGACTCAAAATTCTAAATGTACGCAAAGGGGACTTACACTTGCTACTACTGTAAGTATACCTTAATGATTTCATTACAGTCAATTTTTTATGTCATTTCATAAGTGTTATCACTATGCATTGGATTATAAGTATGTTATTGATATTTAAAACATGCAGATCCTTGTAAATATAATTAAAATCCAATGGTATAATATCCTTTGCAATGCTAGGATATTATACCATGCAAAGGTATAATTAGAACGTTTTAATTTAAGTAATTTGAAGTTTATTGTTTAGAATTATTAAAAATTAATGATTTTTGGAATTCATTGAAACCAAACCAAACATTGGAGGAGTTTAGGAAAATTAGCAAATGACTAAATGATTAAATATTATGAAACTAATCTACAATGATTATGTGAACATATGATATATGATCATAGGAATAAAATTCGTAATATTTATTTGTACTGTATTCATTCTTCTCAATATATCACAGCGTAATGCTTTTAAAACTGAAAAATATTGCTGTAACATTCAAAAAACTTAAGTAAAACTTTGCCCCAAGAAACAACCGGCTTGCATTTCATATTCATAATGATATCTACTATTCAAAACACCGAAGATTTCTGTTTACTACATGTAGATGTTTTATGTTCACATATCTAAAAAGAGTATTTTTAAGAGTATGCAATTTACTAGCATCATTAAAGGCAACCTTCATTCTTGGAACATTCCATATTGTGATTTAACCAAAAGTCAATATGTATAGAAGCAAAATAGAATAAATAAATATCAAGTAAGATATATGATTCATGTATCTATATAATAATAACATAATTGTTTAAAAGATAAGTAAACAATAAAGTAGCAACTAAGGAACTCTGTACGTATGTGATAATGTACCTATTAGACTTTTCCATCTACTTTCTATCCCCAGCTTTTTATATAAACAATTAATAAATATTAATACTAGGCAATCTAGGTTCAAGAATATAAAATAAAAGTACATAAATAATTGCATAGTGTTATAAAGTAAAATTTTGTAATTTATTTGGTCAAATGCATGCCACTAAAACATATTGCTTAAGTATACATATTAATTAACGCTGAGTTGACACCTATTGAAAATACAACTTTATCTACATTTTCCAACTCTTTCACTTTTGGCTTGCGCGTACTCTTGACAGCATACGAAAGTATGCTCTCGTTGTTTCTTGAAAAACTATTATTAGTCTATTTCTAATTAAGATACATAATCTATGTAATATTTTGAAGCTAGTAAATTACAAATTTAAAGAAATATAGTTGAATTTCGGAGCAGCTGATACTGTATAAAGATAAAATGAAGTAAGTCACTTTCACACAAATAGTGATTTCACTACAGTGAAATTTAAGTTTTTGAATTTTTAACTATATTTTTATAATATTATAAAATAATAATTTTTAAACACAATTTCTTAGCTATTTATATAATACGAATATTAAGCCAAACCAAAATCATACAATTGCAAAATGCATCTTATCTTGATATTTACTACAATAACAATAGGGTTCATGCTTGACACACCCGCGTTCTAGTTTTGTTAAAAGTCACATAAATTTTGGATAGCAAAAGTAAAAAAGTTGAAAAACACATAGACTTATATATATTTACAGTTTATACACAAATACGCATAAATACTATTATTGAAGACAAAGAACAAACATTTTCTGAATAACCTTAACCTGATGGACAACTATTAAAGCTTTTCACTGAGATATGAATCTAAGCTTGACACTTATTGAACTCAATATACAAACGCATCGCCAACATCTGCTCGAACAAACTAAAAACTGACCTCAAGCTAATTTTAAAGTTAGAGCAAAGGTTGGTGATATTCGGGCATACATAGATTATTCGATATGGAACACTTAGAACAGCAATATATGAGTAGATACACTAGCACAAACCGAATTTAGTAAAATGACAGGTATAACTTTCCTCCGTATTTGTGAAATTGCGAAAACAAGCAGATCATAGCATTTAAAATTTTGATAGATTTGGAAAAAATAAAAATTAATAGCGTAGTATGTTTGGGATTGATATGCTACATGACAAAGTTACGATTAGACGAGACCAAGGTCTAAGATGCACCAGGCCTCATTCCTTTTAGAATAGCAAAAAATTACTTCTGTGGAAGCGGTGGAAATTGCTCATTATTACTAATATCTGGTTCATCATTATAATTTGCTAGCATAATGCGGTAGTTTCTTGTATACTTATTAGATGACGTATTAGACCAAGGCCTTTCACTTTTCTTTGAAATAAGAACTGCTTCAGATTGATTACCGTTGACCTTATCTGAATTATTATTGTTATTATTTAAGGCATTAATTTTATCCCTTTTTAGTTTTTTTCGATCTTCTCTTGCTTGTTTAAGCATAGAGGAAAGAGATGGTACTTTTTTAGAAGAAGTTGAAGCCGTTTCATTGTCATTAGAGGTCGATCCAGCCTTTAATTGTGATGTGGTAAAAATTCTATTGATGTTTTCTGATTGTTGTTTTTTCAATTGATTGGCTAATTGATGGGAACGGACATATGCTTCGGTTATTCCATTTCCATAACCAATACCATGAACCTAATCAAAATGATTTTGTTGCTTATGAATGCATGCATTGAGTCTAGTTAAAGTAGTATTTATCCGTATTTCTGCTGAAATAGGGTATCATTTATCCAAAAAGATCGAATCGTTAATGCCACTTTAATGGCTTAATATAACTGAATTATGTAAATGTGAAGCTACAACTAGTTATCCGTACTACACAATGGTGTCCACGTTTTGGGGTCGACCAATTATTCACGCGTTTACGTGATTCCTTAATAGTAATAGCAACAAATTTTGACTTGTATAAAATCTGCTTGTATAAATATTGTAATGCAACTACATGTGGTGTAGGTGGATTTGGCTATAATTTTTTAACACAATACAATAATCTTTTGCTTATTATAGATAAATCAAGCGCATATAACTATAATTAATATAAAAGAATAATACATTATACACAACCTTTCTAATTGCATTTCGAACTTCATCTTCATCCGAAGTTCTGCCACGATATACTTCTCCCGGTTTGATCAATGAATTTTGCATACCTCTCCCTCTGCCAGTGGAAACATACGTTAGACTTTCTTTACCAAAATATTTCTCTTCTTTCGTATCGCACCAACTATTATTATTAGTAGTGTTTTCCACTAAATCATGACTTAACCAATACATGCCAATGGAATTGTTGTATTTCATTTGTTGTGTATATTTTCTGATGGATTCAGGTGGAACGACATTTTCAATATCATTCACTACCTCAAGTTCAGAATATTCCATTAATGCTTTCTCCAAATCTTCGAGACTCATTATTGTAACTCTGATCGTAACTGAAATAGTAAAAGAAACCGAAATTGAAAAGATGACAAATTAATTTGCTATAATTTAAGTACATAAATATTCGGGTAATTTTCCAGCTTCCAGTTTACCCTTTTGTTGTTGTTCCCAGGTTGTACAATGTACACTTGTTTTTAGATTAAGTAGACCTTACGAACCATTGAATCATATATATATTATCTGTATATTTCAATTATTACAAGTAATATTATATTAACTAAATAATAGTTTATTTTATATGGTAAACATGAATAAGTAATGACCGAGAAAAATAATAATAATAATAATATAATTTCGGGTTATTTCGTGTTGTCCTATCTATGCGACGTTGTCAGATAAATTTTTAAGCAACTTTTAAAAGATACTTAGCCATAAAGAACAATAACACCCATTGTGTCAATGATATGACATACAACATCCCAAACAACTTAAAAGGAATGTAAGCATCACAATAATAACATATAAGTATAAACAAATAGATAGCACCAAGAGTACAAATATACGCCATTAAATTCAGAAGCAACAAGATTCAAGAATTCAAATAATGGAAATAAGAAAATATTTATTCCCCTTTTTTCTGTCCTTGTCATTTTTCTTATAAAAACGTCAAAAATTAGAACAAAAATGTAAGATACTAATCATTATAATAATGGTATCATAAACTTATTAATTTTATCTATAATTTTATGATTCTCGCATAAGAGTTATTAGGTAAGAAAAGAATCATAAATAATATTATATTAATTTTCTATATGTATATAGTATTATTATATATAATATATATGTATTATTTTCTATAGTGGATAATAACAATGTAATAATTTACTTATTTTTCTTGGAGTCATTTATCCTTTTTTTAACTTTCTGATTATTTCTTTCTCGACAGCTGTTTCGATTTTTAAATCTTTATCCCGAGCATAAATTTGAAAATAATTAGAAAGTCAAAAAAAGGATAAATAACTCTAAGAAAGGTAACTAAAATATATTAATTTAGTAAACTAAAGTAACGACAGTAATGATTATTTAATCAACTAACAAATTTCCCAGGGAATTTGAACTGGTCCGATTAATTTCTTCTAATATTTCAGAAGCATTCATCTTTTGTATTTTTTTTTGCATAAGAGATGTAATGTGATTTTCTACAACGGCTTGGGCTGAAATAGTTGAAAGAATATCTAATATAATCAGACATCTATCGCCATATGCAGCACCAGCAGCCCAACAATCCCAAGCAATCTACGTACCAGAAGTGCTGTTATATTCTACTGCTATATTTAAAGCCGTATCGTCATTTAAATTTACAAGTCCAATATTTGCACCATTTAGAAGTAATTCCTGGCAACTGTGGGGATAATTTCCTTTGCAAGCGTACATTAAAGCAGAATTACATAACTACAAAAAAAAATGCGAATTTTCTTCAAGAAAGGAAACTGAATTTCATTTAGTTTACATGATCAATATGATTAACGTCTGCTTTATTGTTAAGTAATAATTTAAGTATTTCATGATGTCCGCCACTTGCAGCAAATATTAAGGCTGTTTCTTCATTTGAACTCATTTTATCTACATTTGCACCATATTTAATCAGTAAATTAACAGTATGAAGTTGCCCATATGCACTTGCCCAATGTAATGCCGTTAATCCATTGGAATCCAAAACATCTATATCTTTTTCTATTAAAATATCCTCTAGATCTAATTCACCCTGCCCAGCTTTCGTATGATAGTTTGGTTTAACTTTTTCGGGAACAAACGCTGGAGCTTGTGTATTGCCTCTTTGTAAATTTGTTAAAACTGTTTTGCTGGAGAATACAGATTGCCGGTATGGATGAAACGCACTTTTCAAATTTTGATTTTGCGAAGATTTTGTATGGCATTGTTGGGATGAATTTGATGTGCTGGCTCCACAATTTACATCATTTGGTGATGACGGGATAATAAAGTATGAATTATTTTGCTGCATTATACGTTTGAGGTTATAAACAATTGCTATTAGTGATGACTAGAAATTTTGAACTTCGATATCTGATAATCCCTGAATGCTATTGGGAAGTCCGAAAATAATACTTGAAGCTTTTAAATATGCGATTCGCCATTTAATATTCGCGAAACGTATAGTACGATAAAACAGGTAGTCTAATCACTAATAATTAGTGATATGATATAGTGATTAGCCACGCTATGTCACTATAATAGTGTGGCTATGAACATAGGACCTCTCGTCTGCTCAATATTCTATAATAGACTATAAAAAGTAAAAACTGGTAGTGAGAAAAATGGAAAAAACGAATATTGCTCCAATGGCAAGAATTAAATCCACACGACTACTGTAATTAAAATCCAACAATTAAACTTAACTTTACTATACTTATAAAACTAAAAAATTTAGTTTTTATTTATTTAATTAAAAGTTTATATTACAAAAATTATCTATAACATAATAAGAAATGTGGGTAATTAATTATTTCATTTTGTTTTTATACTGCTTATGAGCTTCTTGTATTTGTTTTCTAAATTTTCCTGCAATTTCACGCATCAAAGATTGAAATTGTTCAGGTGACAATTTTTCATGTAATCGTTGTTCTTCTATAAAGTTTTTTCCACTAAATACTACGCGTACAACGATTTGCGCCGCTTTTCTCATAGGATAAGACTCGCTCAATCTATGCACTAAACGTTCATTATTTGCCAAATATCTTATTAAAAATCGAAGCACCATTTTGATGAGAACTTAAATTATGGTCTTGGAAAGACGCAGCAACGATACTTCTTTAGTAATTCACCTTTCAAACGTATCTGTGTATTTAATGCTTCTAAATTATTTATTTGCTGTTCTTTACTGAAACCTATTCCATTAAGCAGTCCAACCTGAAATCAAGTAATGATTAACAAAACAAAAAAACCTTTTTACTCATTCTGAAGATGTATCCAATCTTAAAATCAAGGATGTTACATAATGTGACTATTACACTAAAATAAAATTTCTAATTACGTCAGCTCTAGCTTCGTCCAACCGTTTCTTAAGCTCTAAAACTTTTTGACTACAATCGTGAGATTCTTTACTTTTCCCAGTATCATGATGGTCTTTTTCGATACTGAAAATAATAGAAATATAGACAGACGAATCAAAATAAAAATGACATTTTTAACTAAAAACAAAGCAGATAAAGAATATAACCCTAAAGAATACCAACCTTCTAATTATTTCATAAATAACTTGTAAAAATTCAATATTTACATCATCTGGTTCGAGTTGTCGAATTTTCTTTGCATCTGGATTGTCTGTGTCCATAATTTAATGGAAAACGATAACCCCACAATTCTAATGTTATTTACAATTTTTAATTCAATGTGTATTGTGTATCTTCGGCGGTGACTTTTGACATGTAAATAGGGCTGGGATTATATTATCCACGCTGGGCTGGAACATTTAAGTCAAAATTTAACTTGTAGTTAAATAATTTAAATTTATAACAAATTATTATAATCGTATTATTATATTATCGACAATGGGCAATCGTAAACAATAGAAACAATACTGGCGCCACAATGGCCGCCGTTTTACCCATATTGCTGTAACACGGCGAAGATAGACGAAATTAAAGCGCTGTTGCCATAGCACGGCTACTTCGATACCAAAAATTAAAGCGAAAAAGAAAATTAAATTATTTTTTAGTCAGAAAAAAGATTTTATAGTAGTATAGTTAGATAAGTATAATTTAGTAATAAAATTAAGTTCATATATATAAGTGTCTCCATTTTTCCAAAACTCCAAGATAAACTTTTGTACTCTGTCTCTTGCTATACATCTTTCTAAAGTATATTATGATTGTAAGCAAATGTAATCGTCTAGCGTTAGTAATACGTCTAGCTTCGCGTAAATATTGACCATCGCTCACTTAGCGGTAGCGGGTGCAGGTACATCATATTATACCTTACAATAGCTTCATTGGAGTTTATAAATGATGTTTATTTAAGTTATAAATAATACGGATATTATTCATATAAATATAATTGCAGCATACGCAGTATGTTTCCAAACTGGTTGTTTTTTACATTGATCAACAACTTTAGGATATAGTGGCACCAAATCCTGAAAGGTGGCGTTATTTCACTACTTGCCTTAAAATATGTGTAAAAGATAAGGAGCTGGACGTATTACTCATGGATAAAGAATAAACCATAATAAACACAAATAATACAATAATAGTTTCATATAAGAAACACAAGCCGTTAATACTGGTGACCACAATGACTACAGCCATCTAGTCAATGGACTAGATGGCTGTTTAACTACTGTTCAGAAATGCTCTCCTGCAAGTATAAGTTGCCAGCCCATGGTATTGCTATCTGAAGTATTTGTTACAATCTTGGGTTATTTAAGTCATATTCTGATTTATAAGATCTATTATTCAAATAAGAAAAAGATCAAGGTTGGATTTGTTACATTAATTATTACAAATATGTTCAAGTGAAATATAAAAAATTAAAAAAATCAATAGAGATTAATACTGTACATAAAATCTTTTTATGTCTATAAAATAATTTTTTTTTTTTTGCTTTAATTTTTAGTACCAAAGTAGTGTATATAGCAACAATGCTTTAATTTCGTTTATTTTCGGCTGTTGACAGCCATATGGGGAAAACGGCGGTCATGGCATGGCACAATGACAACAATACCATAATTAATACCATTAATACATCATATTAACATTATTAACAATATATACCAAACATCATTGGCGTGCTATGTTATTGTTTTGTTTTTTTAGTTTTGATTTATTAATTAATTTAATTGAAATATGAAAATAACGTTCATATAATTTATTTATATATTATATTTTAGATTTTATTATTTATATTATATAATTGACAATTATTTATTAATTTTTATTCCAAATTCATATTTTTACTTCCATATATTTTTATTATATATTTTACTCAACCCTATGGCATGCCACTAATCATACAATTAATAAAATGGCGAAAAAATCAAAATTGTGCCAATTTAACTATGTAACTCATTTTTTAAATAAAAATTGCGGCACATTAAATATTCATTATTACAATTTATAATTTTAATATGCTGCACTAAAATCCATGATTTTTCTTAAAAATTTGATCCTTTGAAAATTTGATCTTCTCATAAGAGCAATGTTAAAGATGTAGTCTCTGCTAATCGTAGCGCTCCCATAATGGCAGCCCGTTTTTTTCTCGTTTACACTCCTTCAGAAGGAGTGAAAACGTGTTAAAAACGATATCATTTTTGACTACTTTGTTGAGCTGCAGCAAAATGCCAATAGATGCGCTACTAGCTGAACTAGATGTTTTATAGATATTGAATATACGGTCTATTAAAATCGACCTTAAAGTAAAGTATACATATAATGACGATTTTAAAGTAAAGTCGATTATAAAGCAAGCAAATGTTATTGTTTATAAATGTATTATTCAAAGCATATCTCAGCAAATATTTATATTTAATCTATATATTATGTTTTTATTGGATAATATCGTAATTATTTTACTTATGTTTTTAGAAGTTTTTATCGTTTTTTAACTGCTTTCTACTTTTAATACTACAGCTGTTTCAATTTTTTAAATATTTGTCAAGTATTTTTCCATTTTTAATTGCCTTTATTTTTTTTTAAATCTCGTAACTTTCATTTTGGATGTTGCCAAATTTTTCTATTTTTTCTATGCTTTATGATTCCTAGCAAACAAAAAATCTGCAAAGAAAGATTATGGTTATGGAGGACTATAAAAAAGAACGGGCAAACGACTGTATAAAAGTCAACATATTTTTGGGTGTGACAACTCCGTCCTCAATATGTTCGCGGCGACGACTTACCATTGGCGGCGTCTACTTCGTTTATGTTTTGTTTTTTACGTTTTATCTTAATTTTCTTTTAAACCTAATTTTATTATTGGTATCATCTTGTAACATTAACATTTAAAATGTATAAAGACCGACGATGTTTTGTTGCGGGTTGCAAAACCCGCTCTCATCGGACAATAATTTAAAAATAAGTATTCTGCGCCACTGATCGTATTAAGATTGAAATAACTACACAATGACACATCAAAATCCATGATTTCCCTTAAAATCTAGAAAATAAAATTTCCCATCAAAAATTAACACAATTAACACACAACACACACCTACAAAATTTAACAATGACATTGTTAAATTAAATTTTATGTATTAGTCTACTCCAGCCCTACTTATTGGGTGTCCACTTTTTTTTCTCGTTGCGCCTCCTACTTTTAGTTCTCTATAATTATGGCGCTCAAAACTGTGGCAAAAGCGAATATATTTTATTATATTTTTATAGAATAATTATTATTATTATTAACGGTTATAACTAGGGAGGACTTTAAGAAGTAGGGGTGACGGCAAAATAGCGGGCGAACAATAAGTAGCGCCGGAGTAGACTAGTACAAATAATTTAACTTAGTTCTTATGGAAAATTTTAATTTTTACATTTTAAGAGAAATCATGGATCTTGATACAAAAAATTAAAACTATGACTTTGATATCGGACTATTTAATAAAATAAATCAATTTTCATTTAAGCAGCCCAATATTTTAGGGTTTTATCGTTATGACTTTTGTTAGCTCGATTCTACTCGTTATTCATATTTCTCCATATCTATTCCTTTAATAAGTACCATATAAAAAATATCCCATTTTATTTTCTCCTATTGCTCATTTGTTAATTAATTGTTCCTGAACAATTATTTAATTTCTTGAGCTATAATTTTTATCTAATATTTTTAAGATTCGTTTATATTCATTTTATTATAAAAATCAATAAATTATTCAGAACGACCCCTTCTCTTTCGATTTATTTTTAAATAAAATGCTCCTACATTTGTTTTACTGCTTTGTAAAAACACTAGTCACGTATTAACACCTTCAACACATTCATTACTCTTACTAGAATCATTTTATACCTAATTATTCTTAGCTTCACTGATTCCTGCTTTAGCCTAAATTTAAGGAGTTACCTATATCCAATGTGCTGAAAACTGATCGAAAAGTAGTCGACCACAGAGGTGCTTGAGCTTCAGGCACTGTAATGAGACTATTAGCTAATTGCTATAGGTATGATATCTTCGATCCAGATCTTATTAATTAGTTAGTCACCACTCTTAACGAATACCGAAGAAAAGTCACAAATATTTTTTAGTTTATCTTGAGTACCTATCGTATAATATTTATAGTATATAGCTATTTGGATTTGTTATAGACAATTCACAAGAAAATGTTCCAAAAGGGGAAAAGTGTCTGTGTTTTTCATTGTTCTGCCAACAAGCCCTTAATAAGAAGCATTTACTAACTTAGAAACATATATGTGGATATGCCAGAAACTCAAGCTACATGAAATGAATGGATATGCTTACACAGATACTACTATAAGAGCATAAATACATCGCCTTTTATTGTTTTAATAATAATTGATAATACTAAATTATTAATTTTTGTTAATTAATGCTATAATATTAGGGTCATATTGTAAATGGAAACGAACATAGAATCTATATGGTTCTATACATACTACATATTGGTTATAGACTATACTGTATTTTGTAGAAAGCTTTCCATTTCTATCAGTCGTCAGTTGCCAATTTTGAAGGAAGCTAAATTAATTCTATAATGTTTACCTATTGCTTATCAAGTCATTCGGTCTCGACCCCATAAATCAATGTGTTTGTGGGTTTTTTGGTGTTTGTATAAAGCATTTCTTCTGCTTCCTGAACAACTTTTACACGTCATCGTGAAATGGTTCTGTTAAAAAAAAAACAATTTTTTTTTCGAAAGGTCCGGGTAGAACATGCAGAAACGACGGAGTATGCTGTAATATACATATTATGATTGCTGATTTTGCGTTGATTCATTCAAAAATTGGAGAAAGTTTTCACTTCCACATGTATTTATTTTTTGGGAACCCATCAGTGAGGATGAATATGTGATTAAATTCTAGATGTTATCTAATAAATGGTGAATAAGAGAAAATTCCATTAAATTTTTTAAAATCTGAATATGTTCACTGCGATATCATTCAGATTACATTCAGTTCATTTAGGCTTCTTGTACATTTTCATTTAATGACTATACTTTATTTCGTATTTTCTGTTTCATTTCTCCATGTTTTTCCATTATATATTGAAATCTACCGCATTAATATTTTGCCAGCTTAATGGACATTATCACCGACTATCGCGACCCATTTTATTTAGCGCACCTCCCCAACTAGATCATCGCAAACTCTCTTGCTGAAGAAGGTCTAACGGGATATTCCCCCAAATAGGGGGTCCAAGGGGGGAGGGTCGATGACCTTCATCGAGTCCACGATGATGGCCATGACGGCCACGGCCAGCTGGGACCTGCTAGCTCGTAGTGGAGGTTCTGATCTTCACTTGCAGTAAATTAATCGCATTATCACTGACCAAAGCATCTTCACTATTTGATCTTCGATTTCTTCTTTGATTCTTCTTCATCTGAAGAATTGAAGAGCGTTCGTTCGTCCTTTGTACGCGCGCGTATCTCCTTTTTCTCTCTTATTATTATCATTACAATTTTTTTTTTTTTTTTACTTTAGTTTTTGTTTTACTTTAATTTTTTGCGCTTTTGATGTTTCTCTTCATTGTTCCGTTTTGTTGATGTGATGTTTCTGAGACGAATTGTGTTCGTCGATATTGTGTACTATTTTAATTTTAAATTTAAAATTATTTACAGTTAAAATTGAGTAATAAACTTGTAATTAATTATTTTCTTTAAGTATAATAATTAATCGGTGCTGTTTTTTTATTTTTTTCTAGTCTTTACTTTTAAATTTTGTTAAGGTAAGTTTTTTCGTTTTACTTCTTTGTGCCAAACATTAGTTTAATATTAAATTGTATATGATAATTAGAAAAAAGTTGTAATTTTGGACTAATTAGTGGTTATATTAAATAAAAGCAAAAACGGGCAAGCTGGAGAATACTTATGTATATCAATTTAATTACCACAATTTTATTATAGAACATTAAGCTTATGCAAAATTGTTTATTAGTTTTTTAATTCGCTTTACTTATTAAAACCATTTTTTTATTCCTAACAAGTTTTTCTAGTTATGCTTAATAAGTTTTAAAAATTAGAACTGAAAAAAACATACAGAAATGGATGGGAAAATAAATAAAGAATGGCGATTATTCGTCATTTTGCTTAGAATTTTATCTTTAATATAAATATCTCTGAAAATTAATTAAATAATAGATATAATATTAATATCCTAAGGAATAGTATAATTAGAATAAAAAGTATAAGTTGAGTCAGACGTCTTATATTAAGTACAAAGAAACATAGATACCTCTAGATAGGTATATATATTTTCTATTCCAGTAAAATGGAATTTTCAGATTATATTTTTGTATTCTCTAAAAGATTTCTGTCATTGTATATCTATATAATATAGCAAATGAGCATGCAACTTGATTATGCGTATACTTATGGATAATATATAATTTAAAACAAATTTCTAAAGAATAAAATCTTTTTTATATGCATGAATTAAATTAAGCAAAGTTGGAGCATTCAAATTTGCCTTGTATGTCATTATTTTCAACTTGAAATTATATGCAATTATGTTGGCAACAAGGGTGTTATTAAATTAGTAGAGAACTATATAGGGTTTTAATTTGCTATTGGACTTCTGGCTCCAATATGTGGGAGCCTTTGCGACTGATGTAATTTTATTTCTCAAATCTATATCCACAAAATTAGTTTCACACAAATAAATATTTTATTCTTAATACAAATACTTTCGGAAAATATATTTCATTGTTAATGATAGATATGCAATGGCTATTACACTATTATTAATTGATAATGATGAAATATTATCAGCAGATCATCCCTTATATTCCATACTCTGGAATGCATATGCGATGTAGTGCATGCTTAACAAAATATTAAAAAAACTCTTTTAATCTACGTTTGCTGCACCTATAAAATAAAGTTAACTAAATAATTTAACTAATTAATTCAGTAAACTGAATTAAATTTAATTTTATGTTTCTTGTCTCTCCATAGATGTCATATTATCTGTTAACTGTTGCTATGTTTATCATATTGAAGCTGTCAAATCTGTCAACAACTTCTCCAGTTTATGATATGCAACCAGCATTTCTAGTACCCAGTATAGGTAAGAAACTTTCAAAATGGTAGTTAAATGATGAAACACTGTGTATATGTATTTTAAAAAATTATTTAGATTTATCGAAAATGACATAATATCTAATATCTAAACAATTGGACAAATAATAAAGAATTCCGATTCCTGCATCTAGAATTTTATATATTGTATACTGGTATAGTATAATTTATTTAAATATGTAATACTATATTATATTATTAACAATGACATTAATCATCATATAAACACAAAATAAATTTTAAAATATCAATATAATCTACTCTTTAATGTACGTAAGTACAGCTATGTTGATCTCATATATGAATACAATCTGATATGTCGTGCTTAGCCCTATTAAATTTAACGGTACTCTACGCCACTGACCTACTAAAATATCCGAATTGTTAAAATTTAACCGCATTCTTAAGCAGTGGCGTTTTTCTTTAGTTAATTACAATGTAAACAATCAAAATAAATTAGATCAATATAGCAAATGTCTTAAAATATAATGAATATTAATACATTGTGGGAAATATATTAAATAGCAATTTTTTTCGCAGGATATACTTATTCTATTGTTTGCGCGAAAACTATATCTTTATGCTACTTATACATTTTATTTCATATATAATTACTTCGCTGCTGCTGCATTTAATTACTCTTCCTGTATATTATACGTTATTTTAAATTACAAAATTGATGACTTACATGCATATATGCATATGAGATTAAATATTAATTAACATTTACCTATTTGCAATTAGAGCGTACCTACTCTTATTTAATGAGATTTTAGAAGTACGTTAGTTTCTTTAAGTCACTGGCTTCAGTTTAACAAAGAAAGATAGAATATTAATTAAATTAACACCGAAGAAATTTAATTGCTGGACGTTTGCATTTTTACAGGTTTAACAAATGGTAGAAATATAAGAAATTTACCATGTGTTTCAAGAAAAAATAGTCAACTCAGTGGTGTATGTATGTTTGCCATAGATTGTTATAAAGCAAACGGAACCCATTTGGGTACCTGTGTTGATCGATTTTACTTTGGTTCTTGTTGTCATGTGGAGAAGCCAATAAATCACCAAGACCTCGAAAATACTATAGAAAATGAAAACGTTATTGTATTGGATAACAGAGAACCACCACAAAGAAAACAAAATACAACGGTATGTGCGCATGCCTGAGGTCATGCTATAAATTACGTTAGCACTAGTTACTTTCAAAAATGAATATCGATCAATGCGGTCGATATTATGTATCGAAAGTGATTTATTACGATGAAATCAAAATAACTTTAATGCGCTGTAACGGCACCATTTTAATACTTTTGTTATTAAATATTATCCTAGCTTAAAGTACCCACTAAAAAGCCTACTACTCCAACACTAGTGAAAGTTCCTATAATCGAAACAACAACGGTATCCCAGAATCAGAATAAAACAGTTACAACATCTAAGAAGCCAATAATCACTACATCAGCAACAACACCATCAACTTCTAGAAAACCTATTAGTACTACTGGTAGTACAACTACTAAAACTACAACTAAAGCTAAACCTACAAGAACTAGTACTAAGCCTAGGCCGACCCAGAGGCCTAGCTTCCGGCCACCACAAAAACCTTCAACTAAACCTACGAGAAGAGGTACTACAACAACTGCTAAGCCTGCAATTATTAAACCTAGTACAAGACGGCCTACTTCGAAACCAAATACAACGCAAAAGACTCATTCACAGAAACCGCTGATAATTCCAACAACAGCAACATCTAGTATTAATAAAATTACTACCACTCTTCAGTCCAGCACGACTACCACCGTAAAACCTACTGTCGGAAGTAGTACTTTCAGTCATCATAAAGTAGAAAACGTTACAGTAGAAAGTACTACTGTAGCTGCTCTTTCGAAAAAACCTATTGAAAGTAAGCATATATCAATTTCTTTATTAAGGATAACGAAATGATAATTTCGTAGGTACTTTCAGTACGACTATTACTGCAAATTCGACAACATTCAAACCTGTAGAGACCACAATATCACACATAAACTTAACTCAAAACTCAACAACAAGTAAGCACAATTTTTAGACCACAAATTAAAACATTTCCGAGGTATTTCTGGAAAATAAGAGGAAATTGTAATAAACATGTACGTTTTTAGGTACTACAGTTATAAGCAACAACAATGTTCCGGTACCATTAAAACAACAAATAGAAAGTATTAAATATTTGTCCATACATTATTTTGCTTTTAAAAAATAAAATGTGTTTCAGGTACTACTTATAACATTTCATCAACTAGTTTTACAACAGAAAAACCATCGAATAAGAGTAAGTAACCATTGATACCATCCGTGGTAAATCCATACTACCCATATAGCAATGGAGCGCACAGATTCTTGTGGGCGTCCAATGTAATGTCGTGTAAAGTAAAATTAAGGCCAACATATTTTAGGTACGACCAGTACTACTCAAATAGCAATAAAGCCTAGTACCACGGAACAACCAATAAGAAGTAAGCTGTTTTAAATTTGAAATTGAATTGAAAGTACCTATATAGTATTTTATTTGTTTATAGACACCTCATCTAGTACCATTTCATTAAATGCAACAACAACAAGTCAAATAGTCGAAAGTAAATAGAATATTTTAAATAAATTAGCAATTCTAATTAACAAAATTTCCTTTTAGCTGTTTCTTCGACCACTCTAACTTCATCTGCATCCATTATTACGTCAACCACTACGAGCTCAACAACCATGAAACCAGTTGTTGAAAATACAACACATGATTCAAATTTTGAAACGTTCAGTACTGTTAAAGATAACGGTACCATTTCTGACGCAGAAGTTAACACAACAGAAGGTATTTGTAGAACTTCGTGACATTTTCCGATTAAGTAATAAATAGTAAATTCAATTTTACGTAGTATTTCGGTACTTCGATGGTACCTACTGGTTTATGACTAATTTAATTTGAATTCGTGTAAAATATTAATCTAATATTATATTTGTACCACAACAACAGATGATTTTAAATATGTAATATTCATTATAATTCTAATTTTAGTACTTACCGTCTAATAGACACTGTTCCAGTGTCATTAAGTACTAAATTTAGTACTTTCTTAGATTCTATTCGCACTATTTTTAATACAATTTTAGGTTCTGGCCTTATTTTTAGTACAATAACGACTACTGATAGATGGGTACTTCTTCCGAACGTCACTCCTTCCATATCTACTGGAACCATCCTGGCTAATATATCAACATCTACTATAACTACAACAACCTCAATTCCACTTGTTGAAACCAGTATGACAGAGGATGGAAATACAACCGCAAATCTTGTTTCTTCTTCAACAATATCAAGTACTATTATTAGTACCAGCGAAAGTCCAGAAGATAACCAAGGAGTGAATATGAGCGATTTTACTGATGGTGAATATTTAAAATATTTACAAATCATTATTAAAAAATTATATTACCTACAACCTATAAGTATAAGCGATATCATGAATTGTTTATTTTCGAATATAATGGCATTTATAATATCATGTGTTAACAAGCAAACGGTATAACGAGGCTAGCTCTTATGCTGTGTGGTGACTCTTAGCGACTCAGTCTCGAGACCAGTAATGGTTCAATTAGACGCGAGAAATTGATATGTATAGGAGCAAGCCATTTAATGAATTAAGAAAAAGTTCTTGCCATGATCTACTTTTTCAATCCAATTTTCTGACTTCCATTACCTTAATTTAAGATGAATTATAATTTTCACATTAACATAAATATAATCATAATCACATTTGCTTAATTAATTAATTAATTGTATATTTAATTATCTTTCGATTATCTACAGTGTGTGGACGTCGACTGTGGCCACAAGCAAAAATAGTAGGTGGTGAAAAATCGTCATTTGGTAGATGGCCATGGCAAATTTCTTTAAGGCAATGGAGAACATCAACGTATCTTCATAAATGCGGTGCAGCTTTGTTAAATGAAAATTGGGCAATAACTGCTGCACATTGTGTTGATAAGTAAGTTTAATAATTGAAATAATGTGTTATTTTTAATTATTAGTAATCTATATTTTAATTTGAATTATGCCCGCGAATTATACGCATTTTGTGGGTACCCATTTTTTAAGTAACTCAGTAATTAATTTAATCATTTTACGCTAGTGTTCCACCCAGTGATTTGTTGCTTCGTCTCGGTGAACACGATTTATCTAATGAAGAAGATGAACCATATTTACATGAAGAACGTCGAATTCAAATTGTTGCTTCGCATCCAAACTTCGATCCAAGAACTTTCGAATATGATTTGGCATTATTAAGATTTTATGAACCAGTTGAATTCCGGCCTAACATTTTACCAATCTGTGTACCAGCTAATGATGAAAATTTTGTTGGGCGAACGGCTTATGTTACTGGATGGGGTAGATTATATGAAGGTAAAATCAATATTCATTAATGTCTCATTACTTTTGATTATCCGCCATTTAAGTGTCTGTTCGTTAATTGCATTTTTATGCACCTCAGACTCGTTAGAGAATAATCCCAATGTATGAAAATGAAATAAATTTTGGCATTAAATTAGATTTTGAATTAAATTAGAAAATATTAATATGCAAATCTGCTAATTATATTTTAGATGGTCCCCTCCCAAGTGTTTTACAAGAAGTTAGTGTTCCAATTGTAAATAATTCCGTATGTGAAACAATGTATAAAATGGCAGGTTATGTGGAACATATACCCGAAATATTTATTTGTGCAGGATGGCGAAAAGGTGGTTTTGATTCATGTGAGGGTGATTCTGGTGGACCATTAGTGATACAACGAGAAGATAAGAGGTAAAAGATCGATGTGTAAAAGCACACAAGTAGAAAAATACTAGCCTTTTCCTAGGCATCAGTATAGTTCGCTCGTTTTATTCTAAAAAGCATTTTATTTGCTGCGGCAAAGAGATTCAGTCTATCTGTGACAAAATGCTCGTCTTTATAAGCTCGTCAGTAAGCTACCACTAAAGAAACAAACTGTGTGTTGACACATATGGTGAAAATGACGAACGTCGATCACTTTATCGCAGCGTTCAATCCATACAGCATATTGTCTCTGTAGAGTTATTATAATAATGTTAGAAGTGTGTTAGAAGATCTATTATGTCCCAATTTGACAAATGGCCGAAAGCCGTTGTAATATTTCATGCCTGCCATGAATAACAATGTATGTTTTTTTATTGTGTTAGATTTTTATTGGCTGGAATAATATCATGGGGCATTGGATGTGCTGAACCGAATCAACCCGGAGTTTATACAAGAATAAGTCAATTTCGTGTTTGGATTAATAAAATATTGCAATTTTAATAAAATAGACATTTTGACGATATAAATTAACTAATTTCTGTGAAGTTAATTTGAAATTTGTGATGATAATTGAGAAAATTGTACAACGAATACTTCGCTCATTTTATTTTAAATGTACAGTATTTTTGTATTATTGATATTATTAATTTAATTTTAATTTATTTGACTCTAATTTTAGCATTAACTTTTATTCTTCCTTTAAAGTGACACATTAAAATTTTAGAAGAAAACTTTTTATCTAATTAATTAAAACTGATTGTTAATAACGAAGTGATAATTACATGTTCGTCTAGAACTTTAACGGCAAAATCCTGTGCGAAATGCGAATAACCTCGATATTTATAGGTGTGACTTAACTCGTATACATGGATATAATTCTTGTCACTATTTCTTGTACATAAAAGTTTTATGTAATAATAATTATTATATAAATAAAATTATTTATTTGTATAAAAAACAAATATAAAATTACTGTAAATCTGATTTTTTTGTTATTACATTATATGTACAATACTTTTTTATCAACGTGAATTATACACCCACAATTGTAAATATTTACTATGTTTTGATGGAATTCGGCCCTATATATTGGGACCTGGGAGTTACTTGTATTATACCAAATAATCAATTGTATTAAGTTATCTGTTACAGAGTGTCTCTAATCTGTGGTGACAGTTTGTCTACTAATAATTCGTAATTAACTCAACGAATAAAAGAATATTATGAAACATGTGACATAATCTTATAAATGATAAATAATACGTCGGGAAACCTGGAGCTAGATCTTAAATGACTTTCATTTATTTAATAAAAAAATATTATTTCGAAGTTTTCACATTACAAATACAAAACTAAACCATCAAATGAAGGTATGTGGTACCATGCCACATAATTGAAAATTGAAATATGTACATTCTGAGTCAAAGAAATGAACATTCCATGTTCCTATTTGCCATAATAGAAACACACACATCCATATACAGAACATTTGTTCGAGATTAGAAATTGCTTTTGCTCCAGAATTTATAGCATATATATTAGTTTAGTATTACATTGTGCTGGAAATAGCATGAGGGCTAACCTGTTTACGTTTTTACAAATGTGATGAGATAGAAGGACAAAATGGTCTTTGTTCTTGGATTATAAGAGTATTTTGCGCTAGCATAGAACATGTAAAATATGTAGATGTCGTTCGGTCAATACTATAAATAAAATAAAATATTTTCCAATTTCTTTAAGGGCAACTGAATTTAAAAGAGAAGACGTGGAATTCGAAATTCAAAAACATCAAAAAATTATGTTAGCTTTTTTTTACTCTTATTTTTTTAATACATACTATAATTATTTGATTGAAATATACATTTCAAAATACACGTATCTATATTTGATAAAATATAAGATGTTTCAAAATGTTTAATGGAAACGGCAATATTATTAAATTTTACCTCGCATAGGTCTATTTATAATTTGTCTATGAATGATAAGTTTGATTATACAATTATCATTAAAAAATGAATTTTTCAAACATCGTGTAGGAAATCGGTGACAAGCTACGCTTCTATAGAGTTAAATTTTTTAAATAACAAAGTTGTGTTAGATAATTTCATTTTCTAAATTAAATATATATATAAAATTGGCTAGACTCAACATAGATGGCAGCATACTTAGCTGATACATGCATTTTTAAAAAACCATTATAACAATTAATATGAAATTATGACGCCTATCTATGAACTTTTTTATTTATTTATTCACTTCTTGCAATATATTCCCAAAATCTGTAGCCTACTTTAACACTAATACGAATTTTAAAACAATCTTATATTCCAACACTAATTCTAAGTATTTAGTTAAATACTTATTTAACTATTTAACTATTAAACAAGATGTAGACTTATACCATCTATATCTAATATGTGCTTGGTCCACAGTAAGGACATTAGTTATAATCATCATGATAGTAATAATATGACTACTTGTCACGTGAATTATTCGATTTTAACCGTGAACGTTTAGAAGATGATGAAGAAAGATTGTAATTGTTGCTTTTCCTAAATTTTATCAGATACATAAATATACATATAACATGACACAATTCATGTAATTAAATGAGCATAGGAATATCAAGAGTAATTGACTTTCCCCCTCATTCAGTTCAATGATTTATAACTGTATGCCTAACAAACACAAATATCTACAAGTACACGTCATTGGATATTGGTCAATGAAAATTTGACGTGTCTCATTAATTTTATGATTTCACTTATTACAACTAACTGACAACTAACACAAGTACAACTTGAGTTAGTTGCGCGTTTAAGCTAACTAGTATTATAAATTAGAGGCCTAATTATGCTACAATGGATTTGTTTGTAGAGAGGCAATACCGGATGCATAAAGGATACAATTTCATATGTAACGCAACACATTTGCGCATTGAATTTGAAATTCCGTACTTATCAGATAAGTACCCCTGATAAGTGCAGGATAATTTCTACGAGTATAGGCCTACTGTAAAATGATCAGAAAATATCAATTTTCACATATGTGCCGGTCGAGTTTTCATGACCTCCATACTGAGTGATTTTATTCAATTTTTATTAACTTTTGTAATTGTATCCAGTATCTGATTTCGATTTAATTTTTGTAAAGAAAAAAAAAACACTTCTCTAAAAAACTACTGCATGTAAATAGAATTTCTGGTGAGCGCAGATATAAAAAAGAAAATTGTAGCTTTTGTAAGAAAGATTTTAAAATAAATAAAAGGAAAAGAAACGAATCTGTTTTCCCATTTGTCATTTAGAACAGTAAACAATGAAGATACTTTTCGCTTTTAAGTAAAATGCCAAAAAAAAAGTTGCCGAAAAGAAACATTAACAAAAGAGAAACATCAAAACAAGACATAGAAACAGCTGAACGTGCATCTAATTCTAAAATACAATATAAGAATCATGAAATATGAAAATATACATAGTACATACAGATAAATATCATAGACTGAAATTAGAATAGAACTACGTGCAATGCTTTTTCCTTTCTTCTAAACTGGTACTACGGTTCATGCTGTAATATAATATTCCCTTCTTTGAACACATTTTTCTCTCATAATATAACAGAGAGCGACTGTAATTAGTACAGCAATGGCGATACCCATTCCTATACTGACCCAAATAATTTCTTCATTGATACCTTGATATGAACGACCTGAAGCAAAAAATATGTTAGAATAGATACATTCCATTATGTTATTCATGTTCATGAGTAATGAACGTGACGACACAGTTGTTGTCATTAAAATTAACTATAATAATTAACTTTAATATGGAACTCGGCTGACATCGTGTATCTAAACTATCATTAATTACGATAGGTCATTTTGACGTTCTATGTTAACTTATATTTCGCCCTTGATAGGGTCTTATGGGCCCTATATCATTCTGAGCATACGTAATGGGATGATTTATTAAGTTCAATTAGAGCCGTGCGTCTTAATACGTCTCATTAATCTACCGTTAAGTATCAAAATAGACGAAGGATTCAATAAATTATTTACCATTATAGTTATTAGAGACGATTCCGCTTACTTTTCCAGCTACTCTTCCACCAACAGGCATCTTGATTGATCTTTTTTTTTTTTTTTTTTAAGAAAATGTGTTGGACAACCTGCAACAAATAAGTAAAATTGGAGTATGAAAAGAAAAGAGAATAATAGTATTAATTCAGTAAACAAAATGTGGCATCTTAATTAAATTATAATCTAAATAAATGCAACTTTTATTTACTATATAAATTTGTTGGTAGTTAATTTAAACAAGTTTGGAAAACTCGAAAATCTACCCGTAATTTCAACTGACTTTTTTTAATTGCTTTCGCAATAAAAACAAAGCCAAAAATTACCAACAAAGAAACATTAATGTTGACGTATACGTAATTGTTTTTCCTTCAACGTCCAATTACGTTTACTGGAAAATAAACATTTTATCTTTAACCCATTTTCTCCAGCAACCTTTATTTGCTTTCACCTTTTAGACAACACAAAAAAAAAGATCTTTTTAGAACACAGAGTTTATTCATGAATTCAAAATTTGAAATTCAGATGGTTCGAATTAGGGCTGTAGTAGGCCGGGTAGGGTATCTACCCTACACTCTACACAGCACCTTGTTAGAATAATATTTAACTAAACCTTTTTCCAGTTTTAATTTTAATGGTTGTAACAATGAAAACAAATTAAACAATGTGGGAAAAAATTCTCATTTAATTTTAATGGTTTTTAAAGCATTTTCGGATAAAACTAATGGGCAATTTTACCAAATGGAACTGTACAATGCAATATTTTTCTTTGTGGAGATCTGAATGCAGCCTTTCCA
Organism: Platypus cylindrus; assembly: GCA_949748235.1. Lineage (NCBI taxonomy): Eukaryota > Metazoa > Arthropoda > Insecta > Coleoptera > Curculionidae > Platypus > Platypus cylindrus. Next base: position 17,418,946 of record OX456488.1, on the reverse strand, counting down.
TCAATTTTATGCTATCGCAATTTTCTGCTTTATTCATTTTATTCAAATTTTGTTTTTTGTTCTTTCACGTTTTAATTTAACGGATTTTAATCGAGGACGGGACATAAATATTCACGATATCATAATTTAGATACAAATTAACAGTCAGTAGTCACTATGATTAAACCTATTAAATATATTAATTGTATAATTAATATTCCATATTTATCCCATGTTTTCTATGCCACCAATTTTGAAAGCAAAAAGTTTAATCAGAAAAGAGATACAATTTCTATTCAAATAAAGTGGCGCCATAGATGAAATAGTTAACTCAATAGATACGGTGTTTTATATTTTATACCAAGCAAAACTTGCTGGTAGCGTCTCATTCTGCAACTTTGGACTCACACACATACACATAGCCACAGCTAATCATCTAGTCTCAATACTGTTAATTGTGGTTATATATCATATTATGATATTCATTTCTATATTATATTCTGTATATAAACTAATTCTTCACTATTAAGAACTTGCTCATATTTTCCCATTTTATTAATATATTTTTCACTATTAATGGACTCATAGCTAGATACTGAATCTAGCAAAGAAAGAACGTATCACAAAATAAAATCATAAGCATGCACATTTCCAAAATTGATACAAAAAGACACGTTTTTACAGTGTACCAGGCACGGCACACCCATTGCTGTACATAATATAGATTTTCTTCTTGCGATTTTCCTTTTTTTTTTATTATTATTTGAGAGCAGAAAAACCAGATAAGTGTCGTTAGAGACTATCATCCAGAAGAAAGTTGAACACATTAAGAAAACTACCAAGTTAATTAACGTAATATAAAATAAAGTTTTTCTCTTATAAATTCTTTTTTATTTTTGGGGATTAAATCTTTCGGAAATGATTTTTATAGTCATTTATTTTTTAAAAATGTCCATTAAATTCAGTTAAATATTCGTGTTAATTGTTTGTAATGTTAGAGAGTAAAAGAAAATATTTATTTCCCGTTTTACGACCACATAGCAGAAAATGAGGAAAAGGGAATAAATAATAATGAAAATAAATATAATAGCAGCGCTATCAAAAATTGATCACGCAAAGTCAATCAGAAAATTCTGATTCTCTTTTCAACTGTTTGATTTCTAAATTGAATTTAAAGCTGATTTCATCCCTTTCAATAAACTGACGGTTTGATGCGTGGATTGAAAGAAGCCACACAAAGGAAACTCTTGTGAATCTGCTTACCTAAAGCTTCTCTGCTATATTAAAAACAAACTTCTGCAAAAGTGACTAAAAGGATGAAAAGAAAGAAAAATAAAATTCAGAAATGAATTTTATATGCTTCAATTTTATACGTATATAGTGTATTTATTTAAGAATAAAACACAATATTAAAAAATTCAACAACCAATTTCAAAATTTTATATTAGGTATATAAAGGAAATTTGAGAGAAACTGTTGAGGCAAATGCACGGAAAACGGGGGTTTCCGTCCTGTTCATATTCCTAATACTGTGCTGTATTTTTTTATCGTTATTTGACTATACAATTTACATAACGGATTTGGCATTTTTAGATTCAGAGATAATTTTGAAAAAGTACTTATTTGAAAAGACGTTGGAGGGTAAGTGGGGATAGATACGTATCATTAGAAATAACTAGTTATTGAGAATTTTTAGCAAAATTACATTAAAGTCAATAAATAAATCAAAGTAGAAATCGTCCAAAATTATAAATATTTATTATAAAATAAGTGAAAATTAAACTGCGATTTAGAATCACAATTTTGGCCACAAACTATTCTTAGCAGCAATTTTGTGATTGAGAATGAAGAAACACAAATAAACAACGAATGAAATAACATAAATTGGCACAATGGAAAAAAACAAACATAATCAATCAATCCTTCAACTGAACAACTATTTACTTATCATTGCCCAAAATATAAAAAAAAAAAAAAAACGTGATGAAATTTTTGCCATTCATCACAAACTTCTCCATGCAAGGTCTCTGTTTCGCTTTCATTCTCACAACGAACTTTTTTGGCGCTTTTTTATCGAATGAGATCTAAAATTAATAGATAGAATAATGGAAGATTGATAAAAATGAAGGTTTATATAAATATTTATTAGATTGATGAAAATTATTTTGCTTATCCTTTTTCTGAATATTTTTTTCTATTTTAGTGCAAATAGTGTGGTTGCCATTGACATTGCTGCTGTACAAGAGAGTCTAACTTCTTTCTCGGTTTATTGAAAAATGTAATAAAATTTTCTGAATTATTGGCCAAATTTCAGTAAACATTTTATAACTGCTTATAATTGCATTTAATTTTATTTACTTATTCACTGGTGAATTCGAAACTTATTCAAATTAGCCTTTTGAATTTTAAAACAAATTTTCGCAATTTTTCAGGGCTCAGTCAGTGTAAATATGTACAAAATGAATTCAATTCATAGCTGTAGTAAACTTCCATTACTAGGCTCTAACCCTGGAAAAATTTATGCATGAAAATAATGATGAAAAACAACAGGGAAATACAACCCGATGCTATAGAAAACCTAAAAAAAATACATCAGGAAAAATAAAGTGTACAATGGAAAAAAAATGATTTTTTTTTCAGAATATTTATCAACATTACCTACATCCGCACCCGCATATCAATATTAATTCAGTACATATGAATATTTAAAACTGAAGTCGCTTCTGATAAAGTACCACACTCTATTGCTATAAGTTAAAGAGAAAAACATGTATTCTGTCAGTGAGTGTAGTCGGACGTTGATCAACATCGACCTAATAAGGCCCCTGTAAATTTTGATGACAGGCCATGTCACAGGTGACAGATTACTAATCTATCCTTCTGTAATCTGGTTAAAATAGAATTTGAAATTTGCTGTACTTTTTACTTAAAATTGATTTATTTACGCTGTATTTACGTAGTGACTAGAGTGATAATAATAGTGATAACCAAACCAAACCAAGCCATGCTCTACTGTTTCTAATAAGTTCTAATATATTTCTATAACTAAAGTATAGACAAGTATTGATTATTCAGACCCATAGGTCTGTCGAAACATGACGTAGGTGGTATTGCTATACCATTCTATGGTAACGTTATTGTTAATTTATAAAATAAAATAAATATAAATTTATAAAATAAAATTATACAGTTAATAAATTAAAAATCATAGCCTCCTAAGTACCTAAACAGTAAAATAACTAAATTAAAAATGATAATAACGTATCCTACTGACTGTCTGGTACTGAGAGAAGGATACAATGACGTCACCGCGATATACACAAAAAGAGAAAGATAGGGAGAAAATCCATCCTGGTCTACAATATCCTTGGGTCAAACCCATTTCTATCTTGTTTTGATTTAAATTACACTATTCCTTCAGCATTATTTCATCGAAATACAACAAAAAACAAAAGCAACCGGAGATATATGTTTTTTTCTCCATTTTACCTACATAAATTCCATTTTCTATATTGTTTTGTTTTATATCTCATTGCCTTTTTTTGATCATAAAAACATTCTGCGAGTGGAAAATAAATACGAGACAGCAAAAAAAAAGAACAGCAAATGCTGACTAAATTTATTAAATTCTGTAAAACAAGTATGTAATAAAAAAAAGAAAATACTGAGAAGAACATCGATTTTTTAGTTCCATTACATTTCCAATAAGGCTACCTGAAAAGTTCTCAAGATGGCAAATAGGTTTAAGATTTCCATTTGTTCGTGTTGTTTTAATAATCTGGATATAATGGGAGTGTGTGATTAATTATTAATTAAAAATACCTAATGGCACTGAAAATGATTAATTAATTGTTTGCCCATGCTAACTTTAATTTTCCATTATTATGATTATGATTATTATTTAATGTATTTAATTAAATTTATTATAATTATTGAATATGTAAGGGAATGGGGCAGGAAAGTTTGGAAATTTTATTATTTTGAGAGAGGTAGGCAAATCCTAGATTTCAAAAGTTTATAACATAACGTTAATGCATTATTAATAATAACAATTAATTATACTCTATTCTAGTACTAATTCTATTTATATTATACACGGTGGTCGATTACTAGTGTGCAACCCCAATTTTGGACTTTGCAATTTATTAAATTGACATGATATTTATTTTATGGTTTGGTTTATGGTTTTATGGTTTTTATGTTATCATAACTTAATATATATATATATAAATAATAATAAATTATAAATAAGTTATTATAACTTTTATGGTTGCTCGAGGACCGTATTTGGGCAAATAAAGATTTAGAACTGAGTTTTTCAAAATAGAGTTATCCAATTCACTTTAATTTTTTTAAATGGAATGTGCTACTTTTATTGTTACCCAATATTGTAGAGAATAATTACAGAAAATCGGATTTGTAAATTGCCTATCAAAATACCGAGCCGTTTTAGAAATAAGGTACTAAATTCTGAACTTTCCAAAAATTTTACATTTTTTACCGAAAAAAACGCCACAAATTATTCGGAGCTCATCTCTATTATTCACTGTTTTCGGTTACAATTTGCAACATGCAAATGTTGTAAGTGGTGACATGGCAGTTATATGTCTGACGTTCATCCTATTTCAATACTTTTGTTAATTAAATTTATTAATAGCAAACTTATTTTTGATTCTTGAATAGTAGTGTTGAGCAATTTTTAGTGGTTTTTTAGGTTAAAAAATTTAAAATTTTACTAAATTTTAAAATGCTTTATTTCCAATATGGCTTCTAATTTGAATGCCCCGTTTGCGAAGCTGATTTGAAGTATTCATGTTTTATAATACTGGTTAAGAAAAAGTAGCACATTCCATTAAAAAAATGAAAGTAGATCTGATAACTCTATTTTGAAACTCAGTTCTGAATCTCTATTTGCCAAAATGAAATCCTCGAGCAACCATGAAAAACATGATAGACGTCATGTTAATCTGATAAATGGACAAGTCTAAATGAGGGTGGACACTAGTAATCGAACACTCTGTATATTTTCTCTTAATCTATTATCTACTTCTAATATACAAGTAATATAACATCAGGTTAATTTGAAACTACTGATAAAGGAAAAACTGCCTTTCCTATCAAGGATTGGCATCTATTCAAGTATTGCAGTACCAAGTGAAGAAAAATGTTTTCAATATTCATATTGCCTTCCAAACCGAATGTAAGTTATTATTATTAATAGAAAGTTAATCTCCGGCTTTTCCGCTGAATCAGACCAAAAATAACCAAATCAATGAATACTTGTTTACGTATCACGTATATGGATTTTCTTTTTCAAGATGTTATTTATTCGATTGAAAAGAACTCAAACATGTAAACATTATTAAAAAATATGTCGTTATGAAAGTAAAGTAAACAGTTTGAACTAACAACCAAGCTCCACGTGTATTATTTTATCCAGCTATCGTTTCAAATTAATTAAGACATTGTTTGAAAATTTTGTACCGAAGTAAAGATTTTAATTAAATTACATTGCCATCGTTTTCAGCTTTTAAATTAAGAATAAAGCTCGAAGCTTAAGCATCAGTAATTGCAATTTTCTAATAAAAAGAAACAACTAAAATAGGCATTTCCAATAACACCAGTTTGTTTATTTTCTTTTCTTTTTTTTTTCAAATGAAAAGTACTAGTTCATGTTTGACGGCGCCTTGCTGGAATCGAGTATGAATGAACCGAATTGAATATTCTTCTTAAGTCCAACGAACCTTAAATAAGATAAGTGAAATGTGAATATAGAGAATAGAAAAATATTTGAGGAAGTAATATCAATGGAAAAGTATCAGTAGACATTGAAATCATTGAATGGAAAATGGAAAATTACATGAATATATGTATTTTCTTTGTAAACAGGTTTCACGAATTTATTTTTAGAACGTTTCCATGCGTCTTATTTTAGAAAGTCAATAATTTACAAAATATAAAATTATGGATGAAAACTTCATATTCTATATATATAGATACATATTCATATTCAGGAATGTTGTGATAGCAGGTGTGAAGGGGGAATATTGGTGAAGAAATGAAGCAAACAGTCTACAACTATGCTGCAATTCTATTTCAAGTTCTATATGCGCCTTGTACAGGGTGAGTTATTGATGTAAGTATTTTAACAGCGTATCTATAATATATCTTTAATAGAAGACGCTGCTATGTCTATACGGAAATAAAAATAGTTGTTAACAAACAATTTTACAATTTACGATAGCGCAAGTAGGAATCTCGAATACTTTATACCCAATATTTTAAATTTTCAAACTAAATTTTGACAGATTTTGTATAGACAACTATGACGTCACCTACATATACCGATGATTCCATTAATTCACTTTATATAGCGAGATACAATGACTTACAGTTAACAGAATTAACACAACATTTTTTGCAAAATAGTATTACGAAGGTAAAAGTTGAACAAGAGCAAAAAAACTAGTCAATCTCAGCAAATTCGATAATATAACTTTTTCATAAATTGAACTAAAATCAGTTGATAGAACGACACCGAAACGAGAAATCATTAAACTGCAGCCACTAATACCTCTAATATTCCTCACTATTCCATTATCTATATGATGTATTAGTAATTATACGGTAAAATTATCCAAATCTCACTAATTGAAACTAAATTATTCACTCTCATTTCTAATTAACATCGAATAGAATAGTGAAACTTTAATTATTGCTGAATTGAAACTGAGCCCTATATTTGTTAAATGAAATTCTATACTATGGGTTAATTTGGGAATAAATTTTGTAAAGATTATTTTGCAGTAGGCCGGGATAAACTTTTTTAATTTAAAGTGGTGCCCCAGATATTTAAAAATAACGTCGGCATGGAAATATAAAACTTTTTCCAGATAAACTTCTAGAGCAAGAATATAATAGAAAAAAAAAGGAAATGATGGAAACAGGTAAAAATTTTAGAAATAAAAATACACAGTTCGCTGGCTGCACTACAAAACTGCCCTTGGGTCATATAATAGTTTATATGTTGGAAATGCCAGCTCTCGAAATATTTTGGACTAAAAAGTTTCTAGTCTGTACACATTTAATGTATGTTTTATTTTTTCTTTTAATTAGCCTAAATTGAATTTTCTATAATTACAACCACTTACCTGTTGGTGGAAGTTTGTAGATAGTACTCGAATTTGGCGGGTGAAATAAAAGTCCTCGGGCGCCAGACAATGATTTATTTACACTGTCAATGTGTGTGTGTCAACTAGTAACAATTACACTAAATTAGCTAATTACAGAAAGAAGGAGAAATACAGTACAAGTAACTAATTTAAATATATGGAAAGATTCCGATTCGCGAAGTAAGGGTGTACTTTACTGTTGACGAGTCAGGAAATAGATGAAATGTAAGAATCAGCGAAACGAACTGCGCGAGTGGCAGCGTGAAGAAGTGAACTTCTTCAGGTTTTGATTGAGACTGACTTCTATTTTCCAACAGCAAATTTCATCCCCCCTTCACTCTGCCCACCCTTCAGTACAAGTCCCACCTACGGATCACATATTAGGTACCTATCGTGTCTACTAGGGAGGTCCTTCGATGCGCTCGGTAAGAGGGTAGCCTTCGTCGATGTCCGAGAAAGGACAAGAGGTTTAAGGTGAATTGCGGAACGAATCGAGAATTAGGAAAGTTGGCCCGTCGATTAGATCGTCTTCAATGAATGCGAAAAAAAAATAGTAGAAAAGGCACGAATGGCCTTCGTTTTGAATAGAGCAGACTTCGAGACGGAAAACAGATAGAAGAAAAAATAAGAAGAGATTTCATAGCTCATAGAGAGGAGAAAAAAAAGAAATGGAGAAAAAAATTACAAGGATACTAATACTAGAAAAAAAGTCGCTCCATGATAAAAGAAAAAAAAAAATATGTAGTGAAGCGAAAGGCACTAATGGGCATGAAATGAGGATTGCTCACGTACTCTCAACAAACTCCCCCCGAAGTTGCCGGCTTCAGCGGCAACTTTGATGGGGATTACATCCCGCACCGCTTCTTGCCGATTTCCGTGTGGAGTTAAGATTTTCACCACTCGTACCACTCCATCCTTGCCAGAGAGAACATTGGTAATACGGGCTAGTGGCCAAAATCTGGGGATCAGAAGGTCGTTTGATTATGACCAGATCCTCAACCTTAGGATTGGGGGAACACGATTGCCATTTCGGTTTTCGCATAAGTAAATGAAGGTACTCAGCCCGCCATTTCTTCCAGAATCCTTGGACTAAGTTTTGGAGTAGTTCATATCGGACACGATTACTAGTAGGAGGAAGCTCGAGGTCAGCTTCCGGAAATTGTGACGTGGGATACCCGGTTAGGAGGTGTGAAGGGGTTAGAGGTGTAAATGAAATCGGGGTCAAAGCCCGAGAAATGAGAATGCTCTCTATTTGGCACAAGGCGGTTAGAAACTCTTCGAGCGAGAGTGATGCCGTTAAATTGTCGATAGAGGTGACCTTTGACCGATTTTACACCGGACTCCCAAATTCCCGCGAAATGAGGGGAATAGGGTGGAATAAACTTCCAGGTCATGACGGATTCGGTCAGGAAAGAATTTAGTTCTGGAGATGTAGTCAACGCAGAAATTTGGGTTTTAAATTGGCGTAAAACGTTGTTACATCCAACAAAATTCCTGCCGTTATCACTAAGGATGACTGAATATTTCCCATGACGCGCGATAAAGCGCCGTAGACCGAGTATGAGAGAGCGTACCGACAGACTCATTATAAGTTCCAGGTGAATTGCTTTGGTAGCGCAACAAACGAAGACAGCAATGGAGCAGCTTACTGATGGTTTGCCTCGAGCTATGGTCGGTCTGATAAGAAGTGGGCCGGCAAAATCGACTCCAGTGGCATCGAATGGTTTACTTGGAGTCAAACGAACAGCTGGTAATGGCCCAAGGCTAGGAGAGTATGTTTGCGCTTTGTATCTAGTACACCGAACGCAAGAATTTAGAAGACCCTTAACCGACTTTTGCACATTGAGTATCCAAAAGTCTTGTCTCACTCGAGCAAATGAGCTGGAAGCTACCATGAAACGTCTGCGAATGAATGCGTAGTATAATAAGATCGGCTAGAGCGCTTTTAGGTATTAGAATTGCATTGGCGTTGATAAATTCAGGTGATAAATTTTGCAATCGTCCACCCACACGTAGCACCTGGTCATTATCTAGAAATGGACTGAGAGTTTTTAGACAACTATTTTTCGATAGATTGCGGTCTGATTTGATCCTGTTAATGTCTTCATTAAAATGTTGTCGTTGAACATCTTTAATTAATTCGATAAAGGCAGTTTTATATTCCGAAGTGCTTACGTGAATGCTAGGAAGATTGGATATGCCTTTTACCCGATTCGGTACGAGGATGTAAGCGGTGATTCGAACAAACGATGATAAATGCGAAAATCTAGTAATAAGTAAAGTCCAGAAAGAAAATTCTATTGTTTTGGTGTTGGTACAAGGCGCGAATTTAAGGTCGAACAGGAACTCTGGGCCATTCCACCACAATCGTGCCTGGAGCAAGGTGGTGGGAGGCGTTTCACGAGATGGAACGGGATTTTGGTTGGATTTGACATAGCACCATGGGATAGAAGGGAAAGCCTCGTGGATAAATCCGACGCGATTAGAAATAAAAGTATTCCACTATCTGGGCAGTGAATTGATCCAGGCAAGAACTGTGGCGGAGTTGGACCAGAGTACGGTGGAGGAAACATGATGGTAGTCTGTTCGAAGATATCGAATTAATTTAGCAAGAAGATGAGCGGCGCAAAATTCAAGTCTGGGAACACTCATCGGCCTGATAGGAGCTAATTTCGTCTTTGCCATCATTAATTGTGTTTGAGCAGTTTGACCATCTGGTGAAACAATTCTCAAGTAAACCACGGCCGCGTATGCAACTTTTGAGGCGTCAGAAAAGCCGTGTAGTTTATACCGTCCAATACCTACATGACGCGGGATCTGGACAAATTGTAACTTAGAAAGCTGTTCCCGAACTGTTTGCCATTCTCCGAGTATATCCGAAGGTATCTTTCGGCCCCAATCCAGTTGACGAACCCAGGTCTCCTGGAACCGGGCCTTGAATTTACGGATGATTGGCAGACCATTTCTTAAGCGGAAAACACCCTTTTTGTAAGAGCGCAACTCGTCTCGAATACGTTTCAATTGATATAAGTTATCATGACCGAAAAACAAATCGTCAATATATCTACCGTTTTGTAGAATTTCCAAAGCATTAGAGAATTCTGGGCCATGACGATTTACTAATTCATCTATTGGCCGCAGTATATATGGAGCCAAATATGGAGAGCAGGAAAGGCCATAAGGAATCTATTTTAATTGATAAGTCGGCAGAGATAGTGTCTATAAATTCCACAGTGTCCCCATCAAAAATCGCTTCAGCTCGATCACATAGCCGATTAACGTACCGTTTGCACAGACGAATTGACGGCATTGTCACTACAATATGCACGAAAATACAATTGAAAATCGATCGAAAATGTTGACACTATTGACACTAATAACACTGTTTACACTCACAGATTTTGCAGAGTATGAATTAGTCCCTACTCGGGCGCCAAATTTTGGTAGAAGTTTGTAGATAGTACTCGAATTTGGCGGGTGAAATAAAAGTCCTCGGGCGCCAGACAATGATTTATTTACACTGTCAATGTGTGTGTGTCAACTAGTAACAATTACACTAAATTAGCTAATTACAGAAAGAAGGAGAAATACAGTACAAGTAACTAATTTAAATATATGGAAAGATTCCGATTCGCGAAGTAAGGGTGTACTTTACTGTTGACGAGTCAGGAAATAGATGAAATGTAAGAATCAGCGAAACGAACTGCGCGAGTGGCAGCGTGAAGAAGTGAACTTCTTCAGGTTTTGATTGAGACTGACTTCTATTTTCCAACAGCAAATTTCATCCCCCCTTCACTCTGCCCACCCTTCAGTACAAGTCCCACCTACGGATCACATATTAGGTACCTATCGTGTCTACTAGGGAGGTCCTTCGATGCGCTCGGTAAGAGGGTAGCCTTCGTCGATGTCCGAGAAAGGACAAGAGGTTTAAGGTGAATTGCGGAACGAATCGAGAATTAGGAAAGTTGGCTCGTTGATTAGATCGTCTTCAATGAATGCGAAAAAAAAATAGTAGAAAAGGCACGAATGGCCTTCGTTTTGAATAGAGCAGACTTCGAGACGGAAAACAGATAGAAGAAAAAATAAGAAGGGATTTCATAGCTCATAGAGAGGAGAAAAAAAAGAAATGGAGAAAAAAATTACAAGGATACTAATACTAGAAAAAAAGTCGCTCCATGATGAAAAAAAAAAAAAAATATGTAGTGAAGCGAAAGGCACTAATGGGCATGAAATGAGGATTGCTCACGTACTCTCAACACCTGTAGTTTTCTTGCTGCCTGTGGAAGTTACGTGAGGGCGAGGTGAGTATTTAGCAACTATACAAATTATACACCCTGTATATGTATTATAAATACACAGATTTATAAATTTATTCTGTACACGACTTTTATTATCAATATCTTTTGATTTCACAATGCAGTTTACCGGAAGTTTCCGAAAAATCTGCGTTGTATAAAGAATGAGAAATTAAACGAAAAACTTTTATGAAAACACGAAAACTTTTTGAGAAAAAAAAACTGTTTCGTTAACAAGTAAATTATTGTACGTGTAATATGTCGATCGGTAAGTATTAAATAAAAACCATTCTAAATTTGTCTAAAAGTGGATCATTTATTCTAATCAATTTAGGATAAAATAGATATATTATCCGATGTGAACCTCCCGGGCTGCCAGTAGGTTTCCTATTGCTAAGATTCTCAGTATATAGTCAAAAGTTAACCAGAACATACGTTTAGTCATTAAGATCGAACTTACTTAAACATCAGATACATAACCTGTCCGAATATATTTACATATAAAATAGATGTCCTCTATAATGCCCATTGGCAATGGATTTCCTAGTGTTTCATTTCATTCTGACAATAATCAGTAGATACATAATATTGAAACATAATGGATTGTTTGTACTGCAACAATACGTATTGTTGCAGTTATTTTATCCTAGTCACACTTAGTATTCATTTTCACTTTCTCTTTATATTCATGAGTAGTACATTGTTTGTGGCACAGATAGATTTTCTATGATCTTCTCTTTTCTTGGCCTTTTATTTATGTTTACTTCATTATTCATACTATGTACGTAGTTACTAAAACACATATTTATTTAAAACATAATTTAAGCAGCATCATCTGTCTGCCATACCCTTTATTTAAAGATAAATTCCGGTTTAGTATTAAATAATATAATAATATTCGAGTGGGTTTTGAAATTATGTATTCAGTGTATTGTAGATTAGTGTTTACTTTCTGTGATATGAATATATAAATGCTTTTTGATGTTTAATTTGATATTAGACATTGTGATGTGCAAATAGTAAATGATATTAATGAAATGTTTAAGATGTCCATTTAAACAATTGTATAGTTTGTTCAGTATAAAATTAAATGTCAAAAATGTCAATTTTGGTGCTAGTTGTGTTACGGTTCGATTAAATTAACAGCAAAGTTAATAAACAGAACGTTCATGGCCTGGAGCACTTCATTAATTCGATACTCACTAAATACCTTGCCGTGACGTAATGTAATATCCACTTTCAGGATTTTTATAACGAACAAATTGCAATTTAGAGGTTATCATGACTGACTATTGTATGCCCATATATTTTTTTATCACAAAATTACCATATAATATGGCCGTCTATGACGTCGTACAAAATTTTCATTATTTATTCTCTACGCATGTAAACATAAAATAGCCGCAGTAAACAAACCGCAAACGAACGATTCGAAGTATGTTCTCAGAAATAAATCCAGACGAAAATCTAGAAGCACTAACCACTCTAAAAAAACATTGTCCGATAAAACCATCTGTTCTTTTATTCTGCAGCCATTAGAGGCTTCTAAATATATGTATAAAGATAATTTTATTCCAGCGCAACAAAAAAAATTGTTCTAGTTTTTTTCAATGATTATCTAAAAGTACCTAACTATTTAGCCGTTCTTTTACATCTATTAAATCTATTACTTTTATTAAAATAAAATTATACATAAACTCCTTAAAATATAATGAAAATAGAATTTCATATCTCCTTTTATCTCTTTTTTGAATTTCCCGCACTTTGAGTAAAATTATTATGAAATATTTAGATATTTAACTGAAAGAATTGCATAATAATCCAACTCTGTTTTAATGTTTTGTAGGTAGTTATATTTGTATTACTGACGTGTGGGGAGTGTATCAAAATGTTATTAGAATTTCTAAAGAAACAATGGATAAATTTGTACATTTCCAGGGTAGTTTCTGACCAGAAAATACTACGACGGCATCTTTCCATAATTTCTATCTTACTTTTACCCTTTTCAACTACAGTCATAAATGATTTATTTTTGAATAAACGTCATGTCCGCTTGAGAAGGATCATTTGATTTGATTTTAATATAAAAAGCGTCAAGAAAAATCAGGAAAAAATAGATAAGCAAAATAAATAAATAAAACCCTGCACGCATACATAAAAGAAAATTCTCTTTTTATATTTTCTTATAGAAAATAATATTTTGCCTTTCACACATTTATAATTCTCCCTTTCCCTTTACTCTATTCTTTTCTATCCTTATCTTTATTTGCGTTTTACTACATGTGCGATTTCCGTCCGCATTCGTTAAAATAAAACGAATAGCATTTCTCTTCTTCTATTTCCCAGCAAGATTCCCCTTGGCACAAATTTCGTTTGATAGTCTCTATATACGAAAGGATATAAATTTGCCAGAATGTAAATTTTTTAAATGATCCTTGCTGACACCAGCGTTATCAACAGAAAAATGAAAAAAACCTGGCTTTAGTGTGGACAACATTAAGATTACATTCCAGGAATTTATGGATTATTTCAAAATTAAGCTTGTGACTACGGCCGCCGCCGTTGCTAAATAAATATCATGATAAAAGACAGAAAATCGATTTGCAAAAACTTAAATTAAATAATCAAATATTCACACTTTTTGTTTTATGATGTGTTGCGGATGAAATGTGGAAGAAAAAATAGAAAATCAGAAGGAAAGCCACAATTACTTAAGATCACAAAATTCACATATACTATAACTTACTAGAACCTCTTCAACAGTCTAATAATTTGAAGTCAATCTATCAGTATTACACTTTTCCACAAAATTGACAATTTCATCACGTTTAAGCCGGCGTACGCGTGAGGAATTTGATTACATTCTTTTTCCCTACTTTATGCAAATAGCAAGTTTATTTTAAATTGAAGAAGATGAATGCCTCAGTTTAAAAAGGTATAAAAGTTTGAATTCATCGTATTTTATTGAAATTTCAGTTTATTTATCTACAAAATAATCAGTTTTATGTCAAATCTTGTTGAATCGTACCAACAATTGATTGCTTGATTTGAACACACATAATATGACGGTATATTTTATATTCAGTCTATAAAGTCCAGATATTTACTAAACGATTTAAAAACGGCCAAGAGTATTAAGGATATTTGAGAGCCATGACAGTGATAACATGAAGTGTTAACAGATGCACATCTTAAGTTGTGGCTGGTACTCTGTGACAAAAGGGCCGGCCATCATCATTTTCACTATACGCGCCAATAATCGATGTCTTCTATAATAGCGAAGTTGTGAAGAGGCTTAATGTGAATAGAACGAATTGACTGTCCGACCATTACCCTAGCAAATAAGTCACCGTGTCACGAGTCGATATTATCCAAACCTCGGTAGATTATTTTAATAGGTTGGATTTTAATAGGACGTAAACCAAAAATTGAATTTCAACTTAACATTATAATTTCTTAAGTAAATTGTTTTCTGCCCTTTGCTTTGTTTTTGTGGTCCGTTCATTTTCGGTGTCAAGTTGAGCAATTCTAATATATCTCAATCTAACTAGCAATGTAAAAAAAAAAAAACAGAATTCAGTTGAACAGCGTTAAAAGTATTATTCACAATTATATTTAATAATATCCTGTAGATGCATACTCGATTCCAATTCGTTACTTTTCATCACGTTAAAAAATGTATCTGATGCGGCTCTGATTTATAACACATACTGTTGTATGTTTGAAATTCAAATTCAGCAAATCTCCATGTTCTGTTAAAGGCAATGTCCATAAAATTATACTCTTTGAAGCTCTTAGAGCTGAAATGAAATCTTTTACTATTATTTTCATCTCTCCGTCTAGTACGTCACTAGGAAAATGCTCATTCAGTGTGTCGCTGTGTTTTATACCTATGCTTTTAACTCTTTACATTGGATTTCACTTAAACAGTAATTCGAGATATTTTCTTTCTCTATTTGATATGGGATATACATATACTGGGTACACAAAAATGTGGGCCGATCTCTTAAAAGTTATATAAATCCATTTATTTAGTCAGGAATGGAATTTATCAATTTATTTCAATTTTGTGCAAAAAAACGATAAACTGTATTTCAGCTTCGCAATCAAGCTATTTTAATAGATACTATGATGTTATATCTGTATGTTAATTACAGAGTTGCAGCTCCATTATTGAATCCGAATTGTAAGATTAGTTTATAAAATTAAATCATATTACCTTGGTTTGTTAATTGTTAATTTTGAAACAAACCAACATTTTTACCCTGTACCGTTAAGCGCCAGTATTTTCAGCTCCTATATTTTCGTATGTTTCTGAAGATTAACATGTGAATAGTAAGTCACCAAACAAAATGTCCAATGTAATCTATTTTTACAATCAATGATTTATGGTTTTACAGGAATTTCTAAACGCTAGATAGTTCCGGTTACACGTGTGGCACATCCTTTTGTTCGTTTTGCCTGAACTACGCTAGCAGTCGATTCTGCAAAGTGGCTTTCGAACCAATAAACAATTAACTTATCTACGTCGTGTTCAGAGAGAAAGATAATATAAGATTTATTTGTCAGATTATACTAGAAGTGTCTAGAATACTTCGCATTGCCTGGTTTTTATTAAAAATTCAAGTTTTTTCGATTTTTAGAATCAACTTCATACTGGTGATAAATGACGTAACACAAAAAATCTTCCTTAACTATATAAATAATCAGAAAACTTTTGATTTAATGGATAAACTAATAAAAGTTATCTATCAAAACAAAGATACCACGTAATAAATAAGAATGTCTTGCCATTGGTTTGAATGAAAACTTTTCAGAATAGTTTTTGGCTTTAATTCAATAAAATCTTTTATAAACAATAAGAACGTGTATTGGAAGTTTAAAGTAGTGGTAAAGTTCGGTTTTATTATATTTCTTGTTAAATGAAACTACAAAAGAACAAAAATTAGTGAAATTAAAGAACAATGACTGAAAATAATTCTGCGTTTATATTATGCAAGTTATAACTTTCTACTCTTTTAACGTGATGTTTTTAAGAGTTATGCAATAATGAGACAGTTCCAAAGTTTACAAAAGGGTATTCTTTACAATCCATATACTTTCATGTTCAATGAACTTTGAAGTCTCTTGAGAAAAGGTGAATAGATGTTTGGGCAGGCGTAAAGCTGACACTACGTAGTTTATTTGTGAACTTTTTGTTACTAGAAAGATGTTAATGACCATTATTAATGGCCTTCTATTAGTGCCGTGTTTTTACAAAAATTTCATACTTTAAATTTTATACAAGTGTGAAAAATACATTGGTGCAAATGGTGAAAATGTTAATCGCTGGTTCCATTGTCGCAGCGCACAACCCCCAGCTTTATAATTAATTTAGCAAAGAAATTATGAATGTGTATATTTCAATAAACATTTGTTGTTAGATGAAAGCGGGTGGTATAAATAAATAAATAATCATGGTTATATTGTTTATTCCGTAATTATTATTTTATAGAATAAGAGAATTGGTCTTGCTCTGTACTTAGCATTATGTGAAAGGTTTTCTTTTGGAAGAAAGAAATTGAAGACAGAAACAGATCTCCCCAAACTATAAAAGTATATTTCTTTAAAAGCTTTTTCCACACACAGATCAGACCGACGGCGCCATGTTATTTCTATTTCCCCAAAATGCATAATAATAATAATAATAATATCCAACTCAAGCAAGCCAATAAATGAAATATCAGTGCACTGCACTGATCCAGGCTTCAATAAATTATTAAGTAATTGATTTCATTAAAAGGAAATTGTAAGTAACATTAATTTCGCAGTTTACTAGTGAAAATTTCACAATAATTTCCTATATTATACAGTAAAATGTGAATTTAGTATGTGTCGGCAAGTCTGAAATTAAATATTGACGAAAATGTTTCTAATTCTCCGAAGTTGATATGCAAACACAGAAACTAACTAGAGTATCCAAATGAAAAGATTCAACCGAATATTTTCAACAGTCCTAACATTTTGTCAACTTGTAATATATTTATTAGAACACTTGTAACATATTAGTAAGTATCTTATAATTAGTAAGTAAGTAGTAATTACTAACTAATTACATGTAAGTATTACATTTTAATATAAATGAAAATTCGATGGGATCAAACCATTGGTTATGGTTATATTATATCCAATTTAGTTACGGAAATTTTCTAGTAAAAGTTTATTAATCGAACTTGTACGTGCGTATCCCAAAAGGGGTATGTCAATAGATTCATTATTTAAACCAAATTAGAGAGGGAAAAAAACATTAGATTACATCATCTGCCTTGAAATGAAGACTACATTTGTTTTAAGTAATTTGCATATTCGTATTACATACTTTTACATTGTATGCTAAAGTTAATAAATAATGTAATATCGATTCATTATTAATGTATCGATAAATTGGCGAAATTCCATATTTAATGATGCGAAACTGTCGAATAACTTATCTTTCCATAAATTTGAATGGAATCATCATAAAATTAAATAAATAATTTCAGTTTAATACGTATACACTTATTGGATAGAAATAGTTCTCGCCAAATTTGATTAATATTTTAGAAAACATTTCAGTATACATTGGAAGGTATAATAGTTGTATAAAACAGCTGTCGTGTATCTAATATTTTCTATTTGTCTAAATGAAAGACGAATATTGTAAATAGATATAGAACAGATCATTTTTTCTAATATAAATTAGCCGCTGAAACTTGCATTAAATAGATATGTTAAGTTACAAACCGGAATCCATTTTGTCTTTACATTTTATGATTAAATACTAGGATAGATTATCTTTAATAAAAAACAAAAAAAAAGAATTAAAACGAATTCAAAAATTATCTGAAAATACATCGAAAATGGTGCAGAATGCGCACTGTACAATTCCGTTAAACTCATATTATCAATGCTAATGCTGTGTAAGTTAGTTAGGATTTTGTGGTTTAATATCATATAATGTGGTTTATTTCTTCAATATTTCCGATTTGAATTTAACTCTTATTAAAATTTTAATAAGCTTTGTTTATACTTATGGTATAGTGTAAACCAAGCTTCTTTGTTAATCCCATGCACAAAACTTCGTTCTGTATCATTATTATGAATGTACATAAGTAATCAAAGTAAATCAGTTAGTTTTGATGCAATGAAATTCAACTTGCTCATTTGTCACACAGGACAGAAATGCTGATTGAGTGTTATTCAACAATAACAAATAAACACGTGCTTAATTAAAATATTTAATTGTATCTATAAGTGCACCTTATATGTATAGTTGATTATTAGAGAGTAGAGAGTTTAAGCGACTTTATTTAATTAATTAGACGACATGATAATACGAAATTAATCGTAGAGCGAGTAGTCATCCGTAAATTTACGAAAGCTGTTATCATTCAACATAAAACACGACAGCTTTCGAATACGTCTCGATTTGTAAGACCGGAATATATTGGAAAGCAATATACTTTGCGTTTGCATGACTTGAAAAAAAATATCGTAACGAAAAATCATTCTTAGATGCATTGCATTATAACGTGCAAATATAATTTACGTTTACGTTTCCGTTCTTCATTGCCTGAACTCTCCATTAGTATAAATACATGTGAAAATTTCCGGAAAGTTGCTAGTTTATTTAGTTCGAGAAATATTCATAATTACTTAGCATATTCCAACTATTATTTTAATTGTACTTGCATGGTACATGGATCGAACTTCTTTGTTTTAAATGAATTAATTAGTTTCATATTTCGAAGTTAGTTTAAAACTAAACGTTAATATTGTACATGCATTGCACTTAGAAACTGAACTAAACGATAAATTAATATTTGAATATAACCATATACATTAACATATCTATTAGTATATGGTGAAGTTTTAACTGTAAATTAGATAGAGGAATGCGTGTGCATTCATTGGTTAATATTAATACTTAGTGTACTTATTGTTTGTTATTCATTTCACACATAGTATCCACTGGATAATCATCGTAATGATTAGTTCGCATGAGTTTACGTTTATATCTGTATCAACGCAAGACTTTCAAGATACTGAAGGTAAATCTATACAGGCGGAAGTAAAGTAATTCTCGTACTAGTGTTACACGCATATATGGCACTAATATGTACATGTAACATATGACTTGTGTAAAAGGTGTCTTTAGTTAATATTCTGTATCTATCAGTTTTAATCATATGCGCAATTGGATATTCAAATGGTCTGACAGGCACACATTGTAATGTGTGACACATACAAATAGAAAATACCAAGCACGTGCAAATTGGGAATAGTGTCTGTTAACAAAGAACCTAGACACACCGAATTTCCCTTAAATTCCAAACCATTCTTTCTAGACCCAATTAACTAGAGAAAAGAAACTTTCAATAAAAAGACAAAAAAAAAAATACACCAGACAGATTTTCTTTATTCATTTATATTCTGTGTACATTCTTTTTAGGAAAAACTTTTACCTATACTAATAAGATAAGAATCAAACCAAATACAATGGTTAGAGGAAACGACTCTTAGAAAACGTATATTTTTTCTCTCTCTCTCTCTCTCTAGAGATTTATCACTAAACCTTCACATAACAACACTGTTTTTCAACATCTTTATTTTCTTTTCGGTTGATATATATCTATGTTTTTGTGTATACGATGATAACGATTTGAATAGTTTGCCGTTCTAGTTGGAAGAGATAAATTTGTAATTTTGAATTATGGTATCGGATTTATAAAGATAGTATTTGTTTAGTTGGTGCTTTGAAAGATTGTGCAATGTGGAATCGCATGTCTATGATTAAATATTAATGTTAAGTCAAGCTGTCAGACAGCGCTTGGATCTATCTATTAAACGTATTTAGTAGCTGTAAGATTAACAGGAAGTTAATTTGTAAAACAATAAAAACTGTTCTTTCCACTTTTAAATATTTTAATTCAAAAGTGAAAAGTTAATTAATTTTAAACTCTCGCAATTTGCATCAGCAAACTTCTTAAGACATAATATTATAGAAATTAATAATGTTCTTTGTAATGAAAGCTTCAATTCCACTTCGAAACTTACTTTTCGAAATATATGTATAAGAGTACAAAATCCCACATCTGCCAGCGTAATCCATAAATTTTACAGTTCAAGATAAATGAATTCAATTCGATGGTTTCGGGCAAATTTTCCTATAGAGAAATTTTCTCTTTATGGATTTAAATATTGACGTTGAAATAATGATTAGAGCAAGATGAGAAAATGAGGGGAATTTGAAAATTATTTTTTGCGGGACCGTTTTATGAAGATACCGAATTTGTTTAATTAAGGGTGCTCGTAGTAGATAAGGAAAAAGGCTGACACTGATAAAAAGATAATCTTCTTATATTACTTGAAGTCACAATAGCAATTATTGGATAACTTTTGTGCGCGCACTTTTCCACATTTTACGTAAAATGATATCGTTTTATTCGTTTGTTACTCTAGTGATCGTAAATAAAACGAAACCAGAATTCCGGTACCAGAAATATTGATATTTTTGCTATTATAAGGTCTTTTGTAAAAGATTTATCTTTATGTATAGGTACACAATACTATACATTGTATGTGGAAATCCAGTAACAATAAATCTAGAGCTAGGATTTTCTGTTGACTGCTGTCTGCTTTTGCCAGAGAGTAAGCAAGCCAAGGAAATTAGAAATGTCGTCATATTTAGGATTATCTAGGGTGACTTCTATGAAGGACAACTTGACGAATTTATAAGATGTACTTAGTGGGAATTAGAAATTGTGTTTTTGGTTCTGAAAGTTTAATTCAGAAGAAATTTAATTAAAATGTGTTCTGTGGATGACGTTTAAAACAGAATATGCAAAAAGAAACAAAGTGGTAGAGGTATATTATATAAATAATCGTTTAAAGTATCACTTGATGTTTCATTAAAGCACAGACGCTGGCGATTTTTTCGCAAATGTCATTAGACACTATAAATATTCGATGAAGATGCATAATACAATAGACAATTATATTTTTAACTATGAAGGATACAGACTGTTAAAATGAGTTTCCAAAAAAGTAATAGTCAATGGTAAAAAGTTTTTACAATCGACTATCACTAAAAACACATCAATAAATATATAAAGTAGAGTCTTCTCTGTTAGTGTAAATCTTGACACAGTCTGTTCCATTTTAACCATCAATAAATTACTCAAATGTTTTTACCAATATCTACGATGAAAAAACACATGCATTTTATATTTTCACTGAATTGGGAGACAAATTTTTAAACTGTCTTGACGCCTTGTTAAACTAGGCATCAAATCACTGGAACTGATCTATAGGTCTAATAAGGCGTCAAATCAGTTGGGATTCCCCCAAGTTAGAGCATAATGTTTTACGTTTTCAATTATAGTTTAATTTTTCCGATAGTTCGGTAAACATTCCACGAATGTTGTACATTGCGAATATACCACTACCTGAATTTACGAATTAAAAACTTTTATAATAATATTGTACTAATTAAATTGTTGTTAGCTGCAAATAAAATTAGAAAAATTGTTTGCTTTTAATAAGCAATATTGGATGTAGTGGTTTTATAAATTCAAGCGTAATGTATTAACCAAAACATCCAATAAACCAAACTACGACTAACAAGCACTAAATACTAATTATTGTTCTTTTTAACCAAATTGATAAAGTTTTTTAAAAATTTTATACTAGAACGTAATAGAAAAAGGAGAAACCCCATTTAAGAGATATACGTATACATCCACTCTTAAAGTGGCTGTATAGATAAAAATTTTTTTAGGCTTTTTGATTTATTAAAAACCGGAAATATTCTGGGATGTTTTAGTAATTATTTCCAAAGCAACTTATTAGCGTAACTGTTGAGATAATAAAATTTTATATCTAATTTTAAATATAATCATATTGCGGAAAACCTGAAATAAAGTTCTTAATTTGGTACCCTAATGTTTTTAATACATCTTTATAATAGGCCCTAATTGTTGCTTATAATAATAATAATAATAACTTTGTTACGAAAAGATAAAGGTACAAATGTAATGAAAATCGGTTATCCAATTAAATTGCAAATGCCTTTGTTTCGAAATTTATTTTCGTATTATCAGCACTCCGAATAAGTTAAAGGTTTAACTTAATGTTATTATCTAATAGTAGTTAATATTTATTATCTATTTAGTTATAATCTAAGTTATAGTAATGGAAACATCCACCGATGTATATTAAAAATTTAGCCTAGACGCCTAATTTCAACAATCTGTAGCGTATTGAATTATAAAAAATGTATTCGAAAAAATGGAAAAAGGCCCTGCATCTTTAAAATGAATGGAGTATAGATATTTGATGCTTAAAAGCTTGATGAAGTTATAAATTAGTTTATTCAGGCAAGTTGTTTGAAGCTGTCAGATTTAATTTTGCAGACAACATTAAAATCACAGCTAATAAATAGTTATATTTAATTAAATCTAATTTTTGCAAACATTTTAAATGGCTTGTTACGATGGATTTAATGCTAAATCGATAAAAAAAGGATATGCTATTAGTACTAGATTAAGAAAACTATATACCTTAATAAAGAATTTAAATTCTCCATACCCTTTAATGTGTAAATTTTCTATTTACCACAACACATTTACCGATTCCACCCCCTTTTTTTCAATTTATTATAAATAAATACGAAACGATAAACTATACATACATATAGTATGTCTATGTCTATGTCTAAATGTACAGTGTACTCTATGCTGAAACCTACAACCTCGTTAAATGGGAGGTCAAAATGGTTTGGTTTGGTTGAAAATATGATAATAACTAATGAACCTAATAACATGGTAAAGAAAGCAAAATTATAAAGGATTTATTTTCGGTTTGCATTTAATGAAAGAATGAAGGAACAAAAAAATAAAATTTATAATAATGATATAAAATCTTATCAAGAAATTCGCAGCCATTTAAAGTGGAGATAATAAAAACTGAATATATTTTTTTAAAAGAAAGATAGATACTAAAAAACGACACTACAGTATGTGAATGACACTTAAATTAGAGTGCTTAATAGAAGATCGAAGTGCCGGAAACACTTAAAATCTTTCATTTCTAGCCACTAGACAGTTTCGTGTAAAATTGATATTACCTCGAGAGAAATAAAATATCTAGTTTCTGAGACTTGTTGGGAAATTAATTATTAACTAGAAACTGATTTATTTTACACTGTAACCAAGTAGAACATCAATAATTTTATTAAAGCCAAGAAATTAGGGTTAACAATCATTCGCTTTAGATTTTAAAAAAGAATTGTATTAATTACTGAGAAATTGTAAAAAACAAAAATCTAATTCCACTTGACTACTGAGTGGAGAGTCTAATTAAAAATAATCAAATTTAATTAGATTCCTAAATTTTAAAAGAAGAACGCACAGTAAAAAATTTGATTTTTTCATAAAATCAAATTAAATACTGTACTTATACAATATAATATATTTCATGATCCAATCCAAACAATTCATACTATGAATTTCATAGTATATTTTATATTTGAGCCTCTGTCATCGCCATATATCGTGCGAAATGCAAGAATAATAGAAAAGCTTGCTTTTTATGTATTTCATATAAAATAGAATGTAAACATATTCAATATATAGCATGCAAATACAGTATATACGAGAGCATCCAAAAAAAAACACTTTTTTGTGGGTTTCCTATTCTCAGACTCTCAAAATGTTGCAAGTTCTTGTTAATTTATATTTTATTCTTTACCTACTCTCAAGAATGATTTTCTTTATGACTCGTAAGATTCAGTATCAATTAAGTTACACCAGAATATAAATGGGAAGTGAATTAGTCAGCAACAATTTCTAATCACCAACGATTCCATTAGACTAAACATTTTAGACTCTATATTCGTATAAAAAATAAAAATCCATCGGGAGGTTAGAAAGGAACATGCATGCTATTAATTAATTAATTATCTAAAGAACGAATCTCTAAACCGCCAAAGTAATTCCTTCACCAGATAAATTACTCTTACTATTTTAAATCTAAATCCACCAATCCGAATCTTTCGGAGTTTTATACTCTCTTGTTGGCTCTCTCTATCTATCTAGACTCTTAGATCGTAAAATTGCATTGGATTAAAATTAGATAGATTGGATGATGGATGGAAAATTTCATGTATGTACATATATATATATATATATACGTAGGTAAGGAAAGTCTTTTTATTCTTATGGATGTTTGTGATTTATGATAAATTATGAACATTAATAACCCGTTAAATCAGATGATGTGTCAAACACGGGAAAGCGAGCGCTGTTTGAGTGTTGAGTCGAGTGTGAATTATCTCTGCTATGCAAATAATATAACAGTTTTATTATTCAAATAAAGAATAGTGTGTTTTTTTTCTGTTTTGGTAAATTTTGTTTACGTCTGATGCAACGAAATACACAAAAACATTTTAGTTTTTGGTGGAGACAAATGATAATGCCTGTGTGTGTCCATATGGAAGGACAAATGTTTTGTGAATGTACAAAACATTCTTGTACATGCTTAATATCGTTATTAAGCATGTTTAAAATGTTTAACATGATGTTTTAAACATCAAATGTTTAAAAAATTGCTTCTATTTGTTATTTTTTCCCTACGTACTTTTCTTTACTAAAATCGTATACATAATTTAATTAAATATGGCGTTCATCTTTAATATTTAATTTATTAAATATTAATCAAATAAAATAATACAATAATTAATATTTACCAAACAAATAGCTGCCACAAAAAAGAAAACTTTCCTTAAACTTCTCAATCCAAATAAATCCCCGGCAAAAAATTTCCGTTAAAATTTAACCAAATCAGACGTCGATGTTCGTTGCTGAGATAGCAACAACAAAGATCTTGCTATACGGAACGAGATTTTCAGCTAACTGTGAAGCTGACTGGCTGGTATATTTACACACACAGACAGACACACATACACAAGCACACGTTTTTCTCCCTCCCTCTGTCTCTCTTTCTCTCTTTTCTGGATCACGCTGGAACTAAGCACTGTATTTTGTAGCACAGCAGTTGCTACGAAGCAACCCTTACGGACGTATGTACGTATACTGTAATGCAAGAATGTTGTTGGGGATGCTGACTAGCTTGTCTTGTCCCAGCTGGCTCTAGTTCTATAGCTCTTGCTTTTGCTCTGGAATTCTCACTATCCTCGATGTGTAGGAGTGAAGAGAGTGTAGATACAGCATATATATATATATATATATAGCCTAAGTGACGCTGAAGATGTCAGGTAAATTAAACCTTCGACCCCGATATTTATTAATATCACATCTTTTACATTATTGTTATTGTTTCATCTTTTTGAGGAATTTGAATAGGGGAGACAAGAACAAGGGACAAAAAAGCCAAAGATATAAAATGTATTTTATTTACGTATCAAAGATGACTGCTAGTCAGAACAGTTGGAATTTATATTAATGTTCAGTTGTAGTAGTAGTAGAGAAGATTTATATATATGTTTGTATCTATGCCAATTTAATTAAAATTTTAAAGGGAGAACGCAATTTATTAATAAAAGTACTGTGATTTGTTGCAAGACTTTTAGTATAGTCCAACATTATACACTTTTCTTAAAAATAATAATCGGTCGACGTAGCAAATTTATAAATAAATCACTGGTGTCTAAGTATCGATTTGTGTAGGTATTAATCGATAGGTATGTTTTTACTGATTAAATTAAATTGAATTGAAGTGATTTGATTTGTTTGCCACTTTTGCTGCAAAATGATAAAGTAGGAAAAGATAGATTGTGGAAGATCTATCAGAGAAAGAGATAAGCAGGAAAATGATTAGATTAATAAAAAAAATATATGAAGAAAACTCAAATAGCGTGATAGTCAAAAACAAAGACAATCAAAAAAATTTAAAAGGAAAGAAAGACTAAGACAGGGAGGAGGACTAAGTCCAACATTATTTAATATTTACATGGACAAAATAATAATTGGAATTTATAATTTTATATTAACATTTAGACCAATCTTAAATCGGTCATTTTAGATTGGAAATCTATGGTTTTTTTTTATAAAAGCAACGTCATACAAAATAATATATATATAATATACTATTATAAATCGCATATTCTCAATTTATTGACCCTATGAATCTATATGTATACGCATGTTTCATTCCATATATTAAAAACATTTTTTGGCACACAATGGGATTCAATAATCATTTATCATCATGTTATCTTTAAAGATTTATGTAGAAGAGTGTAATTAACTATTATGGTTTTAATTTGAATAGATTTTTCTGGTGTTTAGGTATTAATTTTTATAGTATTCGAGATTATAATGTATCTTACAACTTCATTTTCGTTGCATAGTAGCTACTAGGGCTAGCACCCTTTCCTTTCTCCTAGAAAAATTTTAGGACAATCGAAAAGCCATCTTTAAGCAGCCCCTTCACCATTTTCCCGAACGAGATTTCTAATATTTATAATTTAAATAAAAGTGTAGTCATAGGAAAATAATAGCGTATAATTGGCAGAATAGAAACTTTTCCAAGTTATTTAATGCATCAAGGAACAATTCTTCTTCAACTTTGGCAAACTTAGCCTTTTTACTTACTTATTCCTATGCAAAAGAAATGCAGTAGTTAATAAATTACTTCTAGATAAAATCTAGATCAAAATTAATTGAATCAATCAAAAATGTTTTTTATTCAGATTATTGAAATAATTTAGCAGTGATTTAATTAGTTACAAAACTCATCAAGTGCTTTATATATAGATATATAGATATATATATCTATAGATACTTTAGAAGTTATAAGTTATATTTAGATCTTGTGAAAACCACTAGTAGAAAATGCAAAAGTAAGTTGTTGAAAAGTTACTGTTGAGCAAACTAAATCTGGTAGGTATACATTTCACCGTCAACTGACTCGGTAATGCAATTAATATTATATTAACGAATTTATTAACAATATATATATTAAATTATTAGAATTATATTATATTAGAATGCGATCAATAATTATAATAGTGGTGTTAAGAATTGATTGGAAAATTTATCGCAAAATTATTATAAAAAAAATAATTTATTCTCGTTAGAGAGTGAATCTTAATCTGCATAAGATAATATATTATCTTATTATTTATTTTATAGATTGTTATTGACATTCGGCTTTAACAAAAATAATTAATTATATTGTCGTTTAACGCTGCTACTAAAATAAAGAAATTACCTCTAGCAATAATAATAATAAATTAACGTCTAAGCAATAAGTTTTTAAATAGACAACTAGCTCGAACACATTTTCTATTTCTAAACCAAGCACATAAATATTTCACTCCAAGATTAATGATTTTATCACAATTAAAGCTTGTTTTATGGAATCATTAACAAAAGATACAAGAACTGGATCTTTTTGCTCTTATTTCTGTATATATTTAATGGCTACGAAGCTTAAGTTTTCCCAACTGTAAGCCTACTCGATAAATTTTTAATCCCTAAGGACAGCAATTTTCTGCGCTTACTCCTTTTTTATATCACTTTTTATTAACTTGAAATACATTTTGCAAATAGATTTTAATTTAATTGAATTTCTAATTAAGACATTGATTTTGTAATTTGTTATTTTTATTAAGAGCTCCTGATTAATATTTCAAATGTATTTAATGTAGGTATATCTATTATCTGATTTAACAGAATTACCTACATAAATTATACCAACCAATAAATTTATATGTGTAGAAACTAGTAAATTCCAATTCTGCAATACCTACCTATATCTAATACCAAACCTAACTCATTATGTTGATTTATTGTAAAACCGAAATATCGATCTATCAACACAGCATAATAAAAGAAAGCATTCCTTGTTAACATCTTTTCCAATTCGAATATTTCAAATTGCTATTGGAATTATATCACTGTTGTAAGAAAGCGTATGTCTTATGATTGTCCCATAAGGGTCAACAATATTAATGGTTTGATAGTATAACTGACATATTGATAGAATTCTTTTTCTGATGTTTTCAAGTCTACAAATTTCTTTAAGGTAATATTTTAATAAGATTAAAAATTAACATGACCACATAGTCCCGAAATAAAAAAAGATAAAATGAGAGCCCACAAAATTAGTATTTCGAAATTCGAGTATAATCACATATAGTTTATAATCACGCAGAGTAACCTGGTGCATAGTCCTTTGCACCAGTTTGATTAGATGAAGTTTAAGCTAAAAAGCAGATTTATAATTTCCATAGCTACAATGTAATTTAATGGACCAAAAATTACAACATAACTTAAACTTCAATTAATGAAACTGGTGCAAATGACCCATAATAATTCACCTGTTTCCCATATGTGTCCGTACAAATTTGGTAATTTATTATGTTCTTTTTATGCTGCGTTGACCCTACTATATGTTATATACTGAACGCACACAGGTAAAAAAAGATTACTTTCTATTCTTATAATGGAAAACTTTCACAGTGACGATATACAGGATCCGTAAAAGTTTTACAACTAACTTTTTAGTCGAGAAAAAAACCCTGAAGTAGAAGAGTTGAAACAACTTTTCAACAATTTTCTGAATGGAAATATTACAAACTTTAAACTAAAATATGTCCCTTGATAATTGTCATTTAAACATCAATTAAAATATTTTCCACAACAAACAAAATAATTGAATAAAATTTTTGCCTAAATCGAATTGAAGTGTAAATCCATTTTCAATAAAGCAAATTAAAAGTTTTGTTGAACAAAATGGAACTTTGAATTTCATCTAATTCAAAATTAAATTAAATTAAATCCGAACTATTTACAAGTAGATAATAGTCATAGAAACATTGGAAACTAAATTAGTGCTTTCTCTTGTAGATTTGTAATTGGCTGGTTTTTGTATTGTTTGTTTTGTTCGGATTTGTAAACAATTGATATTTTCGTATTGTTTTTCGATACAGATATTTGAATAGTTAATATGATTAAGAAGAAAACATCTTCTAAAAGCTTGATTTTTATCAAACTGTATTACAATATTTTTATAATATTCGTTTTATGGGACGGATAATTAACATCATAATTAGAAAATCTTGTATGAATAGTTAATTTAAAATTGATTGGATTTGAATCATATTAAAATATTTTGAAAACATTATGTAAAGTGAAATACTCAATAAAGCACTTGTTTCATGCGATGCAGTAGTGAATCTGTCATTACTTCCAAGTTTCAAACTTGGAATTTTCAATATCTTTCCTTTTTTCCATAAAAAACTATAATAAGAGTTAATATTCGAAAGTAATATGATATGGTAAATCCGACACAATCCGATGAAAATTGTAAATAGATAATAAGTACTGTTTCATAAACTTTACTAAATACTTATTATTTTAAACTTTCGGTCAATTGATTTGCAAAACATAATAGCAAAACTTCTTAAAAATATTTTAACAAAATCTTGTACTACTATACTATTGCATATGTATACTATTTAATTAAGTGTAAACATTATTAATAGCAATATGGTGACATATGTAAATGTATGTATTAACAAATAAACAACTAACTCTAGAAAAATTTAATAATAAAATCTGTAAAGTACAGAAAATATCTTATTAAGAATCCTCTAAATTACTGATCTTGTCTCTGGGAACTAGCTTGATGTGTCTGTTTGATGTCACGATGCATTGAATTTGATCGGTTCTCGGAAGATGTAAACCTAAAAATAAAATACATCTATTATCTTATTTAAGTCTAATCGACCTTATTAATTGCAAACTAAAATAAAAGATATATTTTATATCTGTATGCTTATCTTGGATAAATTATCGTTGTAGTGCTACTTCATTATCTGCTTCATTGATAGATGACCTTCATGTATTTAACTATGATTACAATAATTCATTATTTCAAAAGCACTTACGCGTTACTGCTACCACTTGGTGATGGCCTCGACCATCTAAATCGGTTAGTCATTGAGCTAGTTTGATCGTACCATGATGCTGTAGGAGGTGGATCTGCATATGCACTTGATGTAGATGCATTTAAAGATTGACGCAAATTCCCAGGTAAATTCTTAGATGTACTAGGGTTACACTGTAATCTATACCTTGGTCTATAACTTGGTGGCAAAACTGATGGATTAAAGTGTAGCGGTGTCGTTCGTTGAGGTGATACTGGAGAATGTCTAATGACATTATCTATTGGATTGGAATGAGATTTTACAGTTATTATGGGCATCTGCTGTAGATTTGGAATTCCAGTTTTCGAATTAAAATAAGGAATTGCTGCACGTGCCAATGTCGGCGCTGCTGGTACTGGTGAAGGTCTTGATACATTTGTCATAATACATTCGGCACGTCTAAAATAAACTAAATTAATTTTCAAATATTCTAGTCCAACTTATTAACGCACCTGTTATCATTTATATAACTTCTGTGAGCATCCATTAGTTGCGCTGCTTGTGTATTTAATAAATTTGATTGATTCATTGCCATTTCATATTTTTTGTGTTTTTTTGAAGATGCCATTGACTGAGGTGTATCAATTCTTTTCTGGCGCCTTTTTAGAGCAGCTTCACGTTCTTTCTCATCATCGGAAAAATCTGCAAACTCTTCAGGAACTTCCACATCGTCTTTCCATGATGCATCGGAACCTTTCATTCTGAAAATATATCAATATCCCACGTTTCACTTATGTTATATTATTTTATAAACTCTTTTTACATTGATAACGCAAGTTAATCGGAAGCATACTTACTTTACTAATTCTCCCACTGCGACATATTTGGTTTCTTGAATTCTCGGTGCATAATATACTGATTGCCCTTCAGACAAATTTAGTGCTTTAATCTCATTTAGATTCCGAAATCTAATACAGTAAAATGGTTTTAATATGTTCCCTATTACATCAAAAATGAAACCCATTAGTTTTTTTATTTGGTCTCGTTGATTAACAAATAATGGTGTATCCAGATCTAGAGAAGGCATTTTATCTGAAGCTGCTACAGTAACTGCAATGCAACAAAAAAATTAGATACAAGATATTACTAGATAACTGTGATTTCTATAAGCGAATTCCAATGCCACGATAGTCATTAATGTACAAATCTTACCTATATCTGAAACAATGGAATCTATTTTGCCAAAGTGTACAAATTCTTCCGTAAAAAAATCTATGTTTAAACTATATCTTTCGACATTTTCGGGTAAATAATCGTGAAAATCATAACCAGAAAGACTAGTTTTGTGATTTATAGTTTTGCGTTCTTGACTTCTGCTTGGATATAAAATGATAAATTAGCAATATTGCTATATTATATTTACGATACATACGTAAAGTATTCGTATATCTATACTATACGTAAAATATACATAGTAAACAATAGCAGGCAGTAATATATATACTGTATTTATAATTACAATCATTACTTGATAAAATACCTTAAAATAATAACATCATCATCCGAATCTGAATCTGAAGATGATTCAACACATTTTGGTTTACGGTGATTGCTGGCCACATCATCTATATGCTAGAAATTTATTCAAATTCAAATTATATAACAGAAATTTATCAAATAAATTATTATTAAAGAAGTAACCTATCATTAAATGTTTAATTTTATCTGCGGCTTAATAAGTACCATTAAAAAATATTTATTATATTATACTGTTTACACATACTTGTCCCTGACTACATGTAATCTTACCTCAGATTCTTTTTCAGTAGGATTTTCGTCTGAATCGCTTGAGTAAAGTAAAATGTTCTTCAAAGATTCATTCTCTTTATTTACATTTACTACAAATGCTGTTTCATCTCTATCATTCGATACATGTAAACTAGCTACTTTTTTTGTTATTGAAGGAATATTATTCATTGATTCTAAACTATTTTGACTGGTTTCTGGTAATATTGACGATATTTCATACATTTCATTTCCTAAAAGTTGTAGTAGCACTAATTCTAGTAAATAAATCGATAAACATTCCTTTTAGGTATGGAATGTATGTGTATATAAAAATGAACCAAAATGTCAGGAATTTCTATCTTATCATTGTAAATAAGCACTGCAAGTACCTGAACCAATACTTTCGGTTTGTTTAGTCGTACTCGTAATAGAAGGTATATTGTCACTTTTTTTCTCTTCTTTATTTTCTGGCAGATTAAGTTTATTACTGTTCATTATAGTTGCCGAATCAATTTGCCTGCATGTTAAATTAGCTTCCGATTGATTAAGTAGATCCTTGGAACATTCTTTATCTAAACTTTTTCTTGTTGATAGAGAATCATTTTGCTTGGAATTGCAAAGCGCATTACTATAATCATCGTTATTCGATGCCATGTTTTTTTATTCCAATTTTCAAAATTTCAATCAACTTGACATTAAAAAGGTTGTGTTTATATTTTTTACTTTTTTCCAATGTTTTAGAAATGCGAGATTAATTTGATAAAAACTTTGATAAAGAAGTAAAACACTTATATATTGCAATATATAATGTAATTAATGTTACACATATAAAGTTGTAAAACTTGTAAACCAAATTAAATAATGGCGCGACAAGTTGCAAGATTTTTAAGGTTAACAGTTATCGTCTCTAATCTGTGGTTAGGATTAGGAACGATTGTAGTATTAGAAATGTTCCGTCAACCGATATTCATATTAGATATGATGCAGTCTTTAATTTAACATTTATCCGGTGACGTAATTTTAATTTAATTACCGATGTTTCAGTTTCACTTCATTATCTTAAATTCAAGTTTTACTTTAGTTTTCAGTTCAACACTTTCAGGTAAATGAAATTGGTATTCGGTTTCGTTTCGTTAATGATATATCTAGACTAGAATAATATAGATATGGATAGATACAATTCATACAATATACAATACATATATGAGTAATACACACACACAGTACAGTACAGAGTATAGTACTGAGTACACCTACATCTTCTTAAATATACTAGAAAATTATCACAAATGGAAATTTTTGAAGTTTTGAAATGCCATAAGCTGCATGCAATAACGTCTATAGTAAATCCCATTTAATTTAATTCATTCGAGCTCCAACTTTGAATGTAAAATTGTAAATAATGTTTTAAAAAACTTGGAATATCACATCTTAGGTGATATAATAACCAAACCGGTAAATATGTAACTCGTGACTTACTTTTTGTATTTTTATTATACTATAATACATTCTTCAATCTTCATATTTTTAATATCGTTCACAGACTTCGTTATAACAGGTAGGTAGGTATAAACATAAATATCAAAACAAAAAAACCACGAAGGAGGGGAAACGAGAAAAAAAAGCGAACACCCAATAGGTGGAGCTGTAGTAGATTAGTACAATCAATTTAAATTTAATTTAAAACATTTGCATTTAAAAAATTTTAAAAGAAATTGTGCATTTTCGACATTTTCGTACATTTCGCATGCCCTTCATCAATAAAATAAATCCGTTAGTAAAGTTTATTATACACCAACACAGATAGAAAGAATCCTTCTGTGGCTACAACTTGAGAGACTTTTGAGTTGTGTTAGCCACAACTCAAAATTATATTTAAAAAATGTAATTGTCCGACCAAAGTCGAATATCGATATTTTATAGGAATGAGATACAAAGGTAATATAAGGTATCGATGTATTAATATCTTAATTAATTTAATTTCGATTTTATTTTCAATTTGAAATATTGGAATTTTGAAATTTCAAATTCAAAATTAAAATAGTTCGATAATTTCGATAATTTTCAATATATTGGTCTATCGAGTATCGGCCGCAAAAAGTTGATAATATGAAAATACTCGATTTTAAGTCTTAATTATCTTAAAGTATGTTTTTTGCACTTTTCGGAGCAAGCAAAAAAATGTCTTAAATTAAGAGTATTAAGACTCATAATAGTCTATTGTCTTTTAATTAAAACCCGCCACAAAAAATATATCAATTTTATTTTGCTTGTTTTGACAAATGGCATATAAAGTATGAAATATTTATACATAAGTAGTAAAGTAGTTCGTAATTTTATTTCATACATTAATATTATTAATAATACATATACTATTTTATTTTTAATTTTAAAATACAATTCATTAATAAAATAATAATTGATTGTATCGAAAATACAAAATTACCACTCATAAAAATATGTAATATGTTATATTTATTAACTTACTGTTAACAGTAAATTGCAGTAACGGACTGCACGATAACTAATATTACAGCTATAAAGAATTAGATTTACTTACATATATGCAGCTATAGAGCTTTATTAAGGGGCGGTATTTTCATTTCCGAATAAGAAATTTATCCTCTAGAAATTTTTTTTTTTACATAATTTTACATAGTTTATCTGTCAAAAAATATATTATTCTGAGGATAAATTTTCCTTATACATGTTAATCTAATTATAAGTTAAATGTCTGGCCTGGCTGTGGTATTTTAATCTACCTACTAAATCCGTATCGGTTGTAAATAGCAACAAATGCGGTAAGTAAATATATAATTAAATCCGTCAAAATGTCGACATACATACAACAACATAATATGAATAACATCATTAACAACAATATGTATTCACAGAACTTTAATCACAGAAACTTTAATCAATTCCTACATGTGGGTTACTTCAGAAAAGCTTAAAACTGGGCCTAAAGTTTTTCGTAATTTGTCCCAAAATATATCCTGTTTCGTTTCCTCCCATTGCAGATAAATTCTAGTTTTTAACAAATATTTTAATGTGGGTGTTAAATTATTTTGATTAATGCTATTTAAACGAATTAAAATTAATGAATCGTCAACATATTCGCCATGTTCATTTGCAAAAAACAATCGATGGTGTTCACATATTTGACTTTCCCACCGGCACCATTGAGATTTTGCATAATGATTACTGACAACTAGTACAGTTTTTCGGCTTTTCGCCACACTCTCCAATACACTTTCCGATATGATTGTGCCAATTTGAAAATCTCTTTCATAAACGCATAATCTGTAATACGGCTTTTGATTTTCCAACATAGTAACAAGTTTTACAATAAAATCTTTATCTTCATTACTATAGGAAACAAATGCATCGTATTGATAATTACTGTAACTTAAATGTGCTTTTGTTTTTGAATTTTTGTTAAATTTTCCTTTTTGATTCAAATATATTTTTGAAAGAAATATCCAGTATTTTATGTGCCATCTATAATAGTACAAGGCACAAATAAATATTCCAAAAAAAATTGATAGTACAATTAATGATAACAACAGAAAAATTTTAACTGGTTTAATAGAACAAATGCGTTCACCATATTGTCGTTGATTTAAGTATTGTAACAATGTAACATTATCCAAATCATTTGGATACGAACAGTAAAGTGCTGGCTGAAATATTGAATTATCAAAACTGGTTCCATTAGATGACACGTAAATATGCTGCCATTTTTTATAGGCATAATATGTACCTGAACAATGGCATTGAATCATATTTTGATCTAAATTTACACTAACTACATTCGATAAATCCTCAAACATTGGAAAGGTCACATCGGAAATTTTATTTTTAGAAAAATTTATTCTCTCCAAATTTATGTTATAATAAAAGATTCTTTGTTTCCATGAACTAAACTGATTAAATGATAAATTGATTTCTTTTAGCGAAATTAAAGGTTTAAAATCGATATTATGCAATTGCTTAAAATTATTGTTTTCCAATCCTAAATATTTAAGTGATTTTAAATTCTCGAATGGATTCAGCGTCCTCGATATATGTTGCAATCGACAATTACCTAATAATAAAACTTCCAAATTCTCTAATGGAAAAAATACTTCAGGAATAAAATTCTCATTAAGGAAATGGTTATCCATTAGATTCAATTGTCTAAGATTTTTTAGTGGCATAAATGAACCTTTTTCTATATGAAATATAGAACTGTTTTTCAATTCCAATATTTCTAGAAATGTTAAGCCAGTAAATGATGTATTGAACAAATGTGCAGCTCCGTTGTGGCCTAAATTTAAATATAGTAAATTTTTCATATTTGAAAATTGTTCATTTCTTAAATCAAAATAAATGCGCATATTCTCTGGTGGTGAATTTGCTTCTATATCGACATATGTTAAATTTTGTAAAGATAAAACAGCTTTTGGAATTAGAGATAATCGATTGCCACTTAATAAAAGTGTTTTTAGATTTGGTAAATTTATAAAAGCCTCATCGTTAATTTGAAATATAAACGTCTCACTTAAATCTAAAAATAACAAATTCGGCATATGTGGAAAACTTTGTTTTGTTAAAATTTGAAATTGATTTTTTGACAAATTCAAATGGGTAACATTCGACTGAGCGATTATTTCCATTAAAGATGTTGGTGGTAGCTTTTTGAAACCCATGAAAAATAACTTCAATATTTTTAGATCAATATTTTGTGCAAAAGTATTTCGCAATAATTCGGTCAAAATTGAGCTTTTTACGTTATTTTCACCAAGATTCAAATATTTCAGATTTTTTAATGGTTGTAATGCTGACTCATTAATATATTCGATTCTACATAATTGCAAACTTAATTCATTTAAATTAGAGTTATTCATTGGTAGAAAATCTCCATATTTAATTTGCGGAAAACTATTCGAATCTAAATTAAGACTAAATAAATTTGGCACAGTTTGAGGATTTAAAGCTAACGCAATATCGAATAGATTCGCAAAAGCATTATTTATCAAATCTAAACGTTTCAACTTAATAAGACCACTAAATGCATCACGATGAAGCAACGATAACTGTATGTTAAATGCTATAGACAAATTAACTAGATTATTCAAATTATGAAATGTATTCGCTGATATTGATTGTAATAAATAATTACCCTCTATAGTTAAGCTATGTAAATGACTTAAATGATCAAAATCACCCTCAGCAAATTCTTTAATATTTGTATTTGCCACTTTCAAATTATTGAGTGTAATTTTTATTGATTTAGGCATTGACGTACAGGAATTACGACCAAAACAAACTGCACCAATATTTTGTATAGCACGACATAAGCAACCACTATCTTTATCACTACCAATTAACACTTTTACTGGTTGTATTCGCGGTGGTTCATACTGAAGTTTTAATAGCAATGGATGTGATGGCGGACAAAAGTTTCTTTGGCATAGTTGATAGCTGTTAGCATGTTGAATCGACGGCAATATCATGATTATTATGATGAATAATATTGATATCGATGATGTGTCCATATTGATTTAGACATATTCGGCTGTTAGTGAATAACTGAAAAAGAGAGAATTAAAAATAGTTCTATTTTAGTTAAGTGTGTGTTTGTTTAATAAAATCTTATGTTTAGCTAGAGCGCCATGCTAAACGTACTTTCAGGATGTCTTAAGTTAATTTAACTTGAGATAAATTTAGCGCTTAGCTTAATACTATAATTGTTGATCAGCATTGGCAATTAAAGCTGGTCGTTATTACGAGACTTTCTTTTTGCATACTCATGTTCACTAAATTGAGTATACCATATATAAGATACGTATAAGTGGGGGGTACAGGTGGACTGTGGAAAACTGAACCTACTGCGATGTTCATTGATAGCCAGTGCTAAGTTCTTGTTAAATAGGTCTAGTATGACACTAATTAATCGAATGCTATTGATTGGGCTTTCAATAACTCGATTGCAGATATTGATGCTTGAGGTAGAAGATATTAGTACAATTTTTTTCGTATGCGAATAGTATCTCCATAAAAAACTACACTTGCTTTTATTGAGTTTAATCTTACCAAAAACCATGGTACAATGTAAAAAGTAAATAACATTGTGTACTGTATTTCCGAATTAATTAACATAGGTAATTCTAAATTCGAACAATATAATACAGCAAATTATATTTTTTCACGTTTAATAATTCATTTAATTGTAATCTTTTATTTTTTTGTGAAACATCATCATCAATAAAAACAAAATTATGTATACTATAATTCCCGATATTTGGAAATTCATTTTCATTTTTATAGGCCGCGAATAATGGTAACAATATATAGAATATAAATAACCGAATTAGAAGTACGTGGGATTATCAAACTTTCCAAAAAAGTAGTGTACCCTTTGTATTTTTTTTGGGATATATCATAGATTATCAAAGATTAGTTTCATCCGCTGGAAATTTAGTTTTCACGTAAAGATAAGCAGGAATAATCCTTTTCGCGTTTTTATTCAACTTGTTAGGCGTTATTAAATTTTGTGGTAAATATACCATTTTTATAGAAAGAAAAAATTTTCAAATAAATATAAATTCATTTTACTTTTGAAGGTAATCCATAAATACCTGCTTAGTTGACCAGCGAATACATAACAATTAACTATTATAAAAAATACATGCCTGTGTTTTTAGTTGATGTTTAGCTTCATAAATTCCAGATTTAAATTTATTTAAATACCGCAAAAGACAATCAAGATAGAAAGCAGAAAAGTGATAAAGTTAAACAGTAATATTTTCTATACATTTTTTGTTTAGATTTATTCAATCATTAACGTTTAGTTAAAAAAAACTTAATGCATATGTATGTTTAGTTTCGTGTAACTGTTGATTATAGTCGAAATTGAGAATCCAATTTTTTGAGGGGAAAAATTACATTAAAAATTAAAATACCCAGAGTTAAAATTACGTTCACTTTATTAAGTTTTGCAGTTCGCAGAATATCTCATCTATTTCTATCGAGTTTTTAATTAGTGTTTAAAAGAATTAACCAAACAATGACTAGAACATAAGTAACAGTTCAGAATTCAATTTAATATACTCACTTCCAATCATTTATGAATCCATTTCATTAAAAAATTTATATTCACTACGTAAATATTATTGACTGAATTATATATGGCACCTTTTAAATAATTTAATTCATTCATTTCAAGAGAGGTATCTATTTTAAAATAATTTCTCTTTTCGATTACTTACACGTTCAACGTTGTTTAATGCTATTCGAATACTTGTGAAATACCTAATAATACAATATTTAAACAAATCATCATCACATGAACCGACGATCATCAAAATTTAATGTTCATTCCGGTTTAAAAACTGTAAATTATTTGTTAAGAAATAGTGGGACGCCATTAAGAAATAGTATATATGTTTCGTGTCTGAAGTTTGTTAGATATTTCTATTGTTCAGCATCAACATCATCTTCAAATTGATTTTTTTTCTATTGTTCACTTTGAAACCAATTGTTCGATTTGTTATAAATTGATTTTCTTGCCATTTTTGTTTTTTGTTTTGCGTTTTTTGCCAAACATTTTGTGGTTTAAAAGAAGCCCTGACGACATTGTAAAAAATTCGACTTCACTTTTCGTATGTACATATGTTGATAAGTACCAATATTAATAGATTGAAGATTATTAAAACTTTCTATTGAAGCATTTTTACTTTGTTGAAACAATCAATTTACTTTTAAGGTTAATCAATATTTGAGCGCATTTGAACGTATCCTACATCTTAATCGCATATGTCGTTATTTTTGTGAATCCCTACAATATAACATGTTTTGCAAGATAATTAAAAGGCGATTCGTTATTAAAGAGATTTATTAATAACTGAACAGTCGTACACATATATTGGTCATTAGCATTAAAAAAATTAAATTAAATATTATTAAGGTAGGTACTCTGTACTGTATAATTAATTGCACATTTTCAATAAATAAATTCACAGTAAGGAAACGAAAAAGGATCTTATACATTTATGATAATAAAAATGATTATTAAATTAATTAAATAATAAAGATTTTGAAAACATCTTATCTATCTATATGTATAGAATTAGAAACAATCTTTGGCATGGTAAATAATTTAAAAAATGGCTAGAATATTAGAACGGCACCCTACGAGTAAATTGTCATAAGAATCATCTGCAAAAGATAGTTAAAATTTTAAATTGTGAACGAGTCATTAGCATTATTGTCTAAAACTTACTTCTTCTAATGAAATTGGATTAACTTTCATTTTTGTGTCTAGATTATGATAACGCTCTGAAAATTAAAAGGACATAATTGTATTAGCATAAACGTAATCAGGTTGCAACTCTAATACTTCGGATTGATAACTTTGTAAATAAATTAAAAATTTATTTGTTAAACTTTAGTATAAAACTAAAGGCACTTGTAGATATTGAAAAAGACAAGAATCATTACAATGTATAATAACAATGCATAATTACACCTAAAACTTCTTTCTAACATTCAGTTATTAAAGATGAAGTACTATGTGTATTTAATATCAAGAGATCCAAAGTAATCAAAGCAAAACATGAATTTTAGGGACGGATTGATCGAGTTGAAATTCTAGCAAAATTATCTCGCATAAGTAAGGATGCATCTTTATATTGTCATTCTCCAATTATTTTATGTTGAAAACCTTAAACCGCTTTTTAGAAAGCTTATAATAATTAAATTACCATGGGCTAAATGTAGACGAACCAGTGCCATAATATAATTTTCTGTTGTTAAAATTCGATTTTTGGCAAATCGTAACACTAAACATTCCAATACTTTGTTGCTTACAGTTGAACCAGCTTCCCAAAGTAACGCTCGTAAATTATAACTGGATGTTTTTCCACTACCATAACCCCTTTCGAATTTTTGAAAGGCAAACTGAAATGAATACATTAAGAATAATAACTAAATTCATTAATTAAAAATCAATGTTAATAATATGTTTGAAGAAGGTTAATTGATTCAATTCGTACAAATTTCAATAGATTACTGTTAGTGAGCATAGGTGACATTACAACATTACTACAATATGACATAATAATGATATTTTCTAAAGACAGAATATAAATTGCAATAGATTTAAATTATTATAAATAAAATTTACCCTCCAAAATTGAAGCATATGAATTAATACTGGAATATCAATTAAATTAATCTTTCCACTAATATTATAATCTCGTAACATAATCAGGCTTTTACATAATTCCAATGATGGTTTCTCACTTAGATAAATTCGCCAATTTGATTTCAATAATTTCTGTAATTGACTAGCATCAATTTCTGGTGGATATTTTAACATTGATTTTGTTAATATTGATTTTCCATCTTTCTGAAAAAAACAAAACAATATTACCAATTTGATTAAATAGTACTTAAAACTAAGTCAGTAGAGAATATGGTTATAATAATGTACATATTATAGGACCGATTAAAAAAAAATCGTGCTGCAACTAAGAGACGAATACATAGAATGAATATCAAATTTTTAAGTATTTCCCACTAGTTTTCCTTATTTGAAACAATAAAATGATGCCATTAATACCTGTTAATTAGACCAAGGCTCTAATGAAGAAAAGGGGACACCAAGCGTCTTTTTTTAACTTAAGCGGGTAAGTAGTATAATTTAATGGTAAAAAAATAATAATGGGAAATGCTTAAACATTTATCATAAGTTCGATTTTTATTGACTTTTCCGCTGTTATATTAAGTGATCTCAAAAGATCAGTTCCCCAGCAGCCAGAAAACACTTACTTAAATCTATTATTTTACTTACAGCTAAACTGGAAACTGTATCTTCAGAAAATTCAGCGTCAATATTCTTTATTAGCATATTGTCTTCGTTAACTTCCCTGTAAATGAATAAATAATGATAGCAACAATGTACTTAATGTGACCTTTGGTGGTGAAGCAACTTTGATACAAAACGTGGGTATTATTTGATAAGAATTTGAAACTAAAGATGCGTAATAGAAATCGGTTTGCGCAGATTTAGTTTCGATTTTTTGAAATAAAATAGCTCGTTTGTTTCACGTGTGCTTAACAACTGATTATATTATTTTTTCTGATACATAAACAAACTCTTACCATATATTACTTTGTTCATCAGTAAATATGCGAAGTAAAAATTTCCCATCTAAATTTGGAACATTTGTTTGAGGCACAACAATATAATCACCAGGTGGCAATGTGAAAAACGTGACAACTTCTCTTGCAATTGAATGATTCGTCACATCTAATGGCTTCTAGAATAAAAATTGAAAAGTACACAAATCATTCGATTTATATTAAATATTAATTATAAATATTGTTTTTACCTGTTCAGCAACAAAATTTAAAGTCAGCCTTTGCATCGAATGAGGCACTTCATAGACGGCAAAGCCAATGGCAAATAATGGTTTTCTTTTTTTATTATCCATATTATTCGTTTCGTAATTTTGAGTTACCGAAACAACTACATGACATTTATTTGTCGACGTTCTTGGTATTTGAATGTGAAATTGAGGATTCATTGAAGTGGTATCTGAAATTAATCATGTATTACATGTAGAAGTTTGCATTTTCTAGATCTATGTATTATTTCTAAGATAGAAACTGTTCCACACTACGTTATTATGACTACTACATGTATATCTATACTGTGCATATCCACAATCAATACTGCATCCAGAGCCGATAATATTGTTCACTCGGAACAAGGTTTTTATAATAATAAAGTGTCCGATGTTTTCAGGAATTTTCCTATTAATGATTAAAATTTCAAAGAACATACTTACTTACCAATATATGTAGGTCCTCCTCC
Organism: Platypus cylindrus; assembly: GCA_949748235.1. Lineage (NCBI taxonomy): Eukaryota > Metazoa > Arthropoda > Insecta > Coleoptera > Curculionidae > Platypus > Platypus cylindrus. The sequence goes on along the minus strand of OX456488.1, from coordinate 17,375,935 downwards.
AGCATTATATCCATTTCTCCATCGTCTTCTTGCTAACACGGCACGCCACGGTTGCTTCGAATGTAATGCATTTTCCATCATCCAATCGTCAGGTCCAATGTGTACTAGATCCAGTTGAGTAAAGTGCCTTGCAAAATCCTCAAATGACATCCTGTATAAAAAGCTTTATAAATAGTATGTCTCTAACGACTAAATTCGATGCTATTCAATTTTCCTACCAAAATTCTCCATCATTAGCTATTCGAGCACTTAATAGTTCTTTATCTCTTATCGATAAACCATCCCATTCCCAACTTCGTTCGCTCCATGCTCCAGTCCATTCTCCTCTCGACCATGGATTTCTTAATCTTACTAATGGAGTTTCTCCTGATATTCCACGAACCCTTGCTAAACCTGTTACTGAATACGCATGTTGAGTTATAAGACCATTCCTAAGACGCAAGTGTCGTTTGCTTTCTTTTTCCTAAGTAGGACAAAAAAAAATAATTAAAACTTGATCATATCAGAAGATATTTAATTGGGTGTCAAATTTAAGTTATTTGTTTATTTCTTATACGAGTGCATTGTTAAACAATACTAAAATGTATTATAATGTGTATTTAATTGTAAACCTTTCAATTACCTGAGTTACTGTAGCAATAAGTAGACTAGATCTGGGTACTGCTGAATTTAATACTTGAAATGTTAAAAATTTATCTTGATGTGTTAAACCGAAACTTTGTACAATGCCTCCGGTTAAATCTTGTAATGCTTTTGTTGTCGATCCAGAAGATAAGTTTTCATACGAGCCATAAAATCTAGAAATAATAGTAAAATAAAGAAATAGAAGTATCACAATTAAAACCCATGTAAAATTATAAATAAAGTTGCCGCCAGATAAATCCGAACATTTGGTTTGATAATATTTGAAACAGTAATATGACAAGATAACTATGTTGAAATAATAATTTCTATTAATGAATGTAATCGTAATGTAATGTAATTAATGAATTTATATCAATTACGTGTTAAAACCTGTACCAGTGGTAGTATAACTTAATATAAGTTACATTTTCATACGCCACTGAAAACTACAGTTAAATGCACAAAGATGTGATCTTACGTCATATTTAGTAGAAAACATACCAACATTATAACTGTGATATAGAGAAATTTGTTTAAATATGTAGCGCTTTTACGTTTTCTGTTAGATGTTAATTATTCAAATATTATAATACATTATAATTATTGATATCTGTTCGGGCGCCACCCTGATTTTTAGTTTGCCTTACGTCGCCTCACCACTCCAAAGGGAAAGTGGGGGTAAAAGCCTTTACGAGTAGCTTTTAGACAGTGGAGATGGTTTGTCCCACTCAGAAAATGAGTGGGAAAGAAAAGTCAGCTGGAAAAAGTATAACGTATATTTTAAATTATAAATTGTCATTAATAAAAAGAAATAGTCTCACAAAAATAAAATAAATCAATCAATACATTCGGGTTTAAACAATCGTATATACTTTTTACTCTTACCTTTATTTTCTATACCTGTATTTAAAGAAATTAAATATACTATACTGTAAATTTAAAGTATACCTTTTTCCTAGAAAATAACAGTAAATGCAATGATTATAAATTACCTTATAAATAATAATAATAAATAAAACAATCTTGCTGGATTGGAACTGGATCTCAAGAACTCGATCACCAGGGGAAAAAGTAGCCGTTCGAGAGCTCGATTGGCGAAGGGAAAGGGTTATGCCAAGCAAAGCGTTTCCGCCCTATAACGGCAGGAAGTATGAGCATAGTTTAAATCCCTCTTTGGGTGAGAGGATTACTTTGCTGCTTCCAGTGAAGTCGTTTTAATGTGTCCTCTACCCCACCTTTTAGAGTTAGGTATCTTGAAGTCACGAAACAACTTAGCCATTTCGGTCGAATCGGGCCCTTTTTATACCCAAGATTGTTTATTAAAATCAAAGGCCAAGGTGGGAGATTTACAATAACAATTTCCTATACTTTAGTGTGGTGCTGGCTGCAAAACCCTATGTTGAAAACGACTTTATAAAAATACATTTTATTTACCCTAAGTTGTTTTCACTTTTACCGTCCAAATACCCAAAGGTAATTTTCCTTAATAATACCTAAACTTATTCTGTATTTATTAGTCCGTATACAATAACAATGTACCGGTAAACAATTTAATAAAAACACCCTTTTATTCTGGACGCCGCTAAGTCGCCAAAAAAATAAATTACCAATAATTACGGCGGCATGCCAATATTTATAAAACAATATAATGTACAATATTTTCTTAAATTAAATCAACCCTTATTTATCTACTACCAAATGTTAGCATTGTATCGTTGTCAAAAGTACAATAATAACAATTGCCAAAACGAAAAACAACAACAAAAGAAAACATCTTCTGCGACGGTATCTCCCCCAGGTCGCACGAAGTGTTTTTCACCTATTCGAAACCCAATTTTTTTCGTAACTTCGTTACAAATTAAATCAGTGTAAAATTTGATGTGTTCAAATTGGCATTGAAATGCAGCGCTAGCAAAGTAAATATTTTTTCTTGGTCGTTCAGGATTTGTTTAATTTTTTTAATAAGATGAATCAATTTTACTTAAATTATTTCATGGAGCTGTTTAATTTCTTTATTTTTGCTATTTTGTTAACAGATTTCAATGGATTTTACAATTAAAAGTAATTATAGTAGCGTTTAGTAATTAAAAGTATAGTTGCCTCTGTTGTATGCACATAAAAAGCGAGACATAAACTCACCAGTCTTGTTAGTTAAATATGTTAACAGTTAAACATATCGAATCAAAACAAATAAAGTAAATATTTATTTATCTTCGTTTATACTTACGATATTAATCATTTTTGAATAATTCTTCAACAACTGTATTTATTATTTAAAACCATTACCGTAATTGAAAAATTCTAAATAAAATCGATTACAATATCAATACAATTCCAAAAATAATATTGACAACGTTACACAAAAATTATGATATAGTAACTGGGGTTTAAAATCACATCCTATTGCTTTAATAAACTGTAGTCGTCGCATCTAAACACATATAAAAAAAAGTATACTGTAAATATGGTAGCGATTTATTTGGCCGTAACTGTACATATGTATTTTTGTGATATTTTCGAAAATATCATAAATTGAAGCAACGTATTGGAAAAGTTTGTGGCTTACTTTGCATATGCTTTTTCTAACAATGCTGCCCAAAAGGAAGTCGAATTGGATGAATGTAAATGCACGAGACGTCCCTTATGGGTTGGAAGCTTGTCATCTACAATTATCTCTTTCCATTCACCAAAATGCCAAAAACGGAATCTGGAAATATATTGATGTAGAAATTGGAATGGAAATTTTCGGAATTTTCTTCCGGTCGTAGAACAAATTTAATTTTGTGTTTTAAAAAAAACTTTCAGATAGTAATAAAGTTAGATTTTTCGAGTTTGAATCGATAAAGTGTGTACAATTTTATCACATAAGGAAATATATGATTGCCAGAGGATTTATGTGAGCAAATTTTTTTATTGTATAAACTCAAATCATATGTCATAACAAATTGATTATTTGGATTAAATAGCATACATTTCGCTAAGCTATAAAATGACATACACATTGCAACTTTTAAGTGCCAAATCTGTATGATCTAATCTAATATTGATTGACAGAAAATCGATGATTTAACGTATCCAGTATTTTATTTCTATCCCATCATGCTCAAAGATCTTCAAATAGACAAAAATTAATTGATTATCCGCTTCCTCGTTGTTAGTTTGTTTTTAATAGTTCTTTTAGTGCCGCATCCATACTAAAGAAAAACTGCTATAAAGACAACAATAATAATAATAGCAATGCGGTTCCCATTAACTGGTTAACTATAAATTGAATACCTATATAATGATGAAAGAAAAGTGCTATAAGAGTATCTAATACTTTTACGGGTTTACTGAGCTGAGCTGAGCTGAGTATAAAAGATATTTTAGTGCAAATATAGATAGATAGAAACAATGAAATTAAATACAATAGATATCTAGCCATTATCGGTGATGATAATGATGATGATGATGTGTGATATCTTACACTGTTTATTATCGATGAAAAACAATAGAAGATTTTTATCCCTTTAACCTTTATAAGACACTGTAGAATAGCAAGCTATGTAGGAGGAAGAATTCTAAATTTGTTGGCAAATAAAGAACAGATGAAATCTAAAGCTACAATGTGGATAGCACTAATACGGATATATACTAATCAACTTGGGTCGTTTTTAAAATTAAAATCAAACATATGGTATTTTTTCAATCTGTTTTCATATTGAATAATAGAAATTTATTAGTTTGTGTTTTAGATACTTCAAATAAATTATCAAAGTGGCGGGATATTTTACACTTTCCTTTTTAGTGAACCATCGACTCTAAAAATTTTTATACTATTGAATTCCTTGAAAGAATCAACCCAAAATCATTGAATCTCATTTCATTGAATTTCTAGTAATGATAAATAGGAAAATAATAAACTTAAATACAACCGTTGAAATTGAAACACCGTCAATCACGTAGATCAAAGACGTTTTGTTTAAAAAAAAAAAAATTTTAAGATTCTTAAATCGCCGAGACACACGAGCACATGAGCATTCAGAATGGAGCGCACTAGCAGGCAGCCACCAGAATAGACACGAATGTGGCTTTATCAAAAGGCCTTTTTGCTACCTTGTATCACAAGACAAATACGCAATAAATCTAATTAAAGCACTTCTACATGCACATACAGAGTAGGATTCAAATAATGTCTAATAAACAGGATGGAAATCTTATGAGTTTATCGTGTCGTAGAATTATAAATTTTGTCTATAATTGAATACTAATTAAATCTTTCGTGTATATTCTTTATAACACTATTAGTATTATTTATAGAAAATAATACTCTGGGAAATCTTTTTTATTTATACCTTCGAATCCTAATATTTGGTACTACTTACGTATTATCTGAAAAAAATTATTAAAATGTATTCAAAGTAATTAATAATTTAAACATATTCACATCGAATGGAAATCTATTTTCGACTTCAGCACTATACACATAGTTCGCCTCTGTATATTAGAGTATCTTCCTCTCATTACTTCCTCTTCGATTCTAAGAAGTTTTGACATAAGAGAATACCATAAAGAACACTTTTTTCTCTTTTTCATTTTATTTTAAATACATAGTTAATTTAGTTTAGAATGCAAGAAAATTATCTAGATGTTCGCCTAGGCTTAATTTGTTTAACAAGATCACAAATTACGCACGCAGATCACATCGCAGATATTTTGTGGTTGTATAAATTCAAGTGGCATAGCTATTTTCTAGATATATGTAGCTAATATAGCTAGTAGTCTAGTAGGCTTGAGAGATGGTTGGTTGATTGTTTCATTCAACTAGACAAAATAGGTGATATCTTCATAGGCGTACCATTGAAAATTGAAAGTACAATAAGAATTTTTTCAAAAATTCTGAATAAGGTGGATATTCTAGATATACTGTGGAACTTCAATAGATCGAATCTATTTGCTATTTAATAGACTAAAATGTTTTACTAAATGCATAAAAGGTGGCCATTTGTACATTGTTGTGAGGAAATAATATATACAGGGGAAATAAGAATAGTTGCTCAAAGTTTTGACGTGGAACATGCACTATGGAAGGCACGTAACAAATCTGCATAGATTAAAACACAATCTACAATAACCAAGCTAAAATTCAAGAAAAAAGAGCATACATAAAATCTGGATTTCCCTTCATTAAATGCTTATATGATGTGAAATATTTTCTAATCGTTATCAGTCTTACATAAGTTCAATAATGTAACATGTAAAGATTTTAAAAATGTATAATCGACCTTAACAATAGGTAGATTAAAGCAACTGAAAAGTGGCAGCACATGCTTTATTCTCACTAAAAGATTCTCTCGGCTCAAACTAACAGTTGTTCTTCTAAAACCACATTAATTCTTTTAATGGCTGAATTAAAATTAATATGCGGAAGTACATTTAAAACTATATCGCAGAGTTTAACTCTTCAGTTCTAAAGCAATGCTATTAAGTATATGTGCATTCTATTTAATTGCACTTAGGGCATTATTTTACCCGCCTACTATAATACCAAACAATAGATATAATATTATTATTATTATTATTTTACTAAGGCGATATCATTATTATTATTATTACTATTTTCTTTTTTCGAAGTAAAGAAATTTACTGTTTTCTTTTACACCCACTACAGACTATTCAAGTGCGTGCATATATGAATTTTCAGTTCAAGGGGCACAATGTAAAATATGTATACATTTAACAGGAAATATTGAGCATAAAGGTGTGTTTAGATTTAAACCACCTGTAGATGAAATGTAGCCGGCACAGGTAGTAATAGCCACCCAACATGTACATGTCAACAATTATTATGTTCGAATAAGATTGGAATTTAATAAGCTTCCTATTTGGTTAAGTTATAGTTCATGTACCTTCATTTCAATAGAATTTTACATCATTACAAATTATCAAACTGAAGTAATAACTAATAAGATTTGTAGTAGGTAGAAATTACAAGAAACTCTGAGGAAGTTCGTATATATTGGAATTGCTGATAGAATGAAATTGTGATTTCAGTATAGACCTAAAATGTGTTGATTTCACGTTAAAACAAAAATGCTAAATTTTTCCCATTCGTTAATAACTTCTGTTATTTATAGTCTTTATTTAAAAATGTCGTTACGGATCAGCTAACGTTGTCAGGTCAGTTAATAGTCCATGAATGTAATTTTCTAATTCAGATTCCAAAAAAAAAGCGATCAAATTGTGCCGGATTCCCAAAAAGTGTAGGTATGTATGTATATACAAAATGAAAATTCAATAAATAATACATATAATACCTAAATGCTCCACAATAATTATGAGCACTATCAAATCCTTGATCCGGTGGTACAACTCGATTTAAAAATTTCGGTGTAAGTGCTAATGATGCGATGGCCGCTAATAGCCATTGATCACCTAATTCACCAGCTTCAACTGAAAATTGATCTGATGATATTTCTTCAATAAATACTGGTCGCTGGCATATTTCCTAAAATAGTAAAATGTTAATTAAGACAAGAAGAATTAAATTAATTTCATTAAACTGTGAAAGTATTGTCTTATTTCACATCTAATATTCCCATGGAATAAATAGATAAATGAAGCACCGTTTCTTTTTTCTCAGATTAAATATAAAATTAATAAGTCTTTTTCATTAAAAAAAAAAAAAAAGGAATGAGCAAAACTAACAACAAGTGAATTCGGATACTTATAAGTACTATTAGTTATATCTAGAAAAAGGAGAATGGGCAAAATATATGGTCTGAAACTATCAAGATTGAATGTGTATGAAAAGGGAATATTTCTGTATCTTTCCATAATATAAAATGAATATTACAATAAATAAGTAATAGAAATAAATAATATTGATATCCATACGTCTGTCTGCGGGACACAAAATATAAAACAAAAGTGAAAGGTGTTAAGCAAATATAGAAAAAAGAAAGGAACGTGTAGAATATTTATAATATTTAGATATAATCAGAACAAATCTAAAGCTATCATCAGGGACTGTGATAAGAATAAAAGAATTGTTATCATATTGCCTATTGACAGTTTAATAGTAAATAATTGTTTAGTATTTGAATAAAACAATTTACTTTTATTTTACAGCCTATGGCCAGTTTACTAGAATGTAATGCTTGTAGAAATAGAATGTATTCACATTTGATCTTAATATATTGTATAATTTATTTTGTTTTAAACGAGACTAATGAAAAGTCCTTTCAAGTTTAGATTTTTTTTTTTAGAGTAAACAACAATTAATTATGTGGAAGCTTATCAGTGAATAAAAAACCAGAAACACAGAACTTATTTATGTCTTTATATTTTGTATCTCTTATAAAATCATCGCCATATTTTGCATTCTTCTACGACAATAATCTGCCTGTTGAAATCTATCGATTGCAAATAATTCTTTTTGTTGCGTAGTGCACTATAAACAATTGTTAAAAAACTGAATGCTTCTCTACTGGCCCATTCTAATAGATGACAAAAAATTTTAAATTATAGAAACATTTTCTACCAGTAACAGAGTTAGTAGATACTTTTACTACTTGTAATCAATTTTCAATCAGAAACATTGTTTGTGTGAAGCCGAAAAAAAGAAAAAACAAAGTACAAAAAAAAACAATGTATGTACTATGTACTTTAAATTCCTCCCCTTTTTAAATTCAAACTTGCAAAAAAAGAAAAAGAAAAAGAAGATGGAGAAGAAGAAGCATTACGAAAAAAAGTAGGTACATAAGCGTTGAAACTTTATGACCATTCGACGCACAAATATGTGAGTATCATTAAAATGGTAAAGACAGGCTCTCTCTTCTCTGGCTTTATAGGTACCTCTACATAGTATGTAGTAGTACTAAGTATTATAGGTAGGTAAAGTAAGATTCGGAAAGCTGCAGAGATTGTGATCACAGAAAATTTATTTTCTTTTTATGTTTTTAAAGATTATTTTATGTGAATGTGGACACATATCAGATAATAATGAGTTTTAATTAACAAAGAAACATGTACCTAATGATTAGCAAAAAACATAATATAAAACCGTTAAGAATGAATCCTTTGTGCCGAAAATGTCCTTCGATCCGAGAAGTTTTAAAACAATAATATGCATTACGATTTAAGTAGAGATCATAACCAACCATATAAGTTATGTTAAAATAATAGTGCAAATATCAAAAACAAGGTTCAATTTCTATGTAAAACTATTCTACACCCGCTTTCACGATACCAGTGCATCCATAGAGTAATAATAATGTCTATAAGTGCATCAAACTAAGGGGCAATGCAATTAAAGTTACCTGCAACAATGCAAGAAACTTACATGTGGTCGCATCCAAACAATAGGACTCAATGTTGGTTTTTTATGATTATACAATGATTTGGAATTTGCGGGAAATTCTGAATCTTCATATAAAACACCACGTTCCCTACAAGATCGTTTAATTACTCCATACGAAGATGGGGATTTTCTACGTTCGGTTGTACAATATCTGAAAAATAATGATGGATTAAATAAATAATAATAGGTAACAATTCATTTTTAATTATTGTCTCATAACATTAAATTAGTAACTATTCAGAGAATTCAAATGTGAAATATCTACATGCGGAATTTTAAATCAAAATATAATAGATACAGGTCTAATTAATTATCAGAAACAATTAGCTAATTAAGCTGTAAGTCACCGACTTTCTATACTTTCCAAAAACCAAATTTAAATGTATTTATAAATAATTTTGGTGCACATTTTTTTGGCAAAGAGAAAAAAAAACGTGGGAAAATTCTTCAAATTATTATTAAAACCGTTGGTTTTAAAATAATAATTTTTAGCAGTATGTATCATCATAGCATAACCCACTAAGTATGTATATATTAGATGAGAAGAAGCCTACTTTCGGAAGAACAATAATTTGTCACGAAATCTTATAATTAATGAGACTGACTTAATTACATAGAATGGAAAATATTAAAATGAAAAGACTACAAACAATTGTAAACCGGCGTATCCATTAAATTTACCAGTAACGAGAGAATAATTTTTAGAATCTATTTTTTTTTTCAGGCGGTTCATCGGCTGCTGGCTATCAATTCATCATTTAAAAGTATTTATTGAATTTTATAACTTTGAATACAAATAGTTTCAACCTATTAATCATTAAAACCGAAGTAAAAATCAATTAGGAATCATTGCTATAATTATCATGATTGCAATTAATAAAATTAAAATCTTAAAAATCTTCTTGATTTTTAAGATTTACCACTGCCTTGACAGAAACTGTCAAGGCAGGAATCACTGTCAATCACTGTGAACTATCAAAATTAGATGTAAGAAATTGTCAACAGTAATATTAATTTAAAATTTTACTCGTATTGTATCGAATTTCCATCTTTAAAACTTAATATTCACAACTTCTAGGCAAATATGTTTTTATTAATTTCCAGTATTCTAATAATTTCCATAAGTTCATTTTTGGTTGCTTTTCTATTCATTTCATCTGGATCTTCTAAACAATTTCTAAAAATTTGGAACGACAACTATTTGCCGAAAATTACACAGTTACCAATTGTTACTAAAAGTGGTCAAATTATAAATTCAATTGAAGATTTAGATTTACATTTAGATTTGTTATCAGAAAGACTAAAAGAGAAAGAAGTAAATATTATTTATGGCGACGATTTGTTTATGAAAAGTTATGATCTAATCTAAAATCTTTCTATTTAAACTTAGAAAGAAATTGAACTATTAAAAACTAAAGAAGAAATCACCAGTGAACGTATGATAAAATTAAATATTGTTACCACTCAATTAAATAATTATCACAGTCAATTAAGGCAGGAGTTAACGAATTCCCATTCAGAGGTACGCTATAGATGTTCAACGAACAATATACATTTTCGGAAATTCACATTTCTAATATATTTTGATAGTTTAAAGGATTAAAGAAAGAAATAGATGAATGTAAAAAGAAGCAAATGAACCTTGCAAATGAGATTAATAAGAATTTCAAATTTTATAATGAAATGATGAAGAACATTGACGAAAGTATTGATTATCACAAGTACGAATTAGTAAAAAACTGTTCTATGACGGGTAAGTTTGATGTAAGAAAAAATAATATGTAATTTTTCTTCAAATAATTCATATTGTAAACATTTGTATTTATTAATTCGACTGTTATTCGTAAGATGGAGCTACACGTTGAATATAAGCTTGTTCATTTCGTTATAATTAAATAAAGTAATCGTGCACCAAGTAACATGCTAAATAAACATGCATAACAACACTATTAGCTATGCTAAATTTGGCTGTGATTTGATTACGCCCAAGTGCAATATTTACGCTATATATATACTGTTGTCAAAATACTATAAAAGCAATAATTTATTGCATGCTTGCATAATTGAATTATACAGAAATGACTTTGAACTTTTCAGGTTCAATAACTAAAGAATAAATGTTGCAATAACACAAATGAATAATAATGAAGAAAAATAGAAAAAAGCTGACTATAATAAAAAAAAAACACACACAAAGCAATATTAAATAATATGTTGATAGAATTGCATTAACGAAAATCAATTGACCAATAATTGTGAAAAAATACGTTAACACTTATTATTGCTATTAAATGCATAAAATTTTAAATTGCTTGGAAAATTATATTATTATATTAAAAAATACTTTTTTATGGGGTTTTAACATTCTAGACGTTACCTTGACAGGGTAGATTGTTTATCTTCAATTTTATGAGCATGGCCATTCATGTAGGCTCGAGCCGTTCCATTTGTTGCTGAAACAAAAATAATTTAATTTAACTGGGAAAAAATTTAACTGATTAACTAAGATTAGCTAATTAAAAAAAAATTAAAGTAGGTACATTTATTGAAAGATAAGATTAATGAAACCAAGTAATTTTTCTAATAGTATTTAAATTTTTAAATCAAATATGATCGCATAATTATTTGCGTAAATCTTGACGATTTGGCGAAGGATCTTATTTAGCGTATATAATAAATGGCCATGCATTTATTACATGTAAATAGTATATTTTATTAGATAATTTATTGATAACGCAGAAACATTTTCCATTTATTTTCATACAGATATTTGCAAGTTTTACCAACGATAGTAAAAGTAGTAAGAAGTTTAGATAGGTAATAATCATAAAAACAGATTATTAGAGAATTTCTAAATTGATTTACTTTAACAATGCTGTGGAAAAGTTTTATGTCAACATTTTACGTTTTAATGAAACTATTTTTGAACTTCTAACTGTATATATGTAGTTATAAACTTTATAATCCTGTTTTTCTTCTACTTGTCCTGTCTGGAAAATTTTCTATCCATTCATAGACAAGAAAGTTTGTAACGATAATAAACAAATGAAAAAAACAATATTCATCATAAAAATTATACTTTTAAATGAACGTTTAACTTTTTATTACATTTGATTCAATGAGAATAAAATGTAGATGGAATTTTTATTTCATTCTGAATTTTATGATGCGCTAGAAACAAATTTCTGTATATCGCCAATTGTTTTTAGTTTGGATGAAACTTTATTTTTTGATAGTAATTTGGGTTCTATGACTAGATTCATGAATACTAAGTAAGCTTATTTGGGATTCAGATGATCAGTAAATAATACTTAAATATCTACATTTAATAAAAAAATGGATTTCCAATAAAATTTCCATAGAAGTTTTTATACTTGTGTGTATCAAATCTACTATAAGGATAGGTGTTTATATCGATACCTAGTTAATTGATTCCGCATGTGCTACTTATCTTGGGCCCGATTCCCCGATCGCGGGGGTTTACTAATACTAATTACTTTCTAAATTTTTGATATCAATTTATTATTCAGTTTATCAAATAATATTTAAATATTTTATATTTTATAAGATGGTAATAATTTAACTTTTGCGATATATGCATGCGCATATAAATCATATAATATTCATCACAGACTGTTTTACATTTACTAAAAAAAAAAAAAACCTAATAAAAAATGTAATCATGATCGTCACTCTTGAATAAAAACCATAAAATTTGCATCAGCTGTTTTGTTTTATAAACAAACCATTGCATATCGACCTAAATTCCATCGATATTTTTCTTTTTCTTTTCCTTTTTTATTTTTTTTATTTTATTTTATCAAAACATTCACCACATGATTAGTTTTTATATAAGTAGATAAAAGAGGAAATACCGTGAAAGAGAGAGAGAGACAGAGAGAGAGAGAAAGAAATGAAATAGGAAAGAAACCAGAACAACATTAACATACATACATGTCAAGATGATGATGACGATTATGTTGAGGAAATAATAAAAAAAACTAGGTCTATAAGAAGAGTATTACATTATCTAACGGGTTTCCTATAATATTATATTATCTGTATTATAAATATATAATTCCTTTTTCAGTTTACTTAAAATCATTGTAAAAATCATCAAGTAAATATAAGGTAGTTATTATCTAGTTTAATACAATTTATAGATACCTAGATACATGAATGAAGAATTATATTGATTACAAATGTATATAATTGGAAATAGAAGTAAATCAATAAAAAAGAAAAGAAAAAAATCAATACTGAAACTAGTTCCATAATACTAGGTATACTAAACTGTGTGAAAATACATCGTTTTCATTTGTTACAATCATTTTACAAATGAACTAAATAACGAGCTACTAAACTTATTTCATTTGCTTCATTTATTACATTTGTAAGAACTAATGGTAAGTTTTCTTTGAATAATTGATCTAGATCGATGTATTCTTGAATCGATTTGAATAGTTCTAATCACTTTTGCCCTCCTCATAATAAATCATTAATTGAATTTCATAAATATGAATTACTGCAATGAACTTTCAAGGAAGATTTCCCAAAAAGATAATAGAGTTTGTTTTCAACAATTAAATTAAAATGTAAGTAGGTTTTTTCATGGTGCATATTTAACAAGTACTTTTCACTAAATATTTAGATAAAGAATATAAAAATAAAATCGGGAAGCAATAAAGTTGGTTGCAAGAAAATGCATGAAATGTTTGTTTTTAATTAACAGAAAAAAATATAAATAGTAGTTGATCACGAATAAGACCCCAAAGTTGGCTCTGGTATTTTACTCTAGTATTATAGAAAAGGAAAGTATTGTGTATGTATTTGGAATAAAGCAGTATTCTGTAGTAATGTTAAATGAGAGATAGTCAGATACGGATTTCAAATATTTAATCGAAATCTAAAATATATGTACATATATGTATTAAGAAGACTGAAAAACATATTTCGTGCGGAATCAGTTTTGCTAATTCTTGTAGATACCCATGGCAATGCCATTTGCAGAAACAATTTATCATTTCCGTTCACATCTTAATAAATTACAGAATTATGAACAAAAAATATTGCACTCGGTCGTTTTATCACTGAAACTAACACAGAAACTTTGACCGAACTTTATATAAAAGTAGATAAATATTTAACAATGTTTCAAAACAAATAATGTTTGATTGTTGAGTTGATTTGTTGATTTTTGGAGTTGAGTTCATTGTTTTGCCTACATGTTTTTTAACTTATTATTACACCTATTCGTAATATTTATATTTAATAAGAATTTTATGCAAAATACAACCCTGTACAAATATGTAATACATTCGCACACACACACACTCACACAAACACATTCATGATGTAGTAAAACATTTGAAAAGATCGAATTGTTGCGATTTGAATACAATTACCTACAATAGGATCGCTGAATTGGAAGCTTGTATAAGATGTTGCCGCAGTCGCCGTACGTCGTCGCTACTGTCACGACGTCACCATACGGCATACAGTTTCGTTTAAACAAAAAAATACTCATTCTGTGTTTATTTGTTGCATTTGTATTTTACTAAACTAGGTGCATGTGTATGTAACGGCATTTATTGTTGTTCAAATACGAGTATTGTATACACAGTACGAATACATACTGAATTATCTCTCATTTGAGAGAATGAGGTAACTTTACTAGCAGAGTTAAATAATGAGTATCCATAAACCTATCTTACTCGTTGTATTAAAACAAACGTAAAACCAAAAAAAAAAAAAAAACGTCATAAAACTATACAATATTCCCTAGTTTTATCTATCACTCGAAGGTTTATTTTGAGCCCCAGCATTTGATAATAATTTGAGCTTTTCGTAATTATCGAATCAAATATACGCGAAGAAGTTATTTTTACGCCAATATAATAAAGGATCGTTTGCATTTCAAGCATTTTGTACCAAATTTGTACTCCAGCACTTTGCTATTAATGACGTTTTCCGTTTACACACTCAAAACAGTTGATACAAAATGTACCAAAGAAATACTGACAAATATAGCTGCACACGTGTGTTATTATATGACCACAAAAAACAGTAAACATTCACAAAACATTAAATATTGACAAAAAAGTCATTTTTCCACCTCAACAAAAAACACTTTGACCACTTGTCAAAAGTGGATTGGCAAAGCCCCTGATATGCTGTCAAATATCCCTGTAAAATAAATTATTAAGGTCTTGTTTTTCATATTCCTAGTCAATCTGGGAAATTCACGTTAAGTGCGTGTTTCACTATCTCAAAGAACCCCATTCCATTGTGTTAATCTAAACGAGCCAATGGGCTTTTGATGCTGTACCAGCCTGGTTTATGCTTGCACAAAATATTGAAAACCCTTTTAAACTATGCGGTGTTTAAACTGCAAATTAACCGGTGCAAAACTTATTGTTCTTGATGATTTTGTGCAAAATACTTGACAATGTGAACGGCCCTTAATACTCTGTTCGTTGTATAATAATTATTGTAAAATACTACTTGTTTCCATGCCTTGTCGAACTAGCAAAAAAATATATATGCGCTTATGTTCACACAGCCAATAGGCAACCATAACTACATATTTTCAATTTTCCACGTTCAATATCATATCGAAATTACTTGTTAAAAGAACTATCACAATACCAATGAAAATACATACTGTTATTATCTTTATTATTGTTATTATTATTTGAAACACTTGAATAAACTTTCCCAGGACCACATTAAAAAAAAAAAGAAAGAAACTAGAAGGAATGTAAGCAATAAATTTTAAATTTTACAAGGCACAAATATTCAATGAACGGCACAGAAGAAATCAGTTATCTAAAATTATTATAATAACATTAAAACCGATAATAGCAATGAAAATTTTAATAATATGAAATATCTAGATCATCTTTAATGAAAAAAAAAAAAAGAAAGAAAGAAATAAATTAACGCATATTTATATAACAGGACTTGCAATTATTATGTATGCATTCACTAATTTTTGTTTGCAAGTTCATGTCTAATTGCCTGTGTAGCAGGCATTGAAACTATGTATTTTATTTGAATGTATGCAATTTTTTAAACAGAATGTTTAATCTAGGTAAATAAACAACGTATTAATAAACATTTATTCAATGTAATTGCTGTAGAATTTATATTTTTTTAGAGTTTGACCACGTAAAAATTATACCAAATAAACTGTCTTCACAATCGTTCAGTGGCTACTTGGTTATTTGGGCGCTGCGACAACGTCGTCATTTTCACTATATGCACCATACATCGCAAATACTGAACTTTGTCTTAAATACAGGGATTTTATTTTGTTGTTAGAGAATATGCCCGTTTAGTTAGTGATGAATATAGTGTGGATATGTAGTGTGCTATAGGATACTTATATGTAGATAAAGAATGTTCGTCTCTTAGGTACAGTAGCACTCGCGCCACATGTAATATCATGCAATGCAATCAAATATAAGTCAAACACAATATTATTTGTGTTATTGTTTAATAATTTTCTTATACTATATATCAGAGACATAAATAATGAATAGTAACTGCATTAATTCAACCCAACGACTCATTCAGAATCCATTTCATAAAACTAAAAATGAATTAAATCTGAAATAGAACAATTCAATTGATTTACAAGGAGAAACCTTTGATTAGATTAATTGAAACAAGTAAATTTCTTTTGACTGAATCTTGATGAAGTATTTTGTTTGTACAAATTAGGTACGTTTGCACCTATGTATGTGTGTATGATGATAAAATGATTAATTTTTATTATTATTAGAACAATAATTAATGATTAACCATGAAAATAATAATGCAATGCATGCATTTTGTTACGCTAATTAAAATCATAATAATAATCATAATCATAATGGTCATATAGCAAGTCAGTCAGACAGACAGTCAATCTGCATCTTCTTCTTATTTTCTTTTTTTTTTCTTCTGTTCAATGAGTGCAATGCAGATATTCATATCTGGAATATCTGTAGATGTTTAAACAACTTCCGCTTTTTTCTCTCCATTTCTCTTTCTCTTTTTCTTTCTTATTATGTATTTCATTATGCAATTAATAAAGTTCATATACCGTGGAGTATATTTTGATTTAACTAAGTATCAATTTATTAATGTGAGATTTAGCTAATAATACTATAATGAAGCTAAACATAGAGATATTGGAATGTTTGTGGGAAAGAGAGAGAGAGAGAGAAAGAGTGAATCACTCAAGTTCATATGATGTTTTACGTTAAAGATTATGAAGTTATCTTGAAGTTATATATATATGTTATGGTTGAAGGTTATAATGTACTGAATACACGGATTATGCCTATATCTACATCTACATCTACATAATATTTAATATAATACTTAAAATTTAAATATCGATACCTAGGATTATTTACATAGTAGCTAGCTATCTAGTTGCATTTAAAATTGATATTTTATTAGCTTACTATTAATTTAAACGTACCTGTTTCAAGACCTGTATAAATTATTGTGTATGAATCTTGAGCCCTTTGACAAACAACTTCGGCAGTTTCATCGTTACGGAACATTATTCGATTTTAATTAATTTTCAATAAGTTAAACGAAATATGCAATATAATACATAAAATTAAAATAAATTCACTAGCACACTATAGTAAAACTATTGAACTCAATTATAAACTGATATTATTATTATTACTATGTTTGTGTGTGTATGAAAAACATTGTGAAAAGTCAATATCGAAAATACACTATTATTTTTTTTCTGTCGCTGTTTATATGATAATAATAATTTTTAACTTAAACACTGCCAAGGTAAAAATGTAAGTACGAAATACTGTATATACGAAAACATGAATATAAGTGAGTCAATATTATTATTCCAAGTCAAATGGTAATTATCGAAATCAACGTAATGTGCATTGTTAGGTAAGAAGTGCGATTATTTCATTTATAGATAATTGGGTGATTATATATTCATATATTTTTCTATATTGTTTAATGTACAAGGAGACGATGTTCTATACAATTTTTTTTTGTAAAATACATATTATAACAGATAAAATACTAATAGAATTATTCCAAGGTTAGTGCTAGAATTTATGTTTAACGTCATTATATTAATGTTAAATTCACATGTGAAGGAAGCGCTCTACCCAAACGCTTCCTTCGGTCGAAGTTCTGACATTGCATTTCGCATTTATGATTTATGGTCTGAGCGCGACCTATATATGCATATATGTCGTGTCCGGCAGCAAGCGACACCTGGCGACCACTGTTTGTCATCAGTCACTAATTGCTGTCTTTACGATCGGTAAGGCGACAACCGTACACTTTTAAGTTTTCTTTGCATTAATAAATCAATATCAAACCAGAATATTAAAAACTATATAAATATCTGGTACTGAAAATTGACATCATAGTAAATAAATAATTGTCAATAGGTAATCTTCCTTTTACAAACACTTGTCATTAAAGAAAAAACATACACATTATGTTAGTTTATTGAATAATAAACACCAACACATAATAATAATTAATAATTTATAATTAATGATATATTAATTTTATTAATTGATATGAAAAAAAAAACAGTGGCTATTAATAATAGTATAATGCATGTTAGTATTATTAATATGAATTAAAGTTTCAATCAAACGTCATTTATAGAACAATTAATACCACTATTGAAATTCAAAAGATTAAACTGTGGGCCTGTAAATAATAATATTATAGAATAGACAGACTTCTATATTAGGAGGCTCTTGAATACACATAATGATTTAATTAATTAATCGACTTTATAAAGGATATCCTTTTATGTTTCTTGTGTTTCTTTATTATGTAGTCTTTTTAAACTGTTTAATATTAAATTTTAATTGATTAAATAAATAGCACGGAAATTTAAAAAAATTCAACGAATATATACGTATATTTCAACATAATAAAAAATTGAAGATACATAAAAAATTTAATATTCATTTTATCTCTGCGTATGTTTTGATAATTTTATTCGGTTTGCATGCTAATATTTGGCGGCTGTCACAAGAGATTCTTCTTTTTGCATCCGATTTTAAATTCAAATTATTATACAAGGTATTCGACAGATATCCGTAAAAGATGCACTAAACATACTTACATGAATCTACATTTTCAATTATTTTCTAATTAAAAATGTTGTCACCATTTCGTTCTAAACAAAAAGCAAAAAAAAACGAATTGAGGTTAATGAGATTTTTTTCCAGAATAATTATGTTTAATGAAGTAATCTTGACTTAAATATATACGATTTTCTACAGACTTTTCATGTTAACCGTTTGTTAAAAGTTTCGAAATAGTGAAAAATTTGTGATAGAGAATAGCTTTACAAGGCAGAATTTTTTTACATGAAACATTCACGGTGTGCTATTAAAGAATATTGAGCTTGTTTCATATTCTTATGTTTGTTAATAACGTATAAGCATCATGTATATCTTTTGATTAATATTTTCATATTGGAGATATTTAGAGGTCGGAATATCTCGAATTCCAACTTAACATTGCCGACAATTAAAAACAAGTTTAATATAAAGTAGAACGAACTATGTACTATTTGTAGGACACATTTTTCCAATTACAAATAAAATGGATTAGAGTTTTTATAGAGCTAAATAGGATTTGCTTTATTACTTTTTAAAAATATCAAGGCGACACTGGACAGTTATTTTTTCTCGCTTTTTTCATCATATCCCTTTGCTTGTGATTTGAATTTGTAATAATGAGGAAGACATCGTTCTTCTTTTCGACCAATTATTTATTTAATTAATTAAATTAAAATTTAATGCTATTTAGAGAAAAAAAAACACGTTTGTGGAAAAATCATAGTTGATTTATACGACAATGAAAGGAACTACAGCAACACTCCGAAAGGAAACGTCACGCTTCTTGTCAAGTTACCAATTTTGGATCGACCCTTTGCGAAATGAAAGCAGTCTAAAAAAATGTGTGAAAAGTGAAGTCTAATAGGGGTATTGGACGGTGCTCCATTTT
Source organism: Platypus cylindrus (assembly GCA_949748235.1). NCBI lineage: Eukaryota > Metazoa > Arthropoda > Insecta > Coleoptera > Curculionidae > Platypus > Platypus cylindrus. The sequence goes on along the minus strand of OX456488.1, from coordinate 17,355,951 downwards.
ATCATTCTTCACGCAATATCGGCAACGCGTGAAAGCCCATATTGCTGTGTCGATTCTATTCAGCTTGCGTGAAAAGATTTTTTATTTTATTTTTTTCATTTAGGCGGATAATGAAAGACTGTATTTATGAACATTATCTTTTTAAGGTGTGAACTTCAATTTTTACACATACTTATACTAGATGCCTAGTACTTTAGGAATGTTTATTATGAATAACAGAAGTCAATTTATTTATACAATTGAAGTGAAATTGAATATTCTCATCAGAAAATGATAGTAATTAATTAATTATTCGGAGAGAGGACAATAGTAAACAAGATTCTCTCGCGGTATTTGCTGTTGGCTTTCTGTTTTACTTTCATGGTTTTTGAAATAGGCAATGTAAAAGATGATATTTTTTTTTTGTTTTCTTCAATCAAGCGAAACTATAAGTAAATAAATAATAATAATAATAAATAAAAGCTTTAGTAAAAGAAAATCTCATAATGGATGGTAAATTTCATACTTTTACTTCAGCTTGGCATAACTATAACAGGTAGGTGAAGTGAAATTTTGTTTATTTGGAAATCTCTATGAAAGTGAGATATCTAACGAACTTTGATTACACCCGTCAAGTCAAATATGAATAATTTCCACATAACTTCTGTATTACAACTGAATTATCAACTTTATACTTCAGCAAAGGAAAGGAAAAAATGCAAGACGTATATTTTAGCTGTGAAAATTTGGCACCTTTGTCTGACATTGTCAATTAAGTACCTGATCAGGTTACTTGTAGCTTGTACAATTATTGAGAACCTATACAAAAAGGACAAATTGTCAAATAAAAAACTCAACTTTACCACTTTTCTCTAAATAAATTCTTCTAGCTAAAAGCATTTTCCCAGATTTTCCTTAAATGTAAAAGATTAGAAAACAAAAACAACCAAGAATAAGATTAAATTATATGAGTCCATTCATTCATCTCGCTGGCATCATCAATAATAGCAAACAATAACAAAAAAGAAAAATAAAATGAAGAGGAAGCTTATAAGTATTATAGTATGCCGAAGCTCGTCCTTATCTTATTATAAAACAACTAACTGACTATTATAAAACTTTACAAAATCCCATCATATATCCATATTTGATGATTGTTTTTAATAGCGGTACTATTATTATTATTATTATTGGCAAATCAGTAAAAAAGATAAAAGGTTTAGCTTTGCTAAAGGCACTAATTAATAGGCTTTGACCATGTATTGGCGAAGAAGAAAAATCATTTTCACAATAACATAAAAAAATTAAAATAATAAAATAAAATCAATTCATACAAACAATAGTGGAGAAGTGGCTATCATAAAACTATGCGGTGGCATCACAAAATAGAAAAACTATTCGTACAAATGTTGATTTTTTCTGCTTTTTTTTGTGCTTAGGTGGTCATCATGGCATTGAACGTGTCACGGTGGTTAACTTCCTTATTATCTATTATTTTTTAATGGAAAAATAATTTTGTCTTATGTAATCAGTGATCATCATCAATAGCGCTTGCTTCATTTTAATTAAGAATAAATAATGAAAAGGAAATTAGTTGATGAAACGAAAAGAAGATCAAAAATATTAAAATTACACATTTACATATCATAAGAAAAGACGCTTGTATTAGGTTAATTATACAGGAAGTAAATGACAACCAGCCAATACTAGTGCCTCCACTATTCACTAAATAATGAAGTTATTATTATGTATATGTATGCCATGATTTTTATTTTACATAACAGAATTAGAGACTTTACTTCAGTGTAATTCTTCTATTGGGTATGTATTGAGGGCATGATAATGATTTTATACTCTAAAATGTAATTTTAAGCTTAGTAATTGTTATTTTTTACGATAAAAACCAATGGAGGAAAGCAGCGAAACCAGCCATTGCCTACAGGGTTCGTAAATATAATCAAATTTAAAATTAATAAAATTGTTTTCTCTGTCGCAGCGTATTGACAAATAATAAATAAATCAATTTTAAATGCACTTCAAATATTGAGATCAAAGAAAATCAAAATCGGTTAATCTTCCATTCAAAAGAATAATATAATCGTTGTCGGCCATAAATACATAAATAAATACATCAAAATATCAAATATTTGCAGCATATATCTGCAGATAATTTTATAAAAATCTAGCAACGATTCCAGAATAGAATGCACGTATGTATGTATATGTATGTACATAATAATATAACAAACAGTCATAAAACACAATCTATATGTCGTTATGGTGACATTCTACGAATATAGATGGCTATGGAAAAAGTTCAAATACATAATCGATTTTTTCCCATTCTAAACTATAAAATAAAATATGTTTCGTACTATGTATTCCTGGCAACATGTTTAATAGACGTTTTAGGAAAATCTCTTCTGTGTAAGAGATTTTAACCAGGTATTTATCTAACTGAAACCATAAAGGAAACTTTCGAAGATTTGGTTAGTAGTAGACGCGAAGAAAACTCGAATTCCAACCAGTTAAATATTTGAATATATATTTATATGTTTTAAATTAAAAGTTGAATTTTGAGTCTAGCACCTAAACATTTACGGCTGTGGATAAAATATTTGAAAGAGAAATGAAGCGACGAATCCAATTATAACTCGACAGGCTATTAAATTAAATGTTGAAACTATTTCAATGAGAATTAATTAATGCTTGATGCGAAGACGTATGTTAGTAGAGGAAAAAGTCCTGTTAAATTCAAGTTAGGTCGGTGCAAACAATGTCATATAAATATTATCAAATAACACCACAAGTCTTGAAATGGTATAACTGTTTATACTTCTCTTACTGTTTCTTTTTTCTTATACTATAGTTATAAATTTGAAATTAAAATTTGCGATAATAAAAATACACACATTACATGGTCATTGATTATTTATTTATCTCTTCTAATAGAATAAGAAAAAAAATCCATATTGATGTACATAGCAACGTACTGTATGTATTTACAAGAATGCGGAAAAGATCATTTATTTTATATCATCTATCTGTCTTAAGTTGGTATAGGTAACCAATCATATGTCATGTTTCATTATTAATAAATATTATCGTTGATAGTTGTCTAACAAGACATGTTATTTGAGAAGTTTATTAAAGCACATCGCATTGATATGCTTAGTATGTATAAAATATCAAATTGTAAAATAAAAAAAAAGATTCATGGCACGCTTTGCATTCGGCTGTACTATTGAAAACTATTAAAAAAAGTTGAATAGAACTTTCAATTTTTTGTCCACTAGATGGAGTCAAGATTAGATGTGTTACATATCAATAATGTGTCTTTCCTATCCTGTATGGTTTTTTGTTGTTGTTGTGCGATAGAATCAAAACTGTGTTTTGATTGTGTGTGTGTGTTTTAATTCGAATGAATTAACATGAAACAAAACTAAAAGTAATAGCATCGAATCATGATAAGAACTTGTAACCAATTTTTTCGTTTTGGATGTAAAAATTACTGCATCATAAAAACAATTTGGGAAAGCTGTTTGATTTTGAAAATATATCAAATATGGTTTACAATATTACAATACAGTTTATGACCTATAAAATTAAAGACTGCCAGGATTATCTCTTGCCTTCTTGTACTTCAGGTTCTCACTAAGAGAGAATCGATGACGTGATGCAACTTTTAAATATATTTCAGTTCCAGATACACTTTCTGCATATAATTGTAGATTTAGTTCTATGTATAATAAAAAACAGTGACTCTATCACATAAGCAAAACCTATTCAAACGAAATGTTAGGGAAAACATCAACTTTAAAGTATTCTGATCTGAAAAAAGTTTATATAGTAGTTAGAGCTCTATCTATTAAAGCAAATCGTTGTACGAATTGTGTGCGTTGTATAACAAATACGTTTTCAAAGGTAGATATAGATTTTCATGTGGATGTGCGTTGTGTACGTTTAATAATAATAATAATGAATATATGTGTACTTTACCATTCGTGTTTTTGGGAAACCATTACCATAATTCTAAAATATATATATATATCGATAACGGTTTAATGTTGCGTAGGTTAAAAGCTAACAAAACTGAATACGTACGTATGTATGTATTTATTGAGTACAAGTGAACCAATGCCACTACTAACTAAAACCAACTTTAAAACCAATCTGACTTATAACAGTGTGTTAAGTTCTCCTATTTTGACAGTAACAGGCATAAACTTTAGTTATTTTGCCATTAAGTGGCATATGTTTCTTATGTAACACGATAAAACTGCTACATTCTATTTAAAATTTATGTTACTTTTATGTATGGATGTATGTATGTATCTATGTACTCGTATATGTATGTATGGATGTATTCGGTTAGTTGAAAAACATATGGGAAATTGTAAAAAAGAAAAAGAAAAGGACAAGATTTTGATGAGTGTCAAATGGCAATTTATTATAGCTTCTTGACTTTTCTCAATATGTTACTTGGCTCGTCTGGTTAGAAATAGTAGATTATAAATCGGGGAAGAAAAAATAACATGAGTGGCGGTATCTGTTGGACGCGAAACATCGGATTAAGATATATTATAACTCGAGGTACCAATCAACAGGGTTACACAAGAGTCCTACAGTGTTTGGATACGAAGTCGAATAATTTTTTCATAATTCTCGAAATAAAACAACATGTAAGACGATCATCAGATCTATTATCAACCAAAAACACAACATATTGATAGTTGGAATTTAATCAGTTCATTTCGGTTAGTAAACTTTCAAACTTCCAAAAATGTTTAGAAGCTGATTGATTACTTACCGATTTTATCAACAAGCATTGTACAAGTTCACCAAATTCAGCTTCAATTTTGGTCTTTAGATGGCGGCACATTAACAATAGATCCATTGATTTGTTTTATTTTTTTTTGCATAGCATAACATTCAAACTACTTGATATTAACAAATCAAAAAAATTGATGATACATCTTTTTCTTGACTTCTCCTTATTATTATACTATGATTTTTTCGCTAAATTCAAATGAGCCGGTATATCAAGTGGTGTCATGTTGAAAACCTACCACCATACATGCCATGCAACCATACATTTATGCTGCATATATAACAATTTATTCGATTTGTTACACATGCAAATAAGTGTCACTTGCTGTGTGTGGGGCCTCCGTTATTTATTACGACATTTATCTAGGGATTTCTATAATTTCTTCATCATTTTTTACGTATTATTATTATTATTAACATCAGCAAAGTGGTAATAGTAGTAATAGCAGTAGCTAATTTACAGCTGACACTAGAGAATGTAAGAAAGATAGGGATTATAAAAAATAGTATATTTGAGTACAAGTGTGGAAAACCGCTTGATTTTTGGTGGGAACGGGTTCGAAATCATTAGTGACTACCAAAAATAGGCATTGTCACAGGCGTATTTAACGCTATTTTTTCTAATGAGATAATTTTAGGCGATAAATAATTAATTTTAAAAATTTATTGTATGTGCCATTTAATCTTGTAATTATTTTGTTTTTGCTGAATGTAGGTGGTTTGTTATTAAATGAGTTTAGAAGATGAATGTTAATATAATATAATCAAAACATTACGAAATTATATTACTATAAGTCACTAGATTGCGTGCGCAAAACTTCTACTTTTCCGCAATAAAACGGGCAAAGAAAAGTGCACTTTTCGGAAATGTGAACACCAATAGAAAACGAGACAAAAATATTTGGAGCGCAACAAAGTGACTATTATCTGTAATCGGTAGCATTCGAAACAGACATATGTAGAATTCGAATATTAATTATCATCTATCTAGGAAACGAAATACCCAATTTTCTTACTATCACTACTATTATTATTATTATTATTATTAGTTTATATAGATTTCTATAGAAATATAAGTTCAATTTACTTCTAATACTCGTATACATTTTTTTTTTCAATTGCTTATTACTACTTACTTAATGTTATTGAAATTGAGAGTTGAATTTGATTTGAAATTCTATTGGCTCCAACTGGTCTTTCCTCATGATGATAAATTCAATTCAGTGTATATTGTATAATACGAATAATATTAACAAAAGTAATAAATAAGATATTAATTTTCGTTTTATTAATTCTATTATCGAATCTATTAGAAATAGACTTCTATAGATTTTTATAGCGATAGGAGCATGCATATATACATATCCGAAAATAAATTTTTAAACAGCATGCAGTCCGAATAACGAAGAATATTATGGCGGTCTTAATTGATTTTATAATCATCCTTATATATATTACATAAGAATATGTATTAATAATAATGATACTAAGAATTATATTATTATTGATCTGTGATTTATAATGTTACATTACAAGTATTCAATAATGAAAAAAATATATGTATCATTTATGTTTTTAATCAGATTAAACTTAATATGTATTTGGTAGATGGTTTTGTTTATTGTTTTTTTTCTATTTTATATTAATTTAATTAATATTTTGTTTGTAGAAATTTGGCAGATATTAATTGAATTTTCAAATAATTTTGAATTATGGATGATTCCACCAGCTCAGACAAATTTAAGTTGAATTCTTTTAAGAATAAAGTAAATAAATTTGAGCAAAATGTTGGCTTTGTATGAACATGCTGATTGTTTACGGATAAGATTGTTAGAGATGGAAGAGTCTGTTTAATTCGTTATATTATGTCAGAATCGTTACAATATGTACTTAGCAGATTACTGCAGCAATGCCGAGCTGTAAATACTTAGACTAAATATAACGGGGTCGAAAATCACCACTACTGCTAATGGTTTACTTCTTTAAGAACAAACGTTAATAATAGAACTAGATGAATCACTAACAATATGACCCTTAAGGGCCTGCAGATTTTTTTGATATTTGTTTAATTTGGAGTTTTGAAAGTTCTAAGAATGAATAATACAAGCTACTACATTATTTAATTAAAATATAACTAATCATCAATCTCTAACTCTTTAATATATTCTAAGCAAATTATACTTTTGTATTATGATTGTATAAAACACTCATTTGATTCTGATTTTTTCTAAAATATCCATACAATTAAATTAAAATTCTTGCTGTGTGTGATGCTAGAGTTAAAAATAAATATCAATTTTTAATTCTACCTATATGTATATGTATATAATGATGATTTCTACAGCAAATAAAATAAAATTCTTATACTTATATATAATTAAAATTCTTCTCTATACATAGTGTCACATATTGCCCTAAACATATATACAAATATTAAATACATATATTATTAACAGGTTCGGTTATAATGTTTATACAGCTAATTTTGATAAAAAATGAAAAAAGGAATTAAATTAATGAAGTAGTTATGATCAATTTTCTGTTATTTGCAAAGAAAAAGTGGCAAGTAGCTCAGATTAACTATTCAAATAAAAATAAATCCACATAGCTCCCAAGCCTATAAGTTAATAACTGTTATTAATGCCCGATTTCGAGTTGAAAATCGGTAATTAAAAAAATAACCTATTTTTGTTTTGGCATTAGGAATAATTTTATCATATATTTTATACAACTTTTTTTATATTTTCCAATTTTTGTAAATATTTCCCATTTTACTTTAATTATCTAGCTCAGGTACGTCTAATAACGAATTATGTAAATTTATATAAAAAATATTAGTACATATTAATTAGTAACAAAGAAAGTAAAATTGCCATTTTAAAGCATAATGATTTTGAACCGTCAAAGCCACGGCCTCCTATGTTACTAAAACTGATAGCATAACATTCCATGATGAAACGTTATTAAAAAAAATAATCTCATAAATCAAATTTTCATCATTTTCTTAATTTCCCGCGAACTGAACATGCACTGTTGTAAGACCTGAATCTACTAATAAGGGAAATTAATGATCTCAGCTATTTGGAACGCCTTCGCTTCGTTCAGGTGTTAATTATTTCGATCATAAATTGCTCTAATTAACATCTGCTATATTTAAATATTTATTGTTAACATCTATACATTGTTTAATCGAACCTAAGACCTGCGTTTCATATATGTAACTAACATAATTATGAATTAATGTGGGACACTCGGTATACAAATCCAACAATTAGACAGCGAATAGAAAATTCTATCTAATAAGTAATAATTTAATTTATAGAAAGACAACTACCACAATTAACTCACTTTTCCATTAAAGCAAAAAAAAAAAAATGAAAGAAACCCGTAAATCTAAATCAATGAATAGAATGTAGAAGATTCTACGAGTTTTTCTTCTGCTTTTATTACTTTTCTCTTTTCACCATCATCATTCTCTTATTATTGATCACTCTAATAAAAAAAACAAAAAAGGAAGGCATACCTATCTTCAAAACTATTCATACTTCTAGATATATTTTTTTTTTACTGTAAGTAAACAATTTTAAATCATGTAGTAACAACAGTTGATTTATTTTTTTTTGTGTTTCAGGAAACAAAAATAAAAAAAGAGTGTCCTAGATTTGATGATGGTGGTGGACAATGATTTATAAGAATTCGAAATATTTGCAATTCCAACGATAGCAGCAAACTGGATTTAATTATGTAATAATAACTATGTACTAATAACTAACTTATATAATAATAACTAATTTAACTAATAAATGATAATACTTGACAGAAATAAGAAAGACAAGCAGCAGCAGCCGTAGCAACAGATGGCCTGAAAAATGGATTTTACAAGTTTTTGTTATAAATCTAAAAGACGAATTGTTGACACAATAATTGAAGAAAAGAATTTCTTAAATTAGTAATTTTATTCTATACCAATTTGTGCATGAAAGTTAATGATTAGAAATCGGTGAACTGTGATCATAAAGGTGCATGCGAGGTTAGTAAATTCGCACTGGCAAATGATTTTCCACATAACCGCAGGATTTCAACGATGCATTATCCAGATTTGGTAAAGATGTTAAAGTTTTTCAAATATTAAAGCAATCAGCCATATGAGAAGACCCTTAAATTTAGCAGTAACAAGTTATCAAATGCCAAATTGATTACTGTAGTGACAAGCTCTTTGTGACTCAAGGCATTTCATTTACAAATTACAAAGCATTTTATTTGATATCAAACATTATAACCTCTTTAGCTAGACATAATAATCTAAAGAATTCTTCAAAGTCATTAAAATCCTCATTTTTTTTTTGTAATAATGTAGACCGGAAACAGCCTACCATTATATCTACGTATCTATGGACACTTAAGTAGAGAAAATCCATTTTTTCTTTCTTTTTTCATCTAATAGACTATAGAAAAGATCAAAAGTCTATTTTACTGTGTGAATAATTGTTTCCAATAATGACTATAATAGCTTTTTATGGGAACTAATAATATAACTTTGGCTGATTTTTTTTCAAAATTACTTTGCAATTAAGAACCATTCCTTCAGTTTTTTTTTTGCTAATGAACAAGCAAGATAAAGGTTCGTTTACATTCAAGATAGTGTGCAGTATGTAAGGTGTGTGTGTGTGTGTGTGGAAGTTCTACTCGATTTTAAAAGTATCAACGATATACGTTTCGATTTAGGGTAAAAATAAGCTTTTAAGTTGAATTTGAATTACGCTGATAGTGATGATCATTTACGTGAACGCTGCTGTTGAAAACAAGTGTTTTAAATTTTACTAGACGTATAAGACACTATCTATTGTGAATGATACTTAAATAAGCTAATGCTTCATCAAACCACCACTACCACAATTATCTACGTATTTCGCTCTCGCTCTCCATGTTCTTGTTGTTGAATCTACTTTATGTTTGTTTTTTTTTTGTATTATTATTATTTTAAAAACCGGCCCGAACTAATTTGTCAAAGCTCTTCTTCTGTTGCTTCTGCCTCTTCTTCGTCTTGTTCATTTTCTTACTAATTTTTAATTAAAATGGAACAGACTAGAAAAAAAAAAATAGAAGAAAAAAAACCATCTTTTACTAGATAGTACGTATATATCTATACCAAAAAATTCCATCCATTGCTGCGCTAATAATAATAAAATTTCTTCTAAAGTGATTTTTCGTGTGGGATCACAGAGATTACAACAGGAATAAGTTCGAACTTACCGGCATGACTTGACGAAATAATAAGTAGAAATAACAGACAGATGGAAGATATATAGATAGATATAGACAGACATAATAATATTGATGGTTTTTTTTATTTTTAGATTTTTGCCATTTGTAACAACATTTTATTATTCTTAAATCACATCATCAGCAACATTGAGAATTTACTAAGTTACAGTTGACTAAATTATGTATCATTAAGTCAGGATTTTTCAAATAAATGAAATACTGATCTATTGTGGGAATAAATTGTAGGAAGAATAAGATTTTAGTCGGTCATAGCTTTATACTATCTATTATTATGATTATTAGAAGCAATGATTTTAAGATCTTGACGACTAAATAACATAGAGGTATAATTTTAGAAAAATAACTTGTAATTTATTACTTACTAATACCTATTTTAAAACTAAATTCGTTAATTCATTTTGAAAATAGTTTAAATCAATTATTTTCGATACTTTCTTAAGTACAGAAAGTAATTGTACATAATTGTTATTGAATTATTGCTACATTGTGATTATTTTGTATATAATTGCTGGGAACCTATCACAACTTAACCACGTATGATACACACACATTTGTCTATGGATATCATACACACACAATACAGCAATATAGAAACGACATTTTGCATAATGCCTTCTTTTATACAAATGATAGGAATCGACATAGGAAAAAAGGAGTTAAAACTTGAATTGACTCGCGTTCAAGCCATAGCATATTTGCCAATACATACAATTGGGACTATAGTAGTTACATTTGCTCAAAAACGTGCAATATTCCGGGAAAAACCGCCAAGAGCCCCTTCTAGATTGATATATTCTATTATTTACATATTATTCCTCAAAACTAGAATATGCATATGTTAATTAGTCCATATTTAATAGGTCATATTATAGGAATAAGAACACTTAGAATCTAAATAAAACTTTCATAAAAATGATAACCAAAGATCATCTTTTAATATGCGGTAGGTTATGGACCAAGGAAAATGTTTTTAAGTTAATTTAGTTATTTTTACTTTGATTACTACTCTATAACTAATGTTATTTGCTGTGAGAGACTGAAAGGAAAATACTACTAGAAAATCAAACCAAATTATCCAATTTTTTATCATGCATTAACAAAAACATGATTGCCACATATTAATAATTATTATAATTATTTATGCCTATGCAAAAGAAAAAAAACTGACAGAGTTTTTAAATTATTCCAAATGCTTTTAATAACGCTACATCATTTATTTATTCATACAGTACAACTCTTAATAAATTTTGTGATTAGACAAATTATTCTGATTTACGCCCAATATTTTTTCTAGTATTGAACCCACTCGAATATGTACTTGAAATTCTCTTTCTATGAGGAACTAATTCGTAAACACATATTATTTAAATGACACTTGTTTATTTATTTATTTATTTATTTTTTATGTTTACAACCAAACCTAATGAATAATAAAACAGGGTACTTTGCTCTTTTTCTTTTTTTTTTTTTATTGTTCCTGTTGACCGTTTTTTCTTTCTTTTTTTTTATTATTTCAACTGAAAGAAAAAAAGAACCGATATCGTAACGAATGTATATTTGGCCAATGAATAAAAAGTACGACCGTAACTAAAAATGTAAATCCACAATAAAACCAGGAAAATAAAATTTTATTCGATTATTTTGTAATAAAATTTCAAATTACAGTTAATTTCAATTAGGTACTGAGTGGATTTTACTAAGATGGGATTTTGCAGTTTCTACTATAATAAATTTGCACCGTATAAATTCACCACTTGTTGTGTGGGGATACTTAGCTAATAATAATGCGAATAGATTTACAATTAGGGTATTGCTCCATAAAGTTTGTTAAATTTCATCAGAGACTGGGCGAGCGAGGTTCCATTCGGTGCAGTGAAGACTTTAAAATTTTATTTCCTCTTCCTTTATATCGCATTAGTAATTTTAGTGAAATGAACAACTATGCAAAAGAAATGTATACTCAATACACATATAGACCTATATTGTCTATAACATATAGGAATAATGTTTGTATGGTATGACAGTTGAACATGTATATGTTTCAACTAATAATGCTTACATATGTGAATGCTAAGTACATTTAACGTGATGGGATGATGGCATTAGCTTATTTAATATTCAATTCGAGATCTGAATTGTTTTTCAATTTTCAAATTCATTTTCAATTTTTTATTCCTGCATAAATCATTTGTTATTATTCTATTTTTTATATAAATCTCGACATTCGTGGACGTTATTTCTTCGAATAGGCTGTACAAGAATCTCATATAGTATAAAAATGTACATAAACTTACATAAATTTTAAAAAATTTGTAACTAATTATCCAAAAATCCTACAGGTACGTACATATTTTAATGTAATAAAATACCCCATGTAAGTATATGTGCATTAGCTCACAAGAGTTAAGGTGAATGTCTGAAATTATTTATCATTTCTGTCATCCTACATGTAAATCGGTTTTTTTCCTTAACTACAAAAATTAATGGAAACATTTAAACATGGTTTTGTTGAAATTAATTCCTATAAGCGAAGCGATTTGTAATGTTTCCAATTTTCATGGATAGTTTGTAAAATTATGGAAGTATAAAACTCTAAACTAAGCATATAATATATATATTACATACATATGTAAATTTAATCCCATATAATTCAGTGTCAACTTTTATAGAAAAAAGGAAACATACGGTGGATAACATAGCACAAAATATGCGCTATTGCGTTGGCTTGGGACCGGCGTCGTCTTATCTATGTATACCACCGGTTATATTATTTAAATGCCCATTTTTCTCTTTTTCCATGTTTGAAAAATTATCATGAAATCTCAATATTATAATCTGATTGTTGTTCAGTTCAATAATGAACATCTTATTTAAATTACAGAATTAATATTTTAAAGGCCATTTCAAACTTATAAGTGTCTTACTTAGATTTCCACTTATTTTTTTGTCCACATTGTGTTATTTATTTTACGGATATTGTCTTTCATTCGTGACAAAAGGCAATAAATTTCAATAATTTCAAACTACTACTAAACAATACCATAATATTCTCATTAAATAATATTATAATATTGTTGATATTCAGCCAACGTAAAATTTTTCGAGCGTATTTTATGAATCTATTTGACACTAAATTTCTGCCTACTAGAATCAATATATCAATTATGTTAAAATTTGTTGAATAATTAACTGAAATGCCCACCATTTGATTTTATGTTCATTAAAAGCAATAAAAAGTGTTGAATTTGATTAGTAATTAAATGCGACTCTTTAGAGGTAGATTTTTTATGAAAATTTCAAAAATAAATTCAATGACCTGACAAATATGCTTCATTTTACATATCGATTTTAAAACTAAAAACTTAAGCGTCTTTTCTTAAACTGTATTCAGAATATGAATAGTTTGTAAAATTAAAAGCGGGGTTTTCTTAGATATATTTTTGCCAAAAATTTAGGAAAAAATTCCCCTAGTTTGCGTTTGTCTCGGTGATCTTCGACAAAAATGGTATTCAAACAAGTAGTGCTTCTAGACGCTTCAAATTATTCAAATTCAAGTCAGTTTTAACATATTTATTATTTACATTGCTTTAAGTTCCGCCAATGATTTCAATATAGATATTTGCTGTTAAAGGAAATAGATTTTCATTGCTGATCTATCATATGCTAATCATAGACACACACGTTCATATTTCATTTAATGGAAGATTCTATTAAAAATTCTAAAGATTTAGACATTAATCATTTAACTGTAGCAATTAAAAAGGCATTAGTAAGTATGAGCTATAACCTTTTACTTATCTAGGTATATCTAGTTTACTCATTAGAAAGTAGAAAAAAAAAAACTAAATTAAATTAAATAATAATGATCTGAAACAACAACAGCAGCAAATTTAAAAAAAAGAACAATAGCTATATCGAATATGTACCTTCTCTTTTTTTAGATTCGAAATAGTTTAATCGAATAAAGTTTTATGTGAAGTTATTGTAGGGTTTCATAGCCTACTTGAATTATATATTCTTTTCCGCTGTGATCATCTTCTCTTAAAAAGGTATAAAGAACGAAAAATTCAAAATGCTTACTTAATCACTTCCGCATTTAGTGAATTGAACTTTGTTACAATTGATTCACTTAACAGATAATTTAGATTTAAAATATACACACTCACACATATCTATCTATCTATACATTGTATTATAGTAATGTAATTAAGAAGAGAAATGAAGAAGCAAGAGAAGTAGGTATAATAATTAATTGTTTATTGTGTAAACTACTAAATGCACTTTAACCAAATATGTAGAGAATAGAGAAAAAAAATTACATCTAATTGAATTAATTATTTGTAGCTGTGGTATCTACGAAGAGTGCCTACGTAAATAATAGTTTGATTAACGATGAGATTATCGCATGGTAAAATTACGATGGAAGAAATAAGTGGATTAAAATTTATTTGTAATTAGATGAAAATTGATTAGGGGAAAAGAAAAGAGGATATAACATAACAGTTCATTAAAAATCGAGTAAATTAACAATCAGAATTGTTTTTGATTTTATTCTAAGTACATACATGATTTATGATTATCTCTTCAACTTCATAGTATCAACTTAGTTGCTTTAAATGAAAACGTTTTTTTTTTGTTTCTCGTGCGACTGGTAATAATAAGTAGTAGCATGAATTGATGCACTCCCTTGACATCTCGTGCTAACAATCTTTCATGCTCGTTAGAAAATTTTATCTTTTTCTTAAGTCTTAATACGGGTTTTCAGTTTCTTTAGATTAAATTTCATTAATTCATTTTTATAATATAAATTGAATTTATTTAATTCCCATGGAATTTGATTGTGAATTCTTAAGGGGCGATTTCAAGAGTCGAAACTTGCTGGTTCATTCGATGTGCTTTGACTACTTGAGGCTCATTCTTGTATTATGCATATTGAACACTGATTTAACAGAACTGCATTAGACACTAAATTACAAACCGATAATTGCCAAAAGTATGATTTAACTAATGAATGTACAGAATTTATTACAAGGTGTTTTTTACCAACGATTTCTTGTTATCTACCTACATAATTTCGTTGGCTAATTAATTTCAAATTTAAAATTTAGTTTTTACATCATAACTCTCTAGTTACACGTAGTAACACGCAAATCAGCAATAATAGTAAATTTTCATTACTTAAAATAGCCACCTAACGCCGTTTGCAACTTATTTAATTCTTCAAGTTATTTTTCAATAAAAATGTCATTCATTCGTTGGCAAACATTTGCATTGATTCAGCCTAACAGCAACAAAAAAAAAAAGACGCTAAAGTTATGTATCCTTCAGTCGTCATATATGATTGTTTATATGTATAATGTCTTTTAAGTCATACAAATAATGTTGCAAAACAAACGTACACGTAATAATAAGAAACTGTCCATAGTATTATTAAATAAAATAAAAGTTTCAGTCAGTAGTCACAGCACGTATATGCTTTCAGCTTTGAAATATACCTATAATGATAAAATAATGCCTTTTGATAAGCATGCAATATTAAGATATTATGAATATGAATCTGGTTGTAGTCAAAAGTCACAATTATTGATGTCTCCTTTATTGTTTTTATCTTGTTTTTTCCTTGTCTTTAAGAAACGATATTATTATACTGACTTCTCGTGTCCTTGTAATTAGGAATACCGGGAAAGACGAACTTGTTGAGAATTATTAATGAATAGTGACAGGTGATAATGAGACATGCTATAGAAGTAATAATCGTCTTTGTAGTTCTGTTGTGGTTGTTTAAAAGGATAAAGTCTTGTGCGTAATATGAAAAATTTGTTATTCCACGCGCACAGTTTTTGTTGAAAAGTAACCACGCATGCCAACACGATCAGTTCTAATATAAAACATGTTCTATTCATTATTTAGATATAAAAAGTTAACAAAAAAGCATTATAATAAAATACATATTGTTCTTATTGTTTCTTAAGTTATATATTTTATATGAATGGATCTTTAGATTTAGGTGGTACTGAACAATACCACATTTTTGTCATTTCCATTTTACAAATGATTTTCTTGAAGTGAATTCTAAACTACATATTTTCGTTTATTCATGAATACTACTTTCGCTTCAAATGAAAAAAATTAACATAAAAAATTCTTTTGTATTCTAATTATTATGATTAAAGAAAAGAAACAAAAAAAAACGCCTTGGCTATTTTTCAACAATGTTTCCTCCTTATTCTTCTTGAGCAACATTTTATTTTTTAGTTATACATATTAATAAAACTCTGCTTCTATCTATGTATAGTAGAGACAGAATGTCTTAATGTAGGAATATTTTTATATAGAATTTTAAATTAATATCTATACATATTATTATTATTATGGATAATATTATTCATGACAGGTATTTTTTGTTTTGTCCAAATAATTTTACAGACATGACTGGAGACATAGCCTTATTTATTAACAATCATGTACCGCCATTTTCCAATACATCTTAATTCTTTTCGTGTTAAGTTTAGTATAATGAAGTGAATTAATAATTAATAGTTAAATAACAATAATACCACTTAGTATTGTTAATAATAAATCATAAATCACACCTTTTATTTTTAGAAGACTTTGACAGAGTTTGAAAAAGGCAGCCATCTGTTGATAGTTACAGGAAACTAATGGACCCAATACATCCATATGTGTGCACCATTTAATAATATACTAGTAGAATTACTTACATATCTGTTTATTACCGCTGTTATTATTTTACAATGACCCTGAAGTAAGCAAATTCAAGTGTACCTAATTTAATTTCGTCTAATATTCAGTTTGTTAGAGATTGGTGAATGCAAACTTTTTTGTCATGATTATCGGAGTTTAGAATGCCATGATGGCACAGGCGTTTCGCTTTAAATTTTTACTTATTCTAAAGCTGACAGCTGCCAAATTCATAGTTAATAATTTGTCAAAAGAATAGTTAATTTGATTCGACGTTACCAAAAATAAAAAGCAAAAAAGAAAAAAGCAAAAAAAAAGAAAAAGCAAAAAAAAGAGAAAAAATATTACATGATATAAATTAGCTGTTGTATACTTTATGATTGATAACCAAGTTAATGTTTTTGTAATTTAAGCGGCTCCAAAAGAAAAGTAAAGGCAAAAACACATTATTATTATTATTATTATTGTTTAAAAATTATTCTGTTTTTTTTGAGTAAGGTAAAAAGAATTTGTGGTGAATTTACAGAGTTCATCATAATTATTCATGAATAATTTTCCTCACACTTTTTATACATTTATTGATTATAAAGTCATTAATAAGACTCTTCTAGAATATCATAATTAGAGTCACAGGGTGGTAGTTTTTTTCCTCATATAGATATTAGCATTGTTAAAAAACTTTGTAGTAAAATTAAGATGTGGTGTTCATCTGCAAAATTCAACAGTATTAATAAGAATTTTTATTCTTCTGAAATTATATTATTCGTATATTGATGTGACAAATTTCATACTCGACTGAATTTTTTTAATAAAAACATACGATTACGTAATTGATTATTTCCTTTGAGAATCACCGACAACTTTACACAGTTACCAAATAGTCCACCGTAAAAAAAATATTTTAATGGGACTCATTCAATTCAATTCAAATCATTATTCTTCCAGATGACTTCAGAAATTGATTAGACAATCGATGATAATCGATACATTAGAAAAAAAAAATCGAAAAGCCAAAAATAGATTCTGTATTAAGTGGGTGTCACAAAAATTACTTGCAAAAATCTGTTCTAGCGATCGTGATTGACATAGGAGTTTACAAGCTAAACACATAAATATTCTAAACCTAAACTATTTTGAGAGCAGAATGTATAAATTATCTCTGTTTTTTTTTACCTAGAATATAATGGAGTGAGTTGCATAATGATGATGAATTGGTAGATTTAAAGAGGTATCTCAGTGAATTTATAAAATAAAAAGTTACTTACATACATACTTAGATTGCGTTGAGATATTCAATGTTGTAGATTAGTGTTACATAGAATCATAGTAACAAAAAAGCAAGTATTTAGAACTATTCGGTTGAATCAAGCAAATCTCGTCGAGATTTTTCTTTTAATAATGATAGTTCAAAATTAGAATAGTATTAGAATAAAATAATCGAATATATTAAAAATTTTCAAAGAAAAACTTTAACTTAACTTAGACTTTTCGTCAAAGAAGATTTAAGTCTATCTGATGCATAAAAACTTTTTGAAGATATTCATATACATATGTATAAATATTTAAATTTTCAGACTGTACGATTTTATATGGATGCAATCGCATTTTGTTGCCACTTCAATTCTATACCAAATCGGATTTGAAGGGAATAATTTGAATAATCGAAAATTTACACATATACACATACACACACATATACATATGACACAGCTTCATCGATGAATAAATAAGTATTTGAAACATGTTCAACAAGTTTCGATTTCTATATTTAAAAATTTACATAAACATACTTATTTCCATTTTCATATTCATATCTGAATCTATGTAGGTATATTCTATATACGTAGATGTATATTTTAGAATTTAAAGTTGACAGCTTATAAAGTACTCATTAAATATTTTTCTCAGGCCACCAAGCTGACTATTGAAATATATCTCTAGTCTTCTAGTCAGATTGAAGTGATAGGTATTCGTAATACTTATAATTAACCATCAAGGTACATATTAGAAACAATAAGAACCGTACTTAATACATTTTGAATACAGTATGCAGTGAAGCTCCAATTAGAGTCCTCTGTAACGTACTGATACAGTAAAAATAGCCGTGAAAAGTTTTGCTGCATCTTTCAAAGGAATCCAGTATACAAGTACTAGATATTCTCCGAGACAAATTAGAAAAATTTGCAATTTTAGCTTAATAAATGTGCGAAAGTAATGTACATATGTTTGTTCAAGCTTGCCTGCTAGTTCCATCACTACATAATAATTATTACATCAACGTCAAATTCACCAGTGCTGCTTCTTCTTTTTCTTCTCTTATGTATGAAATAGATGCAAAATTAGTAAACAATAGTGCAATAAAACGGTAAATTTATTTGCGAAGGTTTCGCTTCTGGTTTTTTAGAGAGGAAAAATTCCAAAAAAAAAAAACAATCTACTTTTAGCAATGTAGTTTGTACAAGGTACATTCATACCTAACCTACTACCTATAATAACAAACAAATGGGAGCGCCATTTTTTTCAAATTTTTTTTCTTTTTTCTTCTAATCTTTTTCTTTTTGTGTTGAGTACGAATTATTATGTGTATTATGTAGTGAAGTGAAGAATCCCATTTAACGGGATCCAATTCTATGAAAAAGAAGAGAAGTCTGTACATGTCTGCAATAATAGATAATTAAAGTCACCTACTTGATGCAACCTAATCAAAATAATTGCTATAGATGTTGAATTTTAAAACTTAATTGTTAATTTTAAACAAGAACTTTCAAATCAGATTTATAAAATCAAGTTGAAAGGTTCATTGTTGGAAGTACGGGTATAGCATGTTTAAAAAATATGATTTAATAAGCGAGATCTAATATAATATGACCGTGAAAAAAAGTATACTTTCAGTTTTGCTTTCGTATATACAACGTATGTATTGAAACAATTGCAGATTCATCCAGTCTCAATCTTATGACTTATAAAGTCATAAGATTCATGTCATACCTAATTCAGTAGAATTGATAGATTAGATTTTCTTTCACAAAGTATAATTTAAGCTTTATTTTTTGATACGGTTCATAAAATCGATCGTAAGAAAGATATTGAAATTATCCTTTGAAAATTCCAGAATTACATGTCTAAAAACTAATTTCTTTGAAAAATATATTAAATTAAATTTGAAATGAAAAATCAGCATGATTTTTTACAGTAAAATTAATGGAAAAGATTATTTAGACTCGCACATGCAATCTTTTGACTTTTTCAAAGTGTATAACCTCAAATTGCGAAAATCATTTATTTATTTATATTGGCAGATTTTGCATACCTACAATTTTAATTACTCAATTTATCCAGCATCTGCTATTTTATTTATGTATGAATAACACACATTCAACAACACTTACATACAATTAATTATCTGCCAAATGGTTATCAATCGTTATCAGATAAAATATTTCACTGTTTAAAATGGACAGAGTGAAATTTAATATTTTCATTAATACGCATATGTATATATATATATATACATGTGGTATGTATGTATATAGATATAAGAAAGGCGTGAATAGAAAAAAGGAATTCCACAACTAAAAGCAATTTGTCTTTAATTGGAATATAACGTGTCACAAATAATTATAAATTAAGAAATTAAAAACAATTTGGAAAACTATGTATGTGCGTGTGAGAATTATATAAATTGTATAAAAATGTCTTAATTTCAAATATTGTCACTGCACAAAAAACCCTATTTTCAATATATGTTAAACACTATACTTTTTCTACGACCACCAATGACTAATAATAGATTTCAGCCAATCAAATTGCATGATTAAAACTCTGTTTTTTTCTTGCTATTTCATAAAGTGATAATTATATTTCTTTTTATTACTTCATTCTACTTCTAGTATTAATAATAATAATTAGAATAGAATCAAGCTGAAGATATTGAAAATTTACCAAAGAGAAAACGGAGAAAACTTTACTCAAGGTATGAATTATTATTATTATGTAAAATCGCGTTTGTAATGCGATCTTTATTTCTTCTCTTTCTTTCTCTATGTTTGTATTTTATTTATGAAAATCTCAAATCACTTTCCGTGTTGCTGTTACTCTGTGTGTATGTGTGTAATATAGTATAGCAGATATAAGTTAAATAACAATCTCTCTCTTCTCCTAGCCTATCACAACCCCCCTCTTCCTTTCACTCTACCTTTTTTCATTCCTAAAATGAAAGAAGAAGAATATAAAAATAACATAACGCAACAAAACAACAAAAAAAAAAATAATAATAAGATAAAATAAGAAGAATAAGAAAAATAAAAATAAAAAAGCGAATTATTTCCTTGGTGTAACGAAGATGCAATATAACGGGATGTTTTTTGATGAACTCGACCTATGTTATATTACATATCTTCTATAGTATGTGAGTGAATGAATGAGTGCACAGCACACTATTATACCAGACGATTCATACACGTGTAGATTGAAGGGAGATATGATAAACGGCTTAAAATAATTAATGTTATTTACGTCAATTTTTTTTTTGTTTTTCTTGCTTTTTTTGCAGATCGTGTCTTTTGAAGTTTCTAGTGGAATTCTCTTATCAATTATACCAAATGTGTATATGTATATGTAGAGAGTGATCTACCAATTGTAATCAGCAAAAATATGGTTCTAATTGCGACGACATCAACAAATTAGCCACTAAACGATTTCGCTGTATCATAGCTCATCAGAGAAGCGTCGAGTGGCGAAAACACATAACTACATAAAATTGCAAACCCCTGATTTGTTATAATCCGATGAAGTTCAACTGTATGATTTGAAAAAGTTACATCATCGATCTAGTATCGAGTTTTTGCCTGTACACCTACTCATATACCCAAATTTATACATGAAAACTGGGATATGGATAATATTAAATTCTCATCTATATATCACATAAAAGAAGCCGATTCTAACGTAACCTAACTTAGAAAAATACGTCAATAATTTATTAAGTTTCGTGTATAATAGTAAAACAGATCTGAAGACGGAAATAAACATTTTCAAATCTAAATAGACATTCTGCATGCTAAATAATTCTCTTCTGATCTCTGAAGATTTGTTCTCAGTTGTTCTATGTATTGTTATTTCATCTCTTGTTTTCTCATTTTTTTTCCTTTCTAGCTATCTCTCTTTTTCCCATTTTCTTCTGAATACGAAAGAAAGACGAATGAAAAATACGTAGAAAAAGAAGAAGACGATGTTGGTTCTTAATGAACAATAATTTGAAGCGCTTTGATCTCCCGTGGATAAGCTGTCGTGCATTTATTATTGTAACAACACGATCATAATTGCATGTGTATATGTAATTAGACAATATTCTTTTTTCTTCAGTGTGAGTGTGTGTATGTGTGAGGACGTAAAATTGTTTGTACCATATACATGTTTGCAACAATAGTATTGAGAGTTTCTATGCTTAGTTTTTGCAGATTAAAATGAAAGAATATGACAGAAAGATGTATAAATATTTTAATATTTTTAAATATTTGTAATCGAACAGAAAAAGGCAATAAAATCTTATTAACAAAAGAAGCTATGTATTATTTATTATCATCTCATTTATTTTTCTACTTAATTTTTCATTAAATTGAATGTTACATAATACGCTCGAAAATCTGTTTTCATAATTTATTCCATGTTTTTTGATAAGAGGAGAAATAATTCAGAATGGTCGTACCTAATAGAACTTGGTAGTTTTTGAAAAATATTGCTAAAAGCTATTAATTGAGATACTGAATTGTCGAATTATAGATGTCAATGACTTGTAACAGTTGTACCATGTTTTATTGCTCGCATTCAACAAACAAATCTTAACATCCTAATTTCACTAGCTCCGTAGTGGAATGGATTGATTTTTACACGATTAAAATTATTACTTTTTTAAAGGTTCCTATTCTAGTTTTCTATAGTTATCAGCCAGAAAACACTATAACCTCGAAAAAAATGGAGACAAGTTTTTGAAAACAATCAATTTTCAATTTAATTCTATTAAATCTCATATTTTACCTATAATAAACTGATATTAAAATATCAAGTTAAAGATAATGAGAAAACTGGTAAACATTAATTTCTTCTCGAACTACCATTATAATTTAAAATAGCATATATTCAGATTTTTTAACCAATTTAGTAATTATATTGAAATAAAGTTGGCGTGCACGATAGCGCAGCTACAAAACTAATAAGAAAAATATCTTATGTTTATGTATATATATACCATATATGTATATATTTAGATATAACCATTACGTAAAGTCAAATTATATTTATTTGGAAATTAATTAGCTCTATCCAAGTGACCAGAAGCTTGGTTCTTTAGTTACCAACTCGACTAAAATCGTGGCAGTAATTATTTCTGTTTATTTTCTATATGCAATCTATGGTATCAAGTTTACCTCAACTTGATGCTACATTAAAAAAGAACGAAGAACACAAAATACTACGTATACGTTCATTGGTTTTCGATTGTTTGACAAACTTTGTAAAAAACTACCGTTTACTTGATCCGGTCATTATATGGTGTATAATTTTTGCAATTATACACGGCTTGTAAAATTAACAATAGACTTCCAAATATTGAAAATTCTACTAATATTTCTGTATGCATATTCTCTACATACACATATTATACATTCTGGAATACATTGCATTTAAGCACGCTTATAAAACAGAAGATTAACATAATAAAAATTTCGAGGTAAATGCGGAGGTATAGATAATGTTAAAAATTATCGAAAACATTTAACTTCAATTCAACATTTGATCGCGTAGACATTTAAAACGAATAAAAGCAAAATTATTGAAATTATTTCTATAGCATGGAATTACTTGGATATGATAACTATTATTATTTTTCTTAGATACCTACTGAAGATATGCATTATGTTTAGTAGTGAGTACTAAGAAATAAGATGAATAGACATGTCTTTTATGCATAATCTCAATTATTTGATAGTTTGCACAATTTATTCAATTGTTATAAAAACAAAACAAAAAAATGTTCACTCAATTTTGTCAAAATATCAAGAGAGTATTTAAATGTGAAATAATAAGTTATATTTTACATCAAATATAGATTATAGATTCTATATCAAAATGCATACTATAAAAACTTCTAAGAAAGGTAAAAAGATAAAGAAACTGTATAATTCATGACCAGTTCTCAAAATTATGCCATAAACAAATATTATCATCTTATAATGATGAAAACTGATATGTATTCAGTTTAAAATATTTTCTAGTTAACAATAAGAATTAGACATGTGTAAAGGATTAGAATTATTTCGAATACGGAAAGTAAATATCAAAATGGTATACGCCAACTTCGATATTCTGTGACTAAACTATTATTTTGTGTTTTGCAGCCTGTTATAATTCAAAAATATTGGATTAGTCAATTATTAATTATATTCATGGCTAATGTAATCTACTGTTAAACAACATAAAAAACAAAACAAATATGTGTGAAACAAATTAAACATATAATTAATACCTTTACTAACATAAAATCAATTCTCCAAAATTACACTTATCAGCTTAAAAAATACTGCATTAAGCCTGGTCTTCATAACAACGAATATTTGTATTTTTTATTGTAATTTTGTGTGTGAAACGACCAAAAAAGATTTTGATTAGTTAAATTTGTTCCTAGCAACCAATTAAAATCGTCCCGCATAAAAAAATATCAACAATTCGCTGTTATAAATACTAGGCTTTAAAGAGAAATTGTTATGAAAACAAAGCTTTAAAAGTTAACATGTTGCGTGTCTGTGGAACCTCCATATTAATCGGTTACTGCAGCAACATAGCAACCAAATCGATTAGAAATCTAGTAGGTAATCGTCGTTTTAACAAAAATGTTGCTATTAACGGAACAGATTGTCTTGTCATTTTTCTATTTCTTTTTAATTTTTTGTAATTTTGCATGTTGTTCTTCACACGATAATAATAATTCAATGCAAAATATGGAAAAAGAAAAAGTCGTACCCGACGTAATTGATAAATTACCTGATCAAGTGGCTACCGTTAGTTTTCCCAGCCATGTTAAAGCCGATATGGGAAATGTTTTAACACCCACACAAGGTATGTATCCATCTATGTACATATATATTCATATACTAGAGAGATTCGTATTTTACAAACATCCATTAAGTGTATCTATATAAATTATTTCGAGCTTTAATAAAACAGAAAAGTGATCATTATTTTTCCATTATATACAGTAAAAGATCAGCCATTAGTAAATTGGAATGCCGATTCTAATTCATTTTATACGATTTGTATGGTTGATCCCGATGCACCCAGTCGACAGAATCCTAAATCACGTGAATATCGACATTGGCTTATTGGAAATGTTCCAGGAAACGATTTAGATAAAGGTTAATTTATACACCATAAATAATTAATATGTGATTGAGTGTGTGCATATTATTTACGATACTATTCGTGATCTTTTCGACCTATTTAAAATAAAACGCTTTTTTTTAGGTGAAACTTTTACTAGTTACATTGGTGCAGGACCTCCGAAAGGCACTAGCTTACATCGTTACGTCTTTTTAGTATATAAACAGCCTGGAAAAATTACTTTTAAGGAACCAAAAATTCCTAATACTTCCGCTGATACTCGTGCGAAATTTTCAATTAAACAATTTGCGAAGAAGTACAATTTGATTGATTTGGTGGCTGGCAATTTTTTCCAAGCTGAATGGGATGAATATGTACCAAAATTATATAAACAACTGGGTCTTTAACTTACAAAAATTCTATATTTTTTTTTTAATAATTTAATTTATAAGATTTGCTCATATCTGCTTATTTAAGTTTCGGACAACTGCCTTTCTAACTTTTCATATGTATTTTAAATGTATGTAATGCACTCTATTTAGTGTTGCCAATAAAATCACACATTGTGGATTATTTAATTAATTAATAATAGCGTATTAATTAATGTTCATAGTACGGTATATGTATTTGACATTTCCAGAAGCCAACGTCTCATTGAAGACAAGTTATTCTTTTTACTAGATTCCATTGTCATTGGAATCTGTGGACTTCTAAGTATTTAAAGTAAACAGCAGCATTCGTATAATGTCGTCATTATTATCTCTTCCAATAATTATTATAAATATTATAGATGTATACAATGTAAACATTGTCGATAATTTGAAATAGAATATTTTAATCATACCCAATCAAAAAAAAGAAAAAGAAACTAACCTGCATGTCCATTGCATTTCATTGCATGTCCATTCTGTTGAAATAAACCAGTATGACCGTTATGAACTATATTATGTCCATTTGTCTGTCCATTTGGATAATGACCATTGGAAAAGTGTCCATTTTGCGTTATTACATGGCCATTATTAGTAATATTATTATTATTATTATTATTGCCGATATTACTATTGTTATTATTACTACTAGTGTTGTTATTAAAAACAGCGTGCCCGTTATGGTTAATTAGACCATTCAAACCACGAAGAATTGTGTGAGGCATTTTTGGATACTGATGAAAAAAATTTGTTAATTATTTATTTTGGCATAATTCAATCGAACTTGTGGCACCATCTGTAAACGAAAAAAACAAAAAATGAAGTTAATCAAAATAAATATAGTTTATTAATAAAGTGGAAAAGTATATAAATTAATCATTTACAAAGCCTTTTTACAGCTTCTGCTGGTTGGCTCTAATTAACTCCTATGTGGATTTTATATTGCTTAATTACTTTATAACAACTACATTTATGAACATACTTATTTCGTTGGTATTATGATCCAGTACAAACAAAAAGAAAAAAACCTGATACGGTTAATTAATTTAATAATTATGATTTCTGCAAGTACTCATTAATTATGCCAACATGCCGGATGTAAATCCTATACGGAATATACTTTATATGAATAGGTACGTATTTTCTATTCAAACAGTATATTATCAGTAATTTTATAATGTAAATGTACGTCTAATATAATAGCAGTTAGTTGAAACAACTAAAGTATAAAAACATACAGTTAATAAAATACGAGTATCTGTCTATACAGTTTGGAAAGCAATAGAGCAAAAAAGAATAATAATAATAAATTCAATATGAAGTAAGAGCTTAAGTAGGTACACTTATCTAGTTGATTAGAAAACTATTATTATTATTTATTTTGTTTCTTTAGCTTTATGAGGTCATAAACTGTAACATTATGATTAAATTTATTCATTATTTTTTGTATTTTTTAAATACGTTCAACTAATTAGAATATTATGATAAATGGATGCACTGTGCAGGTTCTAAATCAAAATCTACGACGCCGTATGCTAGGGAGATCCACTATAGCAGAATACGAGATGAAAGACAATAAATAAAGCATTGGGTACGAAAACCGAACAGGCTTGCTTTCTTTATAGATGTGGGCGACAATCAAAATTGGCTACCGACAATTAATAAATAAATTAGATGAAATGTATCGATATGTTGATTTTTAAGAAATTTTGGATAATTCCATATTCCTTGATAAGTCGGTATATATATATCGGTAGGTATATTAATATTCCGGTATCATCCACATATTAGTAATTAATAAAATTCAAAACATTTCGGTGTAATCTGCGATTTATGTCAGTTAAACTTGAATTAAGATAAATAAGTAATAAAAGCAAAAGAATAAAATAATAATAAACGATCATTTCTCATGTTATACATACATATACGTATAGTTACTTACTTAAGCATAATTAAATCATTTAGTTTCATGCAGATTTGATGTGTTATTGTTACTGACCGTTAATAAAAAAATTAAAATAATAATAATAATGACATTAACGATGATAATCCTAACGAAACAGAGGATTTAAAGAAAACGATTCTATACCACTTAGGTACTTATACATATACATATTTATTTTATGATCAGATATTATATTTTTCTTCTTATAATTTCCTGGAAGTTAAAAAAAGACAGTCGGTAGTCAATAATAATAATTATGCACCTGTAATTTAGTAGACATCAAGACGCAGGTGTAAGTTTTTCTTTTCCTCTTTTTTTTTCGTTTGTTTATCTACACTGTCTATAGATAGGAAGTGTGGAACACTGGTTTTTGACGATATTATATGTACGTGCATGTATAAATAAACATGTCAAAAAAATAATTACCAAAAATAATTTATTTTTTTATTCTACTAATCATTTTCTATACATACATAGATAGATGCAATGTAATTTATTGTTTAGACATTTAATTAATCATCTACAATATTAAACAGGTAGGACGATCAGTGATGATCATCAATCATCAATAAAATGATCTGATTTTAATTGCTCTTTCTTACGTGTATGTATGTACACTTGTTAATAAATATGATTTAGTATCTAGATTTGATTATCGACCATTAGCAACGTGCTCATTCTTAAATATTAAAGATGAGCAATGCCTTCTTAAATTTTTCATTTAATTAGCGTGGATTTCTTTAGAATTTAATTCTCTATCTTGAATTTAGAGAAGTGTTTCCAAAAAAGTTTAATTACAAGTATTGTAATTGAAACTATGTCATAATACAGTAAAAACAAAGAAAACAAGGAACAAACCGACACTTGTAAGACAGTTAGATTACTCACAATACACAAGGTATACATATAGAATAATATGTAATTATTTTGTATGTTAAAAATAAAAACGGAAATAAAGAAATGAATGTACTCGTATATAGGGCAACATGGATTGTTATTTTCCATTTACTTAATCTTCTTCGTTTTTTTTTCTTCTCGTTCTTCTTCATTTTCTTTTTCATTTATTTTTGCTAAATGTTGAGAACCGAATCAGGAAATAATTTAATATTTTCTTCTCAATGATTGTAAATAAAACATTTCATCGTATATTTATATGAAACAGTAATATGCGTGTTATAATATTAAATATTATTTAATATTTCTTTTTTTTTTTTTTGTTTTAATTTAATTGATATTTATTTGATAATCTTTATTTTATTTTATGACGTCTGGATTAATACTGGTTTTACAGTTTTACATAAATATCGCATTTCATATCATCTTTTTGCTAATTGCATTATTATTATATTATTCATTAGTTCTTCTTTTCATTTATTTATTTTTTTAATTCTAGACTATTGATTTAGAATTAGACATGGGCGATAATTAGAATTATGTATCGATATATAATAAGTATCAATATTTTTAATTTAAGCAATCATATGCCGACGCCGAGGCCGACTCCGATTATAATTAACAATATCGAAATATCGATATTGATATTTCGTTGATTTTTTGATACTTGATATTGATTGATTTGAATTGATATTCTAATCGATATCGTTATGTAGATAATATCAAATTAATAATTAGATTACCATACTATAGTATAGACAGATAATCGATGTATCGCCAATTTTCGATTACGATCACTATTTCATGCATCAATACGTATGTCGGCAAAGATTCACATAACTAATAAGAACCTCTCTCTATCCTACTTTAGTTATCTCAATGTATTAACATTAATGTTTTATTCCCACATATTGGACAAAATGCACTTTTTTGTCACTTTCTATTTGCCATTTACCCAGTTTTCCCATCACAAATACGAATAGATAAATAATATAATTAATGTAAAATAGTATGAACGAGTAGTAGGTACTACGCGTTGATTTCACTTAATGGATTTAATTAGTTAATTTAGTAATTAAGTGAAGTAAGAAGTGGTTATACATATGTAGAATGTCAAACCATGTTGGAATAGCTTCTTATATGATTATTATAGTATACGGGTTAAGTGTCATCATTTATGTGTTTTTTTTTAAGATAGAATAATTTAGGACAAATTGTTTCAGGGGGAAATAAAATGAAGAAATTAGTTAAATATTCACAATAATTAATTTGTCTTTTTTCTACATAGCGATTTTCTTAGCGATTTTCTTATGCGATTTGAGCTAATACTCGAATCCGGATTAATGTCAAGTATGCTTCGATTGAGAGATGAACAGCTTTTAAATTGATTGACTATTTTAAAAACTTCATAAATTATTGACTCCAGCAACTTAATCTATGTAATTATTCTAATTGAACTGTCCTATTATTCATTTAATTAAATTTGATTGTGAATAAATTAAACACAATTAATCAAATTATTCATTTGGCTGTTGGCAAAATAAATTTCGAGACATTATATATCTATACTCGCATTGCATATATATTAATTTATTAATCAAAAACTAATTCAAGAAACCAATTCATTTTACCCTCAATCTGTCAGTTAGAATTTATTTCAAAAATTAACCACTACACTAGCAGCAAACAGACAAATAAATTGAACTATGGTGGCATAGCATTAAACTTTGTTTCAATCAATTATGTGAGAAATGTGCTCAATTATCTGATAGCTATACTATAACTTTTGAAGCAAAGGAGCAAAAGATAATTATAATGAAATTCCCACTAATAAATACATACATACATCAATACGTATACATATAGATAGATACATAGATATCTATGTACAGATATCTATGATACATTTATCTATGTAGGTATGTATGTAATGCACTCGTAACTCGTATATGTTATACTTCCTTTTCGAATTCAGATAAGTTGATGTATATGAAGTTGCATATTTCTTTAGCAATCTATTTATTAGTAGCATATCTTTATATATTGAAAGTGTTGAAACTTCCTGAGTTGACGAATAATAATTAGTATTAGATATCTATCGCTCAGCTATCTGCATATGAAAATGATATTACAATATCAGAGCAGTCTATGATTATGTAGTTATGTTAAAATAGTTATTATAAACTAGAATCAATTATCCATTAATTGACTTGCAGAAATTTATAACTTGTCAAATTTGATTAACTTTATGTTATTTGAATATCGCATTTAGTTTTTTCTCTCAATAAAACGTAAATTGTAGTCTCCCAAATTGGAATCTAATCGAAGAAAATGATTTTGTCAACCCCGGAAATATATTACACATTCTGTATGTAGAGATATTTAATTCTAAATATCCGTAATTTTACCTCTGTCCAGCATTAGAACAATCTATGAAATTCTTTTTTTTTATCGTGCTAGGCATAATTAGTTTGCTCTCGAAAAGAGAATTTATAGAAAAATCCAAAGATTTTTGGTGTTTAAAATTAAATGTAGATACTTACCACACTTTATCAATACAATAAATCCAAAATTTACACAATTGTTTTCACAAAAAAAG
The DNA here is from genome assembly GCA_949748235.1 of Platypus cylindrus. Lineage (NCBI taxonomy): Eukaryota > Metazoa > Arthropoda > Insecta > Coleoptera > Curculionidae > Platypus > Platypus cylindrus. The sequence goes on along the minus strand of OX456488.1, from coordinate 17,324,915 downwards.
ACAATGTCTAATCCCTCACAAATTACTAATTTCTTTCTATCTATTAATTTCTAAAAAAAACTCGATCAATCAATAAAGAAAAACGGTCCACGAACAAAATCACTATTCAATAATCTATCTGTTATAACCGACAGTACTCTGCTCTGTTTGTAAACAACATACTGCATAATACATAATAATAATAATGATGATATTACATTTACAGACACATACAAAACACACAACACACACACTCACATACACCAAGCACAACACGTGAAAGCAGATCTCGATCTCGTGCTTCGTCTTCTTCTTCTTCCACTCTTAATTCAGCTGATTCCGTCGCCGGAATTCCTTGTTGTTGTTGTTGTTGTTTGTGTTTGTATCTTCACCGAAATAATGAAGATGATTCGAAACAACGAATGAATGTCTTCTGTTCTGCTTCCAACTCAACCGACGTCGACGACTATGTTTCTAATGTGTCTGTGCGTGTGTATGTATGCTCATGTGTGTAAATTGAGTCGATGAGGATGAGGAAATAATAAAAGGTAATGTTTTACACCATACAAAAGCTATTCTAGCTAGCAATGTGCTTGCTTTGCTTAGTTTCAGCTTGTAGCCTAGGAGGAGGAATGATAACGATAGATGAAGTACAAGAAGAAGAAAAAGAGGAAGAAGAGAAAGAAAACAGTGTTGTCAATTTATGTTTAGATTTTTTCCTGTTATTTGTTGTTGTGCTCGTAATGTTGTAACTGGTAGTGGACTAAGTTAAAGTTAGTATCCACTCGATATCTAGAATTGAAAAAAATAAATTGGATTTCTTTTCGTTAATTGATAACAAAATACTCGTCTAATTAATGTTAATTGATTGGTAGAAATTAATGACAACTTATTAAAACAGACTTTCTCCTAATTTTGTATTTTTAAAGCTTTTAAATGTTGATATCAGCAGTTGTTGAGCGATGTGGGTACCCGATTGAAAATATTGAAAGATACGCGTACGTTCCTACTAAAAAAAATCGTAGCACACAAAGTCAGTCATTGATGTGAAAACGAAAAGATTAATAAAATATTAATTTGCATAATAAAATTATTTGATAATTTCAATAAAATGTGTATCATAAATTATCAAGTTATGATAAGTAATTACGCATACTACGTAGTACATACGAATATGTGACATAATCTAGCCAAGGGTGTCTGAGCAGTAATGTATCTTTATTACTATAAACAACCTTGACAGTTAGGTATAAAATATATTATATTCAAAGATTTAATAGCGAATTAAAGAATCAGCGAAAACCCCCCTTTCAGATACTACAGCATGTAAAACAGTTTAAATTCGGCATCAACATTTGACCATAAACTAACGTGACTGAAATTGGTCCATACAAAGAAGTTTTGAGAATCAGAATCACAGAATGTAACAAATACATAATCTATAAGATTTTATTCTGTGTTTTCTTCTGTTGACATGTTACGCAAAAATCACTGTAAAATTTTTCCATTGCATTTTATAGGCAGCTCATAATTTTCGACATCTTGTTATATACCAGACATTGTTGACTAAGTAATTCAACCGTTTGATTGCGCTGAATTTGTACACAATTTTCTATAGTTTAAGAGCTTTGAATGAGCACCTAAAATGTTTATAATTTCCTATGATTTTATTAACTATTGAACATGCTACAACTATAAAATAGTATGTAATAATAACAAAGCGTACCCTGATTAATTCAATTCTTTTATTAACATTTAATTAAACGATGTTTATTGAATGTGCATTTATGCGTGTAGGTATTCTTTTGATGCGTAATTACCGCTTTATAAAAATTCAGTCAAGAATAGATTTTACTTTAACTATAATAGTATTATTATTAACAGGGGCGGCTCGTTAGAGGAAGCAAGGCAGGCAGTGCCTCCGCTACGAAATGAAAGCCAAATTCCAAATTAAATACGTATATTGTATATGGCAATTTTTGACTATATCAACAGTTAAAAAAGTTATATTTCGTTAAGTACACTTCAGGGAATTCATTTAATAGTCTTAAATTTTTCTACACTGACATGTATTATAATAAATCAACGTGTCAATGTTCATCATACCTGTTGCATCGAACCATATGAATTTACTTAATAGGAGACATTATTTCTTTGGACTTCTTCGAGTTAAGATAAAAATTGAATATTTTTATCTTTATAATTAGAATATTACTGATTTATTTTAACTTTTTGGAAATTGATGTGTCAGGCGAGATTCTAGATAGGTCCTACTGTATATTGTAATTAATGAAGATATTTTATTTTGGATACTTTAAATACTACTACATACTCCAAATGTAGTAAAATAATTGATTAATAAGAACTTTTTCTCGGCTTGCTTATGAAAAAGAAAACACGTTTATTGAAAATTTAAAAATAAATGTTGGTTTAAATACAATTTCTGTACGTGTCCTAATTTAAGTACAATTTTCATTAATCAAGGTAGAACAACACGCAGTTTTACAAATTCGTGGTATGATAAATGTGCCTGGTTATCAGGTAGCAAATAATTAAAAAAAAGAATCTGTCAACCTTGTATTTTGATTTTTAATTGTTTGATTGATCGAGAAAATATTTTGCGCCTCCCTTAAATGAATACTCACGAGCCGCTCTTGATTATTAAGCAGGTAGGTATAGCATGATATTAAGACTACACTACTACTGTTAGTTCTACTATCATTGGTAGGTAGTGTAGTATAGGACGTGACTCAACTAATAATAATCATAATTAATATTTAATTGTTATTCTAATTACTCACAATAAAAATGTGATAAAATCTGGGATTGTGTAATAATTAAAAACATTAAAACGTCAGTGATTTATTATTTTGTTTTTTAATGATAATGTGAAATTAATTTTAATAAACTTGTCTTTCTTTCGAATAAAAATAAATCCTTTCATACAGTTATCAATTTATCTAATTTATATGAGTTAAGTGTTGTTTTCTAACTACATGCTCACGGTGCAATGCTACATGTAATGAAAACCTTAATCGTACAAAGGGGTAAATCAAGAAGAGCTAGAAGCTCTTTTACCTTCTGTACAGAGGCTCGTATTATTATGTAATTTAAAATGATTTGGGACTGTGTGTTGTTAGTGATTAAAAAAAAAATCTACTATAATAAAATTAGTTTTACTTTAGAAAAACTTTCGCTTATGGCAACACTGTACTATACATAGTTACAGTTGGATTCGATATGAGTGTGTACCTGTAGTAATTCGAAATCAGACACCTGTTGTGTCTCACCTGTACGAGGAAATGAAGAGGATTTCATTTCTCATTCATATTCTATAGTATACAGATAGATACGTAAGTATTTTAGAGATAAAGGCATGGTATTCCGAGAAATAATCGTTAGGAACGATTCTTTTTTTTTTTTTTTTTTGATCTAATAAATGCAAGTGATTTAATTTTTTTTCTGTTACTTGTTACGTTAAATCAGTTAGTATTTATTACAAAATAAAAATTTACAACTAGAGATTATATAGCATTAAATTATGTTAATATATTATGTGACTATGTATTTATCTATGTACGTACAGAGGCGGAGACAGTGACAGATTTTGATGTAATTGCAGTTAATCTCGACTTTACTACAACCGTAAGGTAAAGGTTGTAGCGAATTCGGGCAAGTTCTTTGTACAAAAAATTCCAAGTATTTTAGTACTCCCAATAGTCTCGCTCGGAGTTACGAGTGGTGAAATAAATAATATTACATTCCAGGATTATTATTGTGCCAATCGTGAAAAAATTAGATAGACAACATCTACATGTACTTTCAACAATTCTATTATCTTAAATGTCTGGTAAATATTCTAGATTTCATTATGTCATCTAATATAGTGGAAATAATTAGCATTACTTAAATGTCTAAAACAACAAAAACTACATCTAGTGTAATTTTTGATATTGCAAAAGGTTGCTTGCCATATCTTTATAATCCATTCCAGTGTTCGCATTAATTTAAATTAATATCAACTAATGTGAATATAAAAAATGATGAATAGTAATTACATTTACTGCCGCCATCTATTCACCGCATACCGAACTCATCAGTTAATTGCTACAGTTTTCTCTTTCCTGTTTCTCCTCCCTATAGTATGGTATCTCAAATGGACGCCCATAATAAAGAGGCCGTAGGGGTAGGAAATTTATAAAATACATACATACATAAATAAAATAAAACCATATGTAAAGTAAAACCTCTACATTACGGTCACCCAAAATATCAATCTTTGTGGCCGTTGTAAGGAGGTGACCAACATCGGGAGGGTTGCAAAATATTTGCTAGAAAACTGCTATAAAATGTTTTTATTTGTTTCAGCAGAGAATAAAATTAGACAATTAAAAAAAGGTGATAAAAAATATTATTTATTGAACATTATAAAATGATCTTACAGTAGTATAGTAGAATATTACTATTCTACGTACTATATAAAACATTTATTTACATATAGTTAGGCCTTGGCGATGTATCGATACGTACGTACATGTCGGTATATCGAAGTTCCGATACATATCAATACCCCAATAACCAATATATATTATATATTTTATATATATATCTATATTATATATGATTAATAATATATATCTATATTATATATAATTCACCGGATTGTTTCGAAACAGTTACCCACAATATTAAACTTATTAAAGTTAATAAAAAAAAGAATTACACAATTCTTCCTTCTTCGGAGCACGATACGACAATAATTCACTAATTTCAATATATCGATATGGACCGATATGCCAATATATAATATATCGGTATCGGTTATATAATTATAGCCGCATCGATATCTCGATGTATCGACACGTATCGATACGCAATAATCTGTACCGCCCACTCTTACATACAGTATATGTAGGTAGTCTGAAATCAATGCATTTATAATTTTATCCTTTATTTTAAATACGAATCAATAGTAAGAAGTCGGGCCATTTTTAATATTATCCCTCCAATCTCGTTATTATAGGTCCCCATAATCTCAATCTCAATAATCAAATTTGAGCTAGGTAATCAGGATTCAGGACGACAATTGCATTGAGAATTTGTGTTACTTAATATTGATATTACAATTTTGTAAGATTTAAATGACTTAATATAAAAATCCTAGACCAATTGGAATAATTGAATCCATCGTGTAATTGAATCCTAAATTTTTGGGATCATTTTAATATTATTGTATTTTTATGTCAGATACAGAGAACTGTGAAGAGATAGAGAAAATAAAAATGCTTAAATGTATTAATAGTGACTTATCTTTTTTAATTTAATATTTTTCGATTGTAATTTTATTCTAAACTTTTCCTTATATTGCTTTCATTTTTGTGGAGTCCCTAAACAATAGAGTACCGTAATCGTCGTCATATTAGTGGAACTATTAATAATTAAATACCAACCAGATTAGACCCTAGACAGGTAAAAAACTGTCACCATGGCAAGATAAATAAAAAATCGGTGGAAGTACTTATAAACTTATGAAAGATGATAAATACATTACATGGCGCCATAATGACGGCATATGACAATTTCCAATGGAAAATATCATTTGGGGGTCTCTATCATAGTCATATAAATACGACTCTAATTTATCGGAACTTGGAAGCAATATGAAAATATTAAATTATCTATAGCATTTGGTCAAAGTAATAAAATTTATTGGATCAGTCGAGTGTGACACCAGTTGAAAGGAGGATAAAAGTATACTCACAAACAGAGAAAGTATACCTATATGGTTAGTACTTCTGTTCTTTAAACAAAGAGAATCTTCATAATGTTATTGTGATATCAATTAAATATCAATTTTTACTGTGAAATAATTTATTTATGTTACACTCTATGTGTAACGCCTTGTTTCAAGTGCATCAAAAACCGTAACAGAACTGTCCATTGTCAGTCGACCAACTCGAACTAAAGATATTAAATTCACCAATTTATGTGTGTGGTTTGTTTGATCGACTAAAAAACGATACCCTCATAGTTTTTTAGTTCACTTGGAACAAGACTATTGTATTGTAAACTATTTTACAATCATAATAATAATATAAAATAGGTACCTATATTTACACATACATAAGATGATAATCATAATAAAAATTACGCATTATTATTAATCCTAAGGAAGAGTAGTAAATAAAATAAAAATTTGACATAAAGGCACATTTATATTGTGTTTAATAATACTTCATGTACAAATATTGCTTTTTTTTACTAAAAGTGAAATACGAGTCATACAATTGATTATGGACCGAAGACAATTTGAGCAAATAAATGCACGCATGTCTATATAGTTCTTAAGTGTACAATTCTACACTTTATTTTAACATAAATTATTTTTAAAGTTGCTTTATTAGAAGATTACACAATTACTATAATAGTCTAGTTAATTATTACTTACATCTAAAGTTTTTGTCATTTTATTTTCTAACATAAATCACATTTTTTTTGTTTCTGGTATATTATTATTGCCTACTTACATTAATACATATTAACTAAAAACTTTTACTTAAATTTAACTAAATTAATGCTCCGATTAATAATAATATTATCTAATAACCTATAGACTTGTATTTAAACTAAAAATGTTTGCAAAACAAAATGAGGTATTGCATTAATATTAAATTAAATCTGTACAATACCCTGGCTCTAAAATAATTATTATTCAACTTATAAGAGAATTTCCAATATCATATTGAAAATATGAATACTTCAATCGTTGATGAATGGAAATTTTCTAGGAAGTTGTTATAATTATAAACAGAAGGAGAAATAACTTAATTACTCATTCTATTTGTAAACTATTTTCTAGGGCCTTTTAACAAGCAAAATCTATATAATGCTATCACAATATTAGTTCTAAGAGATGAAATATGTATGTTTAAAATCTCGATTCTATTCCATCCATTTCCATCATTTTGCCCTCATACTAGGGTTTTAACCTTTTGAATCCTGCCCCATCTTGACCTATAAAAAAAAACGTGACAACAGTGCATTTCTAACTCATAGAAGCTAATAATTCGAAATAGAATATTAAAATAATATCCTGGTCAATCACAATATAACTCTAATCAACACACATTTTTTTTTATTCTATGATCATATTAGTAACCATGACTACAATCGAATGTGTATATGAATTTACCTAATTTCAGTTCTTCATAAAGTGTTGGATTAACTTCTTGAGCGTTTGGAACATGAAGCTGCTCATTTTTCCAACCAAAACCGCCCGAAGTACTGGATACTGAAATTGTACCATTTGTTGAACCATTTAATGAACTGGATGTATCTTGACCATTTGGTATCTGAAAGCAATAGATATTTGAATTCACTCTTATAGAATAAATATATATATATTTATATATGTATAGTATACATATATATACTAACTATATATAGAAAAATAAATATAGATATAAATAAAAAGTATATAAAGTTATAGTATATAATATCTATATATCTGACCTGCATATGATCAGCTGTATTAATTTCCCTTAAATAACTTGGATTTTCAAATGCAATACCACCCAGTCCTTTAACACCCAGCATTGTCTTAGTACGAATAAACCAAAATGCCACAGCTACTAATGCAGCTACAACAACTGAAGCTAGGACAACTGCCACTGCTACACCAACATGACTATTTTCTTCACTTTGACTAGCAGCTGGTTGGATAAGCAGTGATTTTTCGCCCATTGTGAAATCAATTGGTATGCTTAAAGTTGACGTGCCTCTACTATTGCCGGCCTTTACTATTGCTTCATAAGTGGTACCATCTATAATAGATAGTTAAATCTATCGGGTAAATCAGTATTTCTAGCAAGAACTCATTGATGATATGACGGCATACGTTAAGTAAATAGGTTTTGAGCATATATATCATTAAGATTCAAGTAAAGTAAGGATATGAATGTGATGGAATCATTTACCTTTTAATTCACTAATTCTTAGACTAGTACTGGTTGTATCATTTTTCTGACCAGATCGATTAGGTGAATTAATTGACCGCCAAAATACTCGATACATTTCGACTGTATGTGGATTTTTCAGTGGGGGATCCCACAATATTTCTACTGAATGCGCATCAACAAACTCTACACGAACATTTTGTGGAGGTCCAGGAAGTTTATCTCTGAAATCAAAATATTTACCTGATTTAGTTCATCAAAAAAATTAATAGATTAACGGCGATGAACATCGCTTTTAAAATATAGCTATATAGCAATGTAATTACCTTAACTCATGGAAACATGACATGATGTGCTTGGTATAACGTAATATACACATCTTATTATTCGGAACGGCTACGCCTCTACACCAATCTAAACAACTTCTCGACACACTTGCATGAGCACAACAATTTCGATGATCAGAACCATCTGCTGCACATTTCATTAATTTATTGAAATCCTGCAAGATAATAACGTTATATTGGAAAATAGAATTTGATTCCTAAACTCTTGTGTCCCATAATCCAAGCAAATATGGTTTTTCCAATGAAATGTTGAATAATTCTTAAGCGAACAAATCTTAACTATTCAAAATGGAACGTGATTACTTACAGGGATACATTCTGGTTTATCAATAACAGCATCAATATCCAGATGGAATGAACATGCATCCATACAGCTGGATGTAACATTTTGTTCAATACAACATTGAGTTACATTGTTAACCATTGCCAAATTTCTTATACGCACTGAGACTGGTTGAGTTGCTGTACCAAAAGCGTTTTCTGCATGACAGAAATAATCACCAACATCAATATCTGAAAAGCAAAACTACATTAGGGGAAATCTTTTAAAGATTTGCAGAACTAGTAGGGAGTTCAACATGGGTGACTTTGTTCTTCAACTTCTAGTCTTCAATTTGCCATCTTAAGATTCATGTTTTTAATGGGCACAAAAGGGAATGTTTAATTTGAAGTATTTTTATTTTTTTACCGGTAATTTGTTTAATAGTCAAATGCATAATATATTTATCAACTTCGTCTTTCACACTGGTTACACTAATGTCATATTTTCCACCTTGAATTACTGGTGTTCGAGCTAGATGATCTTTCCAGAAAATCATTTTTGGTTCGGGTACGGCATCGACACGACATTCTAATGTTACGGAGTCGCCAATTGTTGCCATTGTTATTCCACTGGCTTGAATAGTTGGTTTATCTAATAAAATAGCATTAAATTAAAGCCACTTAAACTATAGCACATTCTAAACTACACATACGACTTATCGTAATTTTTTTGGATGCTTGCATGGGAGTGCCGTATCCATTATCAGCATAACAAGATATTTGATCCATATCCCTTGTTACATTATGTATAACTGTTACCATATGCCGTGTAATATCTTGTCGAACAAGCCTACCGGAAATGTAAAGTGATATGGTTGGTAAAGGATTGCCCATTGCAATACATAAAATGGTCATGCTACTTCCTTCAATAATTAAATTAATTGGATGAACAGTTGGTGGCTGAAATTTAACGAAACACGTACGTATATCACAACTAGGGAGTTAGATTCAGATTGAAAAATACCTCCACAATTGCTGGGTAAGCTGGATCAGTCCAAGCAATTAATGTTTCAGATGGCATACTAGCCCCCTTTTCTATTACAGCATCAACGTAAATAATATACTGAGTATTTGGATTTAAATTGTCAATTGTCGATGTAGTAACTGTTGTATTTTTAATCTGAAAACTGTCTTGGGATGCTGATTTGTAATATAATCTACAATTTATGAATTACGTTAATCAAAATTTGATAATAAGAAGGAATGTGATTTTCTGTAATTTACTTGTAATTTATTTGTTCTGCTGGATGGCTAAACTTAGGTGGCTGCCAAGTAATAAGAACCCAGGTAGCACCTCGATTTGCAACCGCAAGAGAATGAGGTGGCGACGGTACTGCATTAGTCCACTCAGTTCCACTGTTATTGGTAAGTTTGACAACAACCAACGATGATGGCAGCGATGTGCCATGTTCATTTCGTGATACAACAAACACTTGATATGTACCGAATGGTTCTAGATTTGTTAAAGTGTAGTAGGAACTGGTTGTGTTTTCTTGCTACGAAAAAACAATGGATAATAAATGTGTATAAATGTCATACATTTATATTGTAAATATAAATGTATCATTTATATTATTAGCCTGTATTTAAATTACCTTATCTCCTTCTAACATCATTTCGTTCATAGAAGCATTTTCAATTTTTTGATAGTGGACAACATAATCTGTTACATTGCTACCATCCTCTGGTGGTGACCATTCCAATATCAGTGATCCAGCATCAACAGATACCGCATGAAGAGCGGTTACCGGTCCAGGAAGTTTGTCAGTGCCTAATGGTGAAATATATAGTGTAGTTTCTGTTTTGAAAATACTAAATTTACTAAATTCATTTTTCAGTAGAACACATTTAAAACAAATTTATTTCACGCAAAAGAGTAAAATGAACGTTACGAATTTTTTTTCTAAGACAAAATATTACCTTCTTCAAAACACTGAACAATATTTCCAATATATGTAACACATGAACCAGCAGTCTTTCTTACGGAATCAACCATTACAGCAGAACATATAGATAAACAATTGGATGGTACTCCTCTTCTACTACAGCAACTTTCATGGTTCCTACCACCAGCAGCACAACGTAGGATGGTATGAAATTCTACAATTTATAACAAATGTGAGACTTATTTGTTTAATAAATTAAATGATAATTAGTACTACGTAGATATCATTAAATGGAAATTCTACGATTCAATTAGAAGAATCGGTAGGAGAAATAAAGTAAATGTAGTTTTATTATTGAAACTCACCTGGACCACACATTGTCAGTCGTTTAATATCATTCATATTAGCATTATAAGAACATAAAGGAAGGCAAGTACTATTAAGACCAGCTTCAACACAACAAGCTGTTACATTGTAGTTGGTGGCTTCTTCAACTTTTTCCTCATCAATCTACAAAGCAAAATAATGAAAATTATACTGGCTTAAATCTAATCATCAGGGCATGATAAATTGAATCAATTATTGCACTATTCTTAAAGCATCTTTTACTAACTTGGTAGGTACTATCAGTATAACTTTTAATCATTCTAATTTAATCTAAGAAAATAAATGTTTTATTTCTCGGAATTTATTTACTCGTACACTGAATTTCGTTTTATTTTTCTTGCGCTTTACTAATTTAATTTGTAGATTTTAAACTTAACTTTTACTGAGACTTAAAATTTAATCCCTATCTCACCCTTGCATCTATATCTGGAGCGTCTCTCTCTCTCTCTTTTTCTTTCAAAGAAAATGAAATACAAAAAAAGAATTTAAATTGTTTTCAAACTTCGCAAATAATTCCATTTCGTTGGGATTATTTCGAAACGATTTAAAGTTTATTTTAACTTATATTGTCAAGGGATATCTTAATTTTAGTTTATTAACAGAATCAAATCGAATTAAAATTTCTGCTACTTTTGAAAAGTCCAAAATTGGAAAAAGGAAAAATAAGTTATAACTCAATCTAATGACTAATAGAGTGAGCTTGATATTGGCTTGATAAATTGATCAACTGATCAAGACTTATTTTATTTCATCTGAATATCTAATGCAAAAAGTAAGTAGATGGCCATGCATACAATTTGTATAAGTAAGTCTAAAAAGTCGGTAAATCTTTATTAAAAAGTTTTAAAAAATAAAACAAAACTCTGCAGATATTATTTCATTTCATATAAATTTCTTCGAATCCATTTGTTTGGATTACCTGATCTAATCCAAAACTTGTATGTAATCTCGTGTCGATATGTTTCACCTGGTTTTAAAATACTATTTGGAAAATTCCTCGTGTTAATTGCATTTGGATAATTTTGGGATTGTAATGCAATGCCTCCATGCATTTGATACGAAACGCGTCCTTTGCCTTTAATTTGATTAGAATCTTTATAATACGTTGGTATTTTATTTTTTTCATTGAAAAATGATGTTCCTTTCTTAATATTACGTTTGGATGATTTCAAAACAGATGTACGTTTATTCGGTAGAAATTCATCATATACTGAAATTTTTTTCGATTGTAAAGATTTTTCATCATAGACGTTATTCAAAAATTTTATTGATAAAGAATTCCGGGTTGAATCAATTTCTGATTGATGCTCATCATCTTGTTGGAAAGTTGGTGTTACAATTTGCAGAATTTTACTGAGAATATTTTTTAAATCCAGATATGCATTATTAATTTCTTCTTCATCTTCTTCTTCTTGTTGTTCCTGTACATTTTTATCAATTATTTCTTTGGCTTTATTCAAATATTCATATTGCATCGGAGTAACAGTAAATTGCTTTTCTTTCGACAAATCCCGTTTGGACGCTGATTTTTCGACATTCAAAGAACGCACTTCTTGTATTAAACCAACTATTTCTTGGAAATGTTGTTGGGCATCGACTTCCAAAATAGCAGCTACTTTCTCATGAATTTGTTTGTAAAGCAACATTGTGTCATCAAGCAAATCCGTGAAATTAAAATCCTCTTTCAGCGTGCCTGTATTTGTAGAAGCAATATTTTCTAGAAACAAAGGATTTGTATATTCTACTTCATTGGCCGTATTTAATTGGACACCTGGCTGATTACTATAAATTTCCAACATTCGCCCACTTGGTGGATGTAGCAATCGACCAACAAAACATTGATTTTGATCCATACCGCGATTCACACAGAGATTTTGATTAAATCCGTCATTCCGGGAGATTCCAATTACAGTTCCTAGCTTTTTTGGTATTTGAAAATCGTAGGGAGTATGAATAACATTTAAAATTTCCCCTGTTGGAATATCATCATCCATTTGATTAGTAAAACAATTACAGTTTAATGTTAAAATATGTCGATACAACTCATCAGATCCACGATGATGTCCAGCGAGATTAAAGTAGAGCAAATGTGATATATCCACTATAGTGGGATGTGTAGTTTCTGCTTCGAAATTGACTTTAAATTCATTTTTCGATGACAATTCAAATATTACTCGCGTAAGTATATCGCCAGGAAAACCAGCTGCTAAATGCGGCATCATATAACTCATAATCACTTTCTTGCCATCGACAAATGTATTCCAAACAACTTTATCCAAGCCATTTAAACCACTATGGAGATTATGGGGACCCTTGTTCGCTTCCAGTTGGAATTTTTCTTTGCCAATTTGGAACCGACTGTTTTTAATATAATTTGATACTGGTCCAAGGACTGCGCCGAAACATAATCTGTTATAGAAGATGTAACCAGGCAAATCGTCAAAACCCAGAATGACATCTTCCATTTGTCCTTTTCTATCGGGAAATTTTAATGAAATAATGCGAGCGCCATAATTAATAACTTGCACTTCAATTTTGTTCAGATTCTTCCATGTGAATCTTTGTATTTTATGTGGTGTTTCCTTTTCATCAAAATATGTACCAAAATAATCTTGGGTCAGAGATACGCATTCTTGTTTATTTATTAATTGTTTATTTTTAAGGGTTGAAGATTTTCGTTTTTTATTTGGTTCGATTTTCGGTGCTGATTGATTTGAATGAGAATTTTGTTGATCACTTATTTGGGATTTTGAAATCATTTTATTTAATTAATTACACAAATTTTTGGTGACAAAAAATGATCAAAATGATGGCTCCATTCAAAATGTCAACATGTTCCAATTTGTCAAATTTTTGTCAGAAGAGTCAAAATCAACCATTTACCTTGCTTCCAGTTTTAAAAATCAACCTTGGACTAGCATCTCCAATACCATGCATATTAACTGCTTCCACATAAACTTCATAATCGGTGAGACTTTCCAGATTTTCCATAATGTAAGGACTTCGAACTTTAGAAATCAACTACAAACAAAATAAATGAATTTCAATCGAAATTCATTGAACACAAGAAAAACAATATAGTACTGACTTTATATTCCTGATTATCTTCATCATTGTCATTAATTTTTTTTAGATGTACATTATAACTTCGAACGGTATCACCCAAAGTTTTTGGTGCGGACCAGTGAAGTAGTGCATATTCAGTTTCCACATTGGTAATATGTACTTGAGTTGGGGCACTTGGTAGAACTCCATATCCTTGAAGTAAACAATTAGCGTATTCTCCAATGTATCGAAGACACCTAGAACAAAAGTATATAGTTGGATGAGCGATTATAAAATATATTCCGTCGTTTTCAAAACAAGTTTGATAAACTGACTACTTATATCTCTCTCTTCCTCATTATAGATATGATATAATAAATCAATTGACACTTACTTAAAATAATTGAAATCTATGCTAGAAACATTCCCGGTGCAAAGTTGTTGGCAAAGATCGGGCAATCCTTTAGCTCGACAACATGATGTATGGTCTATCTTGTTTGTTAGGCAGCTAAATGTATCTTGAGCCCATGGTGCGCATATCATCAAATCCGTAATCTCGACTTTCTCCGTTTCAATCGGATCGCACAGTTTATTAAGACATGTCTTGTGAGTAATGCCTGAAATAGAAAATTAAGAATTAGTAGATTTCATTCATATACGTCTACTTCGTTAATGTTCCTGTTCACCTTTATTAATGCAACAACTTCTTATGTCGGGTAATGGAGGTGCCTTGCCATTATAAGTTTCCTTTATTTTCCCTGGAATCATTGTCATCGATCTGAGTGAATATGTTGGCAATGAAGAGCCGATAATGTTATGTGCAACAACACTGATTTCATACATAACAAATGGTTGAAGATCTTGGATAATAGTGGAGTTTTCTCCGCGGGGCACCTAAAATAAGATGGTGTAAACAATATTAATATCTTGAGGACAAAAGATTTCAGTTTTCACTATCGAACTTGATTATAGATCTATGTATATTTTAGATTTAATTGCAATGTTGATGTCCAGATATTTTGAACAGAGTGTACATTTTTCAGCCAGTATGCTGACTAAATATGATGTAGTGTGTTATGAAAGTGTACTCATCTGTGAAGTCTATACCTTTACAACAAATATCTGTGGTTTATTTGCAATATCTGTTGTATCTTCATCGAAATTTTTTAAAGCAGTCACATTAACCAAATATTCAGTAACTGTATGACCATTGGCATGTGGCGGTGTCCATTCTACTCTAAGGGATTTCTCTGACAACGGTTCCACTTCAACATTTTCAGGACAACCAGGTAGTAGTTCTATAATATAACCATTAATGAAGCTCCAAAACTAAGTATAATTAAATATTTAGTATTTTAAGCCAATTTACTGACCTACACCTTCCATTATGCAAGCCAAAGTCGGTTCAGTATATGCTGAACAGGAGAAATGTGTTTTAATATTCGCTGTTATTGCTGTATATTCTCCACGGCAAACATCTTGACATATGTCCGGTACACCTTCATGGATACAACATGGCACATGATTTCTACCATCTGCCATACATTTGACAATTGATGGAAAATCGAGTTCACAATTTTCTGGATCTTGACCAGTGGTACCTTCAATATTTTAATTGACTATTATTTGTGAAATGGAGAGAATCATTATGTGTAGATTTTGGATGCAAAATAAAATATTCTGTTTCAATTAAACTTATAATTACTAAATCTAGTCTTTATTGATTTGAATATGCATCAGCTACAGTTTTAGATAAATGTGTGCAGCTAGTTGACTTACAAATACTCAACTCAACTGAATAGGAACTTACCTTCGAGAATACTTTGAATATTACAAAATCCTAAACAACTTTTCGATACATTCTGCGAAATACAGCAATCTGTATAATTGTGATTTTTAGCCATATCACTAGTATCCCGTTCAGATTCGTCATATATAATGACATCAGTAGGATTATCTGTTATCGCGGGTGATAAAACTAAAGTAAAAAAAGAGTAAACTAGTAAGTAGGAGTAAAACTAAGTAAAAAATGCTGTGTATAAAATCATTTTTTGTTCAATATCCTCTTACCACTTAATTTATGAAAACTTCGAACGATGGGATTACTATTAACTTCACATACGTACATCCCTGAATCTGATGCTTTTGCGTTTTGTATTGCTAAAACCCACACATCACCTCCGGAAGGAACTTCTGTACCATAATCATCATCTACACCTATAAAAAAAATAAATTAAAGAATGAAATCGATGGTATTTTTCGATGACAAGTACCTATATTCTTTTTATTTCCTAGATTAACTAAGCAATTCCCTAGATAGAAAGAGCTACTCATCTGTAATTAATCATAAATATATTTATATTACAGTTATTAAAAAATTTTAAGCTAGTTTAGCTAAATTGTCATTAATAAATAGCTTTATTATTCGAAAAGCGCGATCAATATACAGCTAAACGTCATCGAACAAAAAGATGAGAATTCTAATATCTATGGAATTTATATTGAATTCGAATTTAATATTACGTTACGACTAATGGATTTAAGTGAGTTCGAAGGAAATTTTTACGCCGATGTGTTTAGTGATAGAATTCAATTTATTTTATGGAAAGAAAACTTGACAACAAATGAGATATGAAAGTAGACATTCTTGCTTATTTTCATATATTCATGCATGACTTTAAAGTATGCCTTTAAAAGAAATAAGGAACTGTATAAAAAAATTGAATTTTCTGTAATTTTCTATCATAATTAGCAAACATTAATTTTTGCCAATAATTGACTTTTATATCCCTATTAATTACCCGTTTCTTATATAAAATCATATTCCAAAATTTTTTATTTAAAACTATTGAAAATCATTTTATGCTGGAATTAAGCATTAAGCTCATTCTTCTTCAGTGCTTGGCATGAATTATATATTTTCTATGATGTTTGCATGTGCGTACTTACCACTATCATGTAATACAGTAAATCGTTTATCTGCAGTTACACGATTTTCAGCTGCTGTCAATATTCTAGCGCTATGTCGTTCTCTATCTTCTTTTTTCCACATTACTGTATTTGTTCCGATATCTTTGACTACACATGTAATTAACGCATCGTCACCTTCAAATATTCGTACAGGATTCGTTAAACTATCACGCATTGATGGTAATGCTGAAATTACAAAAAAAAATGATTCAATTTAAAAGTTTAATAAGTTCAATTAGATAATGGGTTAAAATGTAAATTGAGATAATGTGGCAGTAAATTGCAAAAAAAAACAAACACGGGTTGAAGAAAGCTAGGTGTTTAATCCATTTACATACACGGCTAAACGCGTGTTAAACCATTGTTATTGAATTATACTGACTTGTGATAAGCACCCAAAGGGTTACAATGAACACAGTACTACTTAATTCTGCATATGTATATTGTAAAGATTTAATAATTGTCCCTTTGCTCTGAAATACTCATAGGTTGAACTCATTATGATATCTTTTAGGCGGGTGCTCTGGTAAATATTATAAAATCTAAGTAACAGCACTGTTATAGTTATTTATTAGTTGACAACTTAAAGACATACTAAATTAATATGTTCAGCCGCGTTCAGCCTTAACAATTACTATTTCATTCAGCAGATGTCACTAACAGTCTCAATAAGTTTATATCGTGTTACGTATCAACATAATCACCAAATCCAGGATAAATTGTATACTTGTTTGTGACTATTTTCTATATTTACAAAACTGATTAAATAATTAATTAAAGCGAAACAACAGAAAGGTTAATTCAACCCATTATTTATGATTACCAATTTACCATTAGGTATATAGAAACCAAAGTGGAGTCAACATTAATTGCAGTTCATCAGGCACAACAATATGCAAATGAGCAAGAGAAATTAACATATTGGATTAACTAACTATGAGTTATTTTATTTATTTCATAAACAAATCTTAAAGCCCACATTGAAATATATTTCATTTAATCAACACAACATAGAAATAGATTGGCACTAGCCTCCCCCCTCATAGGTACATATTTACTTGGTTAATAAGATATGGAAATTTTCATTTGGAAATTATTAAGATGGAAAAGATAATGAGTAGTTCCATTTAAAATAATTTATTATTTCTATTTCGGTTTGATAATGAAGCAATTATAGTACCAATTTATTGACTATATGTTACAAGCTGTAGGTAGTTCAGTTCAGCTTTCACTAGGAAAAATGTATGACTGGAATGGAATAATTCTCTATAGTGAATGGCCTAGAATAGCTCTAGGAGTTACCTAGATGGCAACTCCGGCTAGTTAAAAAATTATCATATTCGATTTGGAGCAATTAAATTTATTAGCAACAATGTTTACATTTTCTATTTATTTATCTGTTTCTCAGGACGGAATTTTGCAATATTATTTAACTTTTGTAATGTTTTATATAGTTAGTTGCGCTTACCAAATCACTAAGCAAATATTAATTGGTAGGGACGTACAATGAAAATGAAGATTGCAACGCCCAAGCCACAGTTTCAAAGTCAATTATACAAAATGAACTGATACTCAGAAACTGTCGTTTTACCATAACCATATATTTGCCTACATATACACTCTCAACAGAGATCTGAATTACAGGAATAAATATAAATTCCATTCACTTCATTTCATTTTATTCCATTTTGTTTCATCAAATATTTCTTTTATTCATTCGTTTATCCTTTAGCCTACAAATGCCTCTATTTCCTAAATAACTTTTTTTACACCTTTTAATCAAGCAGCACTCGCATCTAAATTGAAGCGAGCGAACCAAAAAAGGGTTGAATTTGTACAACTTTAACTGAATCGGTAAATATTTTCCACGTGGAAAAACTAAATGTGTATGCTAATGGTGCTAATACGTCAAATTCCACACGTGAAGTCATAAAATACGGAAATTAGAATCTCAAGAAGAATTCCATCTCATAAAACGTTTTTGTTTTAATCTAGATACCTATACGTAGTATTCGTACATGCTTATGTATATAGCATTCGTTTTATACTAACAAAAAAAAAAAAATTGTCGCTTTCTAACTCACCATGAAGTGCACTCATGCTATACAATACATCGGGGTAACGTAAATTTTGCGTTTGAAATTTTATTATTATTATTATTATTATTTCACTACATTATAAGTTTGAGAACTTTATCTTCAAGTTTATTTCCTACTACATTTATCTAAAAATCAGCACAAGCTTAGATATAGTGTATAGAGAGATACAACATATTTATTATTTCCTTTCAATAAACTATGGAAAATGATGGAGACGAAGAAGAAAAAAGCGGAGCAAAAGTAAGAAAGAGAAAGAATCATATCATAATCTGGAACACTAGCATCCAGTGCCACATCCGAAAAGAATGTTACTCCAAAGCGAAAATCTTCTATCTTTTTTTCTCTCACTGTTCCTCTTCAAACTGAAGTAAATTCTCACAAGTTAAATATGGGCGCCATTAATAATTCTTTGTATTATCTGTTCAGTGTTCACCCTTCGTATCATAATAATAATAGCAATTTTTCCTGAGAGTTTATTTATTTATTAAATTTTTTCGTTTTCATTTGTATGTGTATAAAAGGGTTAAAATGTAGTATTTTATAGTATACAGGTAAAGGTGAAAAGATAAATTGTCTTTTTTTTTCGTATAATTACTTCGTATCTTAGAATCCGTAGCAGTTCGTGGTATATTAAGATAGTAATAAAGAGAGAAATAAACTACTTTAATGCCTAATAGCATTTATTTTACTTGTTAAATATATCTGCATACGATATATTAGTAAACATGGCAACATCAACGCCCGGTTTCGCTATAATCCGCATGATATTCAACCAGATTTGTTTCGAACGAAATATTAACATAGCAAATATGAATTTCCAACCTATTCATTTGCGGAGAACAATTAGAGTAATACGACATAGTTTATTATTATTATTATTAGTATAGGAAAGCAGGTGTAAACAATGTGACAGTTTATTTTCCCTGATTTCGTCGTCGTTAGGATTATTGCCCCAAAATGTTCAGCCGGCACATGTTGATCGCCTTCAATTTAAGAGGTGAAATTGGAGATGAATGTAAAAGAAAAGCATGTAAATTAAAAGTTAATGCTTAATTTGAGAAACTATAAAATAATCTATAAGTATATATTAACATTTAGCAAGATAATTTTTCACAAAATAAAATGTACAAAATAAATAACCGGCGACTAATCAAGGCGTAGATAATTAGATATAGATAGTAGATAATTTTCACCACGCGCCAAATAGATCAACTGCACCAAGCGTTTTCCCAAATTCTTTTGTGAGAGATCGCAATAAATAGGTGCAAGCGCAACGATTTTATTAAGTGTTCGATAATTTTTTGAGCATATTACATTTAATTACAGTTAACGAACTAGTATAAGTATGAGGATTCTTCAGGATCAATGATTTGAGTCGATATAATATCTCTCTCTCTCTCTCTCTGTCTGTACCTTTACAACTTTACAGCTTTAAAATCGTATTTTTAAAAATTGTACTTTCTACGATTAGAAGTTCATTTCCTTTATAATTCAATAATTAATTATTTGTATACGTATAAATTTTCAAACCCTTCAATATCCTGTTGCCCGTACTCTAATGCCCACTTTATAGCGGACATCTTTATTCCTCTGTTATGGAATGTAAAGTTCCACTTCCATTTCTCGAAACTTCTAATGTGTATTGAAAGCTAACAATTTCCTGCGCACATCCATACAGAATATAATGGAAACCACTAGTAGTTATTAATACTGATTGTTTCTATAATGATGAGATATTCTCTTATCATTACCTTCGTTTCCTTTCTTTCTCTCTCTCTCTCTGTCTGTCTTTCTCTATCTCTCTATATCCATCGAGAGACTATATGTAACTTCATTGTTAATAAAGAGATAGAGAGAGAACTCGGGAATAGAATTAACTGCAGAATTACTTCACTTTCCGAGAGAAAAGGAGATGCCAAACAACTTGATAATAGGAACATTTATTATTAGAGAATTCCTGTAGGATGAGGAAGAGATGAGTAGGTATATATGTAGAGTATCTAATCCACTTCGATTGGGAATTGAAATTTAATTAATATAGGCGCACAGAATGTTTGAGCTGAAACTTTTTTAATTTAAACTTAATTTTTTTAATAAAGTGAAAAAAAGCATTTTTGGTCTTTCTCGTTCTCTCTCTTGTAAACAGAGAAATATGATTTCACAGAGACATTTTGTTTGAAATTTTTCTCATAATTTTTATTAAAATTTGCTTATATTTTACCAGAGAGCTAATCGCGTAAATTCTAGTTTAAAGATCAGAAAAACACATAGTTGCAGCTTATGCGAGAGCATGACACAAGATTAGCTGTAACTGCATAGATATGTTTTATCTTAAGCTCACTCTATAACTATTTTGCTCAGTTTCAACAGTTTAATCATACATCAGGCTTTAACTTGTTTCTTTCTGTCAGATGTAATAAAAAAATTGATAAATGACCATCTAGATAGAAAGAAATAGAAATATATAGTAAATATATTATTTATTTTATTTTAGTACAGAAAAGTTCATAGATATTTTAGCAAAGTGTTGGGTTCAACTCTACACAGATATTTTAAACAATTTTACACAAGTGTCATACAATATGTAAACCGAATCTTTAACACAAAAAGTTTAAGTTACATTATATAGCAAATTTCAAAAAAAAGTGACTGCCTATAAAGGTGTACCGCGTGTATCAAAGATTTCCTATTTCTTTGTCTCCGCGCCAACATATCGATACTGGCTACCTTGTTTTACACGTGAAAAGAGCAGCAACATAGTCGTTTTTTTCTAGATCTAATTATACATCCATCAAATCTGATTGAAAGCATATTCTGATTACAGCAAGAAAAGAAAAGTTCTGATACAATTCTGCATTCGGATGAAATAAAGCTTTCATTCTTCTTGAGATTTGATGAATTTAGAACAATAGCGTGAAATGTTACTTGAGTATTCTCATACAAAAGTATTTTATTAAAGTATCATATTATCCATCCAACATTTAACCAACATTTCGGTTCTTTTATCTTTTAAATAAGTAGCGTATATTTTATTTAATCAGTCAGTTTCCAAATAAGAATTAATTGATCAAATAAATCCACTGTTTTTGATTTTAATTAAATTCCATAGAAAATCGATATGTTTTTGTCACATTGTTTAAGGATTATAGTTGGTATATCATTTAAATGAGCCGCATTTATTTAATATGAGATTATCTATTTCGTGAATAAATTGTTATTTCTGTAAATGGATCTAATAATCCATTCAACATTTTTTTATATATATTTATATACGTATGCATGTTATTAAAAAACATAAAGTCTACTCCATGAATCTGTTCTCTAATATGTAGAGAGATACAAAACAATGTTCCATTCTCTCTTTTGTCTGGACAACAATTGTTCCTTTAACCTCAAAATCCAATCAATACCTTCCGCTTAATATAATATATATCAGATACAAATTGAATATATCGATTATATGATAAATCTCAAGTGAGAACATTCAGCAATATGACAATATCGTCAATAAATAATAATTAGCATATCCCTTGACAATGTTATAATAGCCTGTTTATATGACACATTTGATTCTGCTATATATGCATGTAGAGGTACTAGTTGTAGATAATATGGCTAACAAAGGGATAATAATAATAACAATAATAATAATGAAATTAATTCCTGTAAACAATTTGCTATAGAGGTGGCAATATAGTGAAGTGGAGAGAAATATACTAAATCTATAATCCACTAAATAGCAATCTATATATATTTAAATTATATTTTATTGAATAATAATTCAGTTCGATTGTTCATATATTATTCAACAAACTGTACCTAATGCTGAAAATCAGGCGTTATACAGTCAATTTTATCGTGACAAATCAGTTAAACAGAGTACTTCAAATCAATATGTTATATTAAAAAAATTTCAATCAATGCTGTTCATTTTTATTCGCCTTTTTTTTCTCATCGAGTTCATCATTCTTATCTCATGTATTTTGAGAAACAGTCTACGGACTATTTTTTGGCACTGCGCAGTGATAATAAATTAAATTAAAGGCAATGAATTGCACACACTACTACTTGAAGGCACTATATAATCCTGTTGATTTTGATTCACATTTTTTTAAAGCCTTTACTACATAAAACTTTGTGGCTTTAATCTAACTAATTTTATTTACATTATTGTATTTGTAAATCGAATGTGTAATTTAAATACTAATATAACAAAATTCAAAACTTACCTATAACGAAACCGGACACTATCATACTAAACATCCAATAAATCCACATGATTGACTGTTGAGAGACTGTCAATCTAAAACAAGAAAGAATCATTTCATAACATCTGGAGCTATCTTCTAAATTGAAATAAATATTTATGGATTATTAAAGCAGAATATAAGTTAATTGAAACAAATATTTTACCACATGATGCGCACGTATCGAATATACGACAAAGCATGGTGACGTCAAATTATTATTATTTTTTCAACGATTTATAATAAATGCATTTGGCATAATTATTCCTTATGATTATGCATACTGTTACTATTTTATTATTGTCTGCTGAATCGGATCAGCATTTCATTTTTAAACACTCAGAGCATACATATTTATATTTCAATGGTTTACATCTCATATGATCTCACACAAATCTCTTACATGTACATGTGCATGTATATTGAGAATATTGAATTTAGATATCTGCTTTTGAATGTTTTCACATTTTCTGTATGTATTTGTATTTGTGATATTTCTTTTTCCTTTTTAATAGAATGTCGTCCGTAAACCTGTCATCTGACAGCTACACGGCTCAAGCACTTTATTTAAAAACTATTAGCCATTTATTGTTTTTGACAAGCTTGTTATCGTTGTTCGGAGAAAGAACATGTTCATTTGGATTTATATGTAATAATATCTGTTAATGTATTATTGATTTCGAAATAAATAATAATAGACTGATTTCAGATGAAATTCGAAAAAGTCTTTGATTAAAGGCAAATTAAATAAGTTTCCATTATAATGTTTACTACGATTGGCATATGTGTATACCATGCCTTCTTGTCTTATCACGGCAGTGTATATTAACTACATTGTTTTAACCAGCTTATTATAGTATAAGATGCTGTAACTAAAGTGCAGTGATTTTTTTGTATAAGCGTTTTTTTTTGTCTGTAAATCCTCGTCGACTAACATAAAGATGATTTTTCACGTACATTGTCAGTATTTCAGCATTTTCAAATAAAAGCTCTTTTTTTTGCACCACGGACCATTTTTAAAATTAATATTTTGCGAGAAATAAAATTAAAATGCACAAAATGAAATCGTATAAATTCAACAAATTTATGACAGGCAAATCTAACGTCTTATGACTGCTACTATACTGCTACTCAACTCAAAATTATGCATAATAGTATAGCCATCTAGATATATGCATGCAGAATAAAAGAACAAAAAAAAAAAGAAACGTGCACGAATGTAATAAAATGTTTAAAAATCGTTGAAAAGCGTGAAAAGGTGTTAGAACGAAAAAGAAGAAGAAAAAGAAGAGGATTCACGTATAGGTACGTTGACTGTCAAGAAGAAAAACGAAAAAAAGCAATGAATTACATAGAAGTCGGATTTAGTGAAAAATGATGGCCATTTTTCAAAAATAGAAAAACCGAGTTTTTCCAAGGTGTAAAAGATGATGTTTTTCTTTTCTTGTACCATAATAACAAAAACATGTTATAAAACAATTTATGGGGAGTATTTACTTTCAGAATGGAAATTGCCTATTAGAAAATTGACTTTATTATCAGAAAATGGTACAAGGACTTGCTACTATATCAAGCACACTATATAGGGTTCTATTTGGAAAATGGCGAATTACATAGAACAAATATTGAAATAATCCGACTAGCGCTAAAGTTCCTCAAAATTAAATCTTGCTGCCTTGTCGATTTGCTTATGTATTTCTCTATTTATAGTACATTCAGAATCAGTTGCTCGTGACCAACCCAAATGATTTTTTGTTGTTTTTAGTGCGGCAAATGACTGCAATCATTTGATGATTTATTCGTTCATCGTTCAAGACCGATGAATCGTCGATCTCGAACTTCATATTATAGCAAATCGCTAAATACAGGGTGGAAAGTTAGTAGGGTGGATCCTACTATTAGACCCGGCAATTTGACGTATTAACATGCCGCCTGCTTTGTTTTTAATGGCTGCTCTAAGATCGCATTTTGAACAACTGATCCGAATTTTCCAAAATAAAGTTCAGCTATAGAATTTAGTTATTTTTAAAATACAATATTGTATTACTCATTCCATGTTTAGTTAAATAGCGATTGAATTACTAAATAGAGTATCCCATTAAGAAATAATTCTTCGAAAATTGAAGTCAGAATTGTCATTTTTCGAAAAAAAAAAAATAATAAAAACACAAAAGAAAACAAAAAAGCAAAACATTTCTAATGAATAAACCAACAATTTAAAGTACAACTCCACCAACTGCAATAGGAAAACTAAAATGCAATGCACATAGCTTATCATCATCAAGTTGACAATCCTACCCTTTTTTCCAACTTCAAAACTTTACTTTTTATTGTACTTTTTAACAGTCATTTTCACGCTCTGCTCTTGGATAATTTTCATTAAAATTAATTTAAAGTCTCCTGGCTGACTGCTCTTAATTGTTTTGAAAGATTTATATGGTCTATCTATATACATACAATGTGGAAGTTGAATAGGGTTGAAAAAAATAAAGGAAAAGAAAAAAGTCAGAGACAAGTAAAATGCATTTAAATTCATTATTATTATTTGCTTTAAGCGGTGGGAATTGACTTTTACTCGTGAGTAGAGAATAGAACGAATTGAAGTAATTAGCATTTCTATTGGAATAAAGTGAATTTTTTTATTGATAACAAAATTTGTGTTTTATTATATTTATATTTACCTTTAATGTATATTTTATTCTATTATTCTAAAACTTTACTAAGTTTTTAACATTAATATTATAATATATAATATTAACTTACTAACCTTAATAACTAAATGAAAAAAGGTACAACTAGAAAAGATTTTATTTCAATAGCTCCAGTTAAAATTAGTCTTGAGGAGCTCTAGCATAATATCCTAATCTCTTATCTAATAATATCTATAAATCATGTTGTTTACAGTTTTGGTTATGTCCAATACAAACAATTTTAAATTGAAATTTGTTTTCAAACTTCGATGACTAATTTACATATTATCTTGATCTATAAACTGTAGAGAATGTTCTATGCGTATAGAATATTAATGAGTTGCTTCTGATAGACATTATAATCGATTAAAGCAGGATAAATAAACTAACTACAACTACCAATAAAATAGATAAGTATAGTTGTAGTTAAATGAATAATTCTCCTTAAGGAACGTACCTATTATAGGTTATTTGGTTTAATTCAACAATAGATGATTTAAAGTACATATTACGAAGTCCATAAAGCTATATTACTTAATTCCAGCAAATAATACATATTTATTTGAAATTAATTCAGTTGTTCACGAAATTAGATGACTTTAAGAACAGACAACTACTATTTTAATTTACATAATTATTATTATTTTATTTCCGAACATAAAAAATTACATTGTCCACTGTGATGTGATGCTTGTGGAACACAATCTTATATTTTAATATGTGATACATTTGCATATTTATAAGGTAATTTATATTACTGACATGATAAAGAACCTTGAACCGAAAATTTAACAAACCCTTTTCATAGGATTCTCACCGGATCTCATTCACTATACCCATTACATACACTTACATACATATACGTACATATATACGTCGTATATGCATAGATCTAGTTTTCTAGCTCAGTCTACTATAAATTATATCATATTTTTGATGCTTTTTATTATTAGATGCAAGAGAATTTCCGACTGACTATTTCCATTTCTTTAGATTAGTTGTACAATGGAAAAAAGGTAGTTAACATTTTAGGTAGGAAATAATTTGTAAAAATGTTATAATAAATTAATAGTTTATTCTAAATGATTCACAAGTTTCTTGACATTTTGGAGTCGTTATTTATATTTTTGTTATTGTTCATTTCGTCAGATTTCGGTATTTTAGATGAAATATCTACAAAGCACCCTCCATATTAAAATTTGGACTCCCTTTGATTCAATTTACACAATAAATCCCCCATATTATTTAATTTAAGTTTCATCAAATGGAAACAACATTATCTAATTTAGATTTTTTTTCGTATGAAGTTAGTTTAAAATTATCGCAAAATTTGCCTAAAACACTCGATTTCAGCAGCTATTTTAAATAAGATTAATAAAAATAGATGCTATTATTATTAATATAATTAAAACTCAGCTTCCAAACTACACCCAAAGCCTAAATATTTAATCTTATATTCAAAGAGTATCCATAATAGAGGTCTGAATAGGCTGCCTGGTAAATTTTAATTAAAGTTAAAATGTTCATTTAAATTTCATGTTAATTCGTTGTTTTATTACATTACAGGCACTTAATAATAACAATAATAATAATTATTATTATTAGTCAGTAGAGGATTTTCAGGAGTTACATTTTCCAACTCTGAAGTGGGTTGTTTTATCACTCTAGAATTTTTTTTATATCAGTAGCAAATTAAGTAGAATGGTATTCCATTTTTTTTATTACTAATGTGAAAACTTAGAGGGAGCAATTATTTCTTATAACAAAACTTTAAA
This sequence comes from Platypus cylindrus, assembly GCA_949748235.1. Taxonomy (NCBI): domain Eukaryota; kingdom Metazoa; phylum Arthropoda; class Insecta; order Coleoptera; family Curculionidae; genus Platypus; species Platypus cylindrus. The sequence continues at coordinate 17,297,214 of OX456488.1, read as the reverse complement.
TGGTTTCTTTTTTTTTTGTTTAATTGAAATTGAGTGCATTTCTTTTACTTACCGCCAGGGCTTTCTGCTTTTCCTTTTTCTCATGTAAACGCAATTACAAAGAATCTTTTGTGTTTGTTCAGTTAATTTAATTTCAAACTGTTTCCAAATTAATCGAATTCGATCCAGTGAAATCGTTTAATGAATGAATTTTTTTGGAGTAATTTTAAAAAATGTCTTAACATTAAGTGCACGAATGCAGGTACAGACATATCAGTGAGTTCATAATAATAGTCTCGTTCCAAGCAACAATAGTAGTCATATATCTATGACGATCTTATCGCCACAATTCAGCCCTGTTCTTTTATTCTAACACACTTTTTATACTGCACATTATTAGTACTATTTAATAGTTATAACTTATAATGTCATTACTTAGAATGAGGTTTACTTATTTACTTCCAATTACATCTATTTACTTAATTCTAATTACTTAGAATGACATCTACATATGTAGATTTCGTATTTTTCATAAATTTTCTAAAAGCTCTTAGAGCAAGTATAATAAACTTCAGCAGGTAATGTAGCAAAATAATAATAAACAAAAAAAAATGGAAAAATGAGAAGACAAATGAAGAGCAAAACAATGAGAAAGAAACTGAAGAAGCAGCATTTATACGAGTACTAAACTGAAATGTAATAGTTGAGGTCAGAATATTATACAAAAACAGTATCCCCACACTGCTTGTTGAGGCCGTTAATATCACCCTACTTGTTGTTATCTGACTTTCCCAGGTGTGAGGCTTTATTTAGTTCACTATTATATGTTTGTACAAAATAGTAATATAGGGGCAAAGTTTTATTAAAAAGCATCCTCAGTTTACTAAGAATATTCTGTTAAACACTAACATGCAAATAATATCTTGAGCATTACATGTAGTGTGAACTACCAAATTGTAATGTCATCACATTATTTCTGCACCACACAATTGTTCACGTTCGTATAATGTCTTTATTTTGAGGGTGTTTAATACACTGCATTATTTAATTATCAAATCTACTATACCTTCTTGTTATTATTTTGGAGAAAAATATACTAGCGGTTTCGTCTTGTACGTACCGCAAATTTGAGGGTATACTGCAATCTTAGCATTTTCATTTAGAAATTCTAAATGCGAAAATTATATTTGCAACAAGTAAAATTTACTTACAGTCTAATGAACAGCTGCTCGAGGGAAAAATTTGTAAATTGCTTCGCGAATGATATAGTTATTGTCGAAATATTTTTGACAGAATGGCGAAGGTGCTACATTATTTTTTCAAAATAGCTTTCAACACGGTGATTTAGTGTATATCAATATCAGTAGTAGTATAACTTCTACAACTCACTTTTAATGTCTGAAAAAACTCCTATAATATCCAATAATATTCTTCTATTACTTTCGCATTCATAAAATTTAGCATAAGCCAGAGCAACACGACGATTTACTATTTTATTCTAAACTAAAGAGAAATAGAGTAGAGGTTTTTGGCATATTTTACTTTTGTTTGGCTCTACACGAGCAACAATTATATCACGTTATTTCCAAGAAATAAAGGACAAATCGAAGGGCACCTTAGAATTTTAACAAGGTTCTATTTTACAGCGGACCTATGGCTGCAATTGTGTGGCAATAGCTTGTCATTCATTTGGCGCCAGTATCTGATAGGTGCCGAAAGGGGAAAAAATTATACAATTATAACAATACAAGATAGTTTAATTCTTGAAATATATTTCTACATGCAGAATATGTATAGTGGAGTAGCATTGATGTCTCATATATTGAGACTTGATTGAAACTTGGTATCAGGTTGAATTTGTTTTACACTCATAAAGCTTTTCTATATGATGGAATTTATCTCTGAACTTTGATGTGTAAATTTTTGTGAAGATCCCTTACTTTTTTTTTGGGATACAATTGGGAACCGAATTACATGAAGTTATATGGAGTTTCAGCATTATGCGAAGCATAGGCTCTGCGCCATAGCAACAGAAATAATCGGTCTCATTAAGCACACATACGGTGGAATCTTTTTCCACCGTACGGACCGGATCCCTTTGTATTGATTTTATTGGAAAAATTAAAACGTCATTCGAATTCGAGTGCAAACCGAATTGAATATCGAGTGTATTGTATAATATAAATTGCAGATTATCGATGCACACATACAGAGATCACAGAGTAGTTACAATTATGTATAGTGAAAAGCTTCTGACTTTAATAATAATATTAATTAATAGTATTATTCTACTGGATTTATTAAATGTAATTTTTAAAATTAATCCTTTTAACCACCTATCTACTATCTGCTAATTCATACTTAATTATTTATTTGTTTATTTTCATATTTTCTATGTTCATATATTAATTTCGTTAAATTTGTTATATCAGATTAGCATAATTAATTAATAAAATACTATGTAAATTATTCTATTACCATTTATTAGTTTTTTTTATTATATGGCGAATGATACTTATTATGTTTTAACAGTATTAATTCATAAAATTATTTCATTTCATACTAACTTATTAGCTAATGTATTTTGTTCATAGATAGCAATATTCTGAATCAATAAACTAATTAAAATGATGAGTTATATTAACAAATATTCGTTTTTTTTTCGTTTCAAAAATTTTATTGATAAGGGAAAATTTGAATATTGATAGCAGCTTATAAAAATACAAAAATAATTTTGCAATCAATATTCTAAATAAATATTTTACTATACATATATTTATGATTATACGACCGATTTATTTATCCGAATCTAAACGATGGCAATTAGAAGACCAACTGTGATGAATCGAAAATTAAACTAATTTAACGAAATGTGAATCTACCTGTTTTGTGTTCTTGTCTTTCAATATAAGCATTTCATTGAAGAAGTTCTTCTCTACAGCAAAAGATATGAACTATAAGACAAGGGAACAGAAAAAACACAAAACTAGCTTAGAAATTAAGAAGAAATAGAATCTGCAAAAAAGGGAAATTTTTTTTGTACTTTTTTCTTTCAAAAATAGTGAACTTGGAAATCTGTCTCCGCTAAATGTAGGCACTACTGTAAAATAAAATATAATAGGTACTGATAATGCAAAAATTGAAAAACTTTATGTACCTTATTTTTTTAAATTGCAAAACTATTACGGTCTATATGAGATAAATGTGACAAAACGGCTTCTGTTTCTTTTCGGTTCTATTCTAGATCTAGATTCTATTCTATCTTATAAGGAAAACGAAACTATCGACAATGCCACAAATCATGTGTTATTTATTATGACTGTCGCAGACTTTCTTTGATAGTATTTGGTTTTTATTCAGTCCATTGAAATATTTGAGTCTCTTCACTGATGGGGTAAGTAGGTAGAACAACGATTAAAATTCTATACCTAATCCATTATATTCTTAGTTGCTAAATAAAAGATATTCGTATTTTATAAGAATTCTGATGGTTATAAAAATAGGACTCCCTTTCAATTATACAAATTCTATTGGCGTATTTTATAACGCATTGAATCCTGTGCCGGTACTCCTTTACGAAGAATTATTTTCTCTGCTCTGAAACTCATCTCAATATATGGTAGTTTACTATATGTATATCAAGTCTCATTTTGAAATTCATTAATAATATATTTTGCCCTATATGCTGAGTATCCCGCTTATTGCCACAGAAACTTATTCAATTTAATATTTAAAATTTACCTGACTACGCTCGCATTCGTTTCAATAAAAATTGCCTAGAATTTTTAAAAATTTTCTTGCAGAGCTGTAATAAAAATTAAATAAGTCAAATTATTTAATAATTATGAATAGCCATTGGATTAAATTATCCTAAATTAAAGCAAAAAATGTATAAAACAAACGCATCTGTTTCGTAATAATGAATTGAAAAAAAAAAGAAAAGAACAAACAGAAGAAAACAGGAAGAGAAAACAGCAGCAACATGTGTATGTGAATACACACATGCCTTACTTTATGATGGATGGATTTGTATGAATGTGAGTTCTCACATGTATACAGGGTGTATCACTATAAGCACTCTAGTAGGCAATTTTGACGAAACTTCTAATTACAGATATGAGCTAAATCGCTTACAAAATAGAATAACTTACATTCTAGAACATTGCATTAATATTTTTATTTTTAATGTCAACCGCAGACTTTAATTTAGAACTTTTTCGAATTTGTGGCGTTGTCAACAATTCGAAAGTTCAGAATTGACACCAACCTCGATTTTTGTTAATGATATATGACTTCGTCTACGTAAATATTTGATTTAATTTGTTATTATTTACAAAAATATGTAGCAACTTCAATTTTTGTGTAAATTGTGTAACTTAATTTAATAAATTGCCATGATTGGTATATTACTAGGAATGTAACGATTACAGTTAGGAGTAATCGTAATCGCCGATTATTAATACGATTAATCGTGTATTTTTAAGGCGGTTGGTAAAATTCGCGGAAAGCCTTCCTGCTTTCGGTCTGGTTCGTATTGGCCGAACCCTTGTAACGGCTTTCTTTACTTTTTCCAATTACAAAACAAAATATGTTAGCTATCATATCAATTCCATAAGACATGAAAATTCTTTTTTAGAAACCTGAGGAATTAGTTATGGCGACAAGTAGCCCTAAAAGTTTCAAGCATTTAGACAACCATACACAAGTCATACTTGGAATAAATTTAGGGCTTAAATTTAGATAACAATAATTGATAAAAAGACCCATCACATTAACAATCAAAACTTACTTCTGTTTACAGACATTAATACAATAGAAAACTATGTTATCAATGGCTCCATTATAATTTATATATATATATCGATTTAAAGTAGTAAATGTACGGCTTTTTCAAAATTTATAGAAAGACTTGTGTGGTCGCTGATGAGTCGCCTAAAAGAGAACTTATCTGGCGACTTAGAAATGTCAATTAGAAATAGGTATAACTTTTAGGCCACCCTGTATATCTTTATTAAATGAATTGCAATGTAGAATATGTCAGTTTCAAACCTGGCATTATCCAAATGTTAAAGTTAAAAGCAATTGCTTCGAAATAATTAAGTTTTCTACAAAGATTTTCTGTGATTTCTTGAAGCATATCGGAGATTTATAACAAATATAGTATGTATAAGGTTAGAACAACGAAAAGCTATGAAAATTTTATTAGCAGTTCAAAAATAGCAAGTACCACATGATATCATTACAATTTAAAAAATCGAAGAACCGTTCGAAGTTCCTGTCCCTTTTCTGAAGAAGCGACAACGTCGCACTTGTTAGTAATTTTTGAAATATATAACTCATTTGCGATTAGACACATACATTGTCAATTTTTTTGTTGGTATTTCTAAACTTTGATTTTTGACATCTACTACTAAATAACTCACTGTGAATCACCCGGTATAATGTGTGTAACACTTATATGTAAATATATTTAATGACATGTACATATGTGTATGACATAAATCATAGTACAAAATTAAGTATCCAATAAACAAAGTTACCCACTTCCAATTATAAGATCAACATATTGGTATCTTTGAACTACTACTGTGTAGATCAGATCCATCCATCCATCTATCCGTCCATCCAAAAAAGATTATGGTAGTATTTCTCAGAGTAACTGCAGCCAGCAGTAGTAGTACCTAGTAGTTAAAATGTGAAAAAGATAATTCAACAACATTCAGTCAGTTCTGTTTGTTATGCGTCGATGTACGGTACAGTTGTGTCGTACGTGAATGTTGTTTGGAAGGTTACTGTCATATAGATAGCGTTTTATTTACAAATTTCTACGTAAAAAAATTGAATATTTTACTTGCGCTTCTGGTGCTGTTGTTTTGACTTTTTTTTTTGTATTTGTGGATTTTTTAAATGGTCCAGAATTTAACTCTGTGTAAGTGTCACGATGATTTATTGATTTATACATAGAATATTTTATTTATGTATGTTATTTCGTATTGATTTTTGATTTTATTTTCAACTTGCCTGTTTGAAATATAAATGGTAAATTTGACAAAATTTATTATGCAGTTAAATTTCAATAACAGATGTTGTTTAGGTAGATTAGATACCGCAGAAAAGTATGCCAAATTATCAAAACTTACTATAGTTGACAATTTTTGAAATATGTATCGGATTCAATATAATCTACACGTTAACACATTTTAATATGCATTTAGATATTTTAAATCACACAACAAGACTACATGCCATAGTACTATATTAAAGTTTCTACTAAAATTGATTAGTATTCATAACATTTTATACCTACTACCACATATGCTTAGTGAATTCATATTTTTATATAGATTGTTAACTTTCATGTGTCTAAAATGTACTAAAAATAAATTCTGAGTACTGTCCTGCTTCAAACAAACTATCGGAATACTATCCTATACATATTGTATAATTTATATGAAGAAAAACAGCGGGTAGATTTCACAAATCCACCAACTCAGTCTTTTATTTCCATTGGACCTCATAAATATTAGAATAAAAATGTGAAATTGACACTTTTCAAAAATTTGAAATGTTAAAAATTGCCAAAATCCAACACAAAAGACTATAATTTTCAGTATACTATATAGGTATAGGCAGACATCAATATTATGTAGGTACAGAATATACAAAAGTTGTCACGGCCAACTTAAATATTATTATTATTAAGTTTTTTTTTAAATTTTTATATGAGTGGTTATAAAAAAAATCAAGTAGGCGTACCTATGGCTATCTAATTTAATTTCATTTTGAGTCATTTGCAATAATAATCCTGTGTAATTCAGTCCAAAAATTATATTGCATACATGTGAAAATAAGATATAAATCGATTTACCGAAATATACCGGGTATTGCTTTTACAAACTGCGAGACATGTAGATTATACTATGTCAACCATACTTAGATCAGTTTGTCACATAAAGCTTGCTTGATCACCTAATTTTATTCAAAGTATATTATTTTGTGAACACTCAGTATATTATTTGGATACATATACAAAGTATACACATTTTATGGGTATAAATAAATACGCTGCATACAATGTGACACATGAAATGGCTTCCAAACCATTACTTAATATTTGACGGCACTTTCAAGGTCATAATTCTATGACAGGCAATAAGAAAGATTACATATTTTATCATTCTACAAACACGTATTAAATACAGTATTATGCATCTACTGATTATTTTGGTTCCGTTTTATTTATTTTTTTTTTATGAAAAATGTTTCGAGACAGATAATAAAAATTAACGTATAGTATAGTATGTTCAAAGAAATAAGACCCATATTTGGCTTGTGTGATGTAACCACAACATTTTGTTTGTAACCGAATGTAAAAATAAAAGCTAATTTAAATGCTGTAGCTTCGATATTTGACCAGAATGAATGGCCTACTCGAAGACGAAATAGACCTTGACAATAAATACGGAATTCACTCGACGGATTGAAATTAGTCGAATGATTCTACTTATCTAATTAAGTTGCCAAAAACAAAAATACTACTTAAAATTCTTTTAAACACGATTTCTTGATACATGCTATATCTAAAATCTAAATACAAATCGTCATAGCAAGACTATGTAGCGTTATTCGAGTTATAATTATATCGCATTTATAAACACCGGTGACAATTTAATTGGGTCTTAATTTAATTGAATTAATTTTGTTCCTTTTGAAAATTTCAATTTGTCTATTTATCATTAGGCGTTTGTTATTATTCACACCTGGTTAGATGGAACCTGTTTAAATAATACATAATAATAATAGTAATAAAATAATGCATTTAAAATAATGAATCACATTATTGTTACTCTTAAACAACAACAAAAAAAAAATAAAAAGATTTTCTATACAGTATTCATTATCTGCTTGCAGAAGCCCAGCCTTTTAATCCTTTTATTGTTTAAACATATTGTGTCCGCATAGATATACTTATGTATATGGGTGTACATAAGTACCATAACTATAATATAATAATTTTTAATAATAATAATAATTATTATTATTATTGAATTAATTTTCATTCATTGAATTCAATGAAATCGATTTACATATTATAGTATGACTAATAGGAAAATATGACTGGATCAATATAAATTATAACAATAATTATTAGTGATGTTCTCTTGATGTTTTTTTTCTCGTATAGGTAATTTATAAAAGATGTAATGTAATGTGTTAAAAATTAAAATAAGAAAAGTAAAAAACAGTCTTAATGTCGTCTACGTTTAGAATTCCAAAAAATTCATCCATCCATTCAGTCATTTATTATGTGTATACGATACACCTAGTGCTCGACGCTCGTTATTCATTCGCATTACATAACAATAACATTGGTTACATAACCCTGTTTGTAATCACTGATTTATATTCAAAACAATCTGTTCTGTTGCTGGTGTTGTGGGTGCACAGGACATTTCTTAATGCAGTTTTAATAATAATAATAAGAATAATAATGATAATAGGAGAGAAAAATATAAATTATGAAGAACTGTGAAAAAACAAGAAAGAAATCTTGAAGTTCTCATATTTGACGTATGTACGCGTATAGTCCATTCAAGTTTATCAGTTGAGTTGATGGCCTTGCCTGTTATTATAGAAAATAGCTACAATCTAATGGTGGTTTGACACCAGACAATTTTTTTACTAAATTTGGTACAGATACTACTGATACAGATGATTGTTTTATAAATTTAGTAAAATTTAGTGTCGAGCAGAGTTTTTGTCTCTGCTGTATATACATGAAAAGCATTTTTAAATGCTTTTCATAGCTTAAGTTTTGTTTTTGCTGAAAGTAGATTCTGTGGAATTAAGTGAGATTAGAAGATGAATTTTAACATAAACTGAAACTACGAACATACGTTATTATAAGTCACTAAATTGGGTGTGAAAAACTTCTACTCTTCTGCACTCAAATTGACTAAAACGGGTGCCGAAAAGTACACTTTTCGGCACCAAATTAGAAAAAAATATTAAGTCTGCTAGCGCTGTATTTCAATACCAATTTGAACACATTAACCTTTACATTGATTTAATGTGAACACATTCCTCTAAATTATACTTATAATATTGGTATATGCTTTTTCATCAAATATGACGTAAGATCATATGCTTGTGCATTTAATTGTATATTTCAAATATTTTTGAAAATTATAATTTGTTATTTGCTTCTAGTAACAAAAAAGTTAGAAATTTGATGTCTCATTTTTCTGTTTATTTATAATTGTGTATTGATATTGCCTACATTTTCGGATGTAAGCAAAATAGTTTATCTCATAAATCGAAACAGACTATACGTAAATTAATAATTCAATCACAATGCATTCACATGTGCATTAGCCATTATGTTATTATTACATGTAATTAAAATGTGTCAGTGACCTTTTAATAATTATAATAACAATAAAATAAAAGAAGAAATATGTACGTATATAGTAAATATGTACATTATGGGTATAACACAGAGTCTGCCGTACATACATGTGTCTGTATTAAACTAGCAGTCTACATAAAAATTCTTCTCAAAAAAGAATGTCCAAGAGATCGGCATTTTAAAACATAATAGTTATTAATTGAGATAATACATAGTTAATTTATTGTTATTGTTGTTGTATTGGAATTTGAAACTATAATATTAACAATGTAATACATATTATACACATTTACTTACAACCCAATCCATTCATATTTTATACTATACAAATCATTAATTTTAATTTATATTTTGTCAATCATGATTGTACAGTTAAGAATTATATGGGTAGTATACCGAACCTATTCCTTATTTATGTCTTATTCAATGAGGTAAAAGAAGCGTATTTGTATGATTTTTTTGCAAATTATACGTAAATAATGCGTATAAACTGAATACGTGAAACTGTTTAATAATTCAATATTATTTATGATCTGCCATTTTGCTTAAGGTTTTCAGCTAGTAGATAATGCTTAATCATATTTGAAATAAAATCAAGATTTTCACTACAACATTTCATTGCAAAGAGAAGGAGGAAATACAGATTTTAGTTTTGTTTCACTGAATAGCCTATTACAGGCAATTAGCTAATTTTGTATTCCATTTATCATTTGATAAAATGTCCTGGAAAATGCCGATTGTTTCGAATCGAAACGATCAAACAACATATTATAAAATTTGTCATTAAAACTTAAAATCGAACAAAAATAGATGCATAAATAGTTCAAAAATAAAAAATGAAAACGTTCCCTCAAAAGCCAAACTAAAATATTATAAACAAAGACGAAATGCAGCTCGGCTGCGAATCGAAATTGAATCACATAGTGTAAAGGCCCATTAAGAATTTATACTTCGGGGAAATAAAAGTCTCATTACACACTTATCTACAAATTATTACTATAACTTTTCTTTCTGGTACTATTGGAAATATATAATTATTTTCTGCATGTACATCATATTATAACTGACTGCCTTTTAATAATAAAAAGTAATAATATATAGATAGTATAACTGTGTAATCGATGCTAAAACTTTAGTAAGACTTCAATTTGATTTTCGACTAGAATACTTTTAGTATGCCATAAAAACAATGGCCCCCATGAAATAATATAATAAAACGTTTAACTGTACAAATATGACCAACAAAATATAAATTAGAAATTAATGCTTTAGTATGTATTACAGTTAAATTCCAATTAACGAATAAGACCTAATATTATTATGAAATAATACTATGTAGTAGACATTTAAAAAGCTATTCACGCATTTAACAAAATGTATGTATACAGCAGAACAATAATTGAGAATCGGTTGATAGGGAGTGTACTCTGTTTACAAGAAATGAGATTTTCTTCAAATCAAATGAATGCCCCTAATAGGGGCATTATAATAGCTAACTTGAACTTACTCATGCTTGTTACTATTATTATTAAAGTTCCCGCTTAATAATCGACCAATAACATACATAGATAATATATGATTTAATAATGATGATACAATACACGTACATATCGAGATAGCCTTGCCCAATATATGTTACACTGTAGTGAGATATCCAAATACAGGTAGATAGGAATGATTTTTTTGAAAATAAACAAGCAAGTACTTAGGTATGTAATGTATATGTATAAATAAAACGACCTTTGCAACCACTCCTTCCTTTTAAATAAGTAATAAAATAGTGAAATTATTTTACCCCGTTATCAACAATGCATTTCTGCACTTAACTACGCAGTACTACAGACTCTATAATACTGTCTATATAGCATAGAGTATATGAAAAGTTTATAAATCGTAATGCATATAAAATTTTATTCCGAAAGTGCGCACCACCATTTGTAAAATCGTGTCACAGGTTTTTGATAAAGATGCGGAAGATGTAAAAGACGTACCTAGGTTTAGATGCAGCGTTTAAATGCTTCAATAATAATTTTTTTCAGTGTACAGTACTGATCATCGAGGGTGTTTAAGACACAAAGATTCAATTTCAACAGTTTTAAAATGTCTAATTATTATAATTTTGTTTGTTTTTTGTATAATTTAGTATTTAAAAATTCCACATCTTTTTTATTTCAATTTTTAATAAATTCAGTAAAACAAAAAAATGTACCTATTTGTAGGTAGAGAAAGTTGAGACGTGGGAATTTTTTCTATTAGTAATAATTTCGGTATCCAGCAGTGGTGTGTTATTTGTTGATTTTTTTAATTGATCGTTTCAAAATCAATAGGTAGCCGCCGCCAGTTCTGGTTTCTTTTTCTACTATGGATATATTGATTTAAAGGTGTTGACTATTTATTTTGTAATTAATCTATTAGTCAATATATGTACCAATATGTATATCAGTACCTACTTGTCAAAATGTGCATATTCATATATCGCAGAATAACAATTAATCATAGGTAGTTTTATGTTTATGTTTTTTTTTTATTCTATGTTGTACGATCTAAAGGGTGCATGTATACGACAATACCAAAAATAATATTTCTATTGTCCACGACAATTACGACGTGAGTAGAATACCACACACACACTAAAACTATCAGTTAAAATTCAAAAGAAGGACAAGGGTGGAGGCAAAAAATATTGAATGGTAGAAGGCACATGGCCTCATAATTATCATTATTATTATTATTACACGAATGTATGTACTGAAAAGATTATTCTAAGAACGCTGTTGAATTACAAGTTTTTTACCAATTTTATTTATTATTATTATTGTTTGTTCGTCAACTCATAAATAATATGGTCTTATAATAGGTATAGAAAAATAGTGGACAACCTTGAATAATATGATAAAATATTCAGTTAAAGATTTGTTTATTATCGAAAAATGAAAAAGAAAAGAACATATTGAACGCACTCAAAAATGATCTTGCATATCCATTGAAAGTTTGTCGCCCCCTATTAGCGCATAGTTTTATTTGGCTGTTCATTTATAGTTTTATTATACACATGCAATTACTGCGCATACTCTGTCGTGAATGGTACTTGTGTCGTTTAACCAATTTGAGCTCGACTGTATCTGTTTGCTTATTCGCACGACGGTAAGTTGATTTTTCTGGTTTTACGCGTCTTGTGTGGCGTAAAACCATAATAGAAAAGCCAAACAACTGTTGTTCATCTTTACACTCCTCCATTAAACAATTTGTTTTCTGTCATTTAAGTATCAGATGAACTAGATCATGATGGCAGAAACTGAAATAACAGAAATGTTTGTCTCTATTCCCTTTTCTCTTATCTAAATCTATTTATCTACCTATCCAGTAATTGCCTATACATTTTACAATAACGTATCTACAAATAATTTGATACAATTTTCTCGATCCAACAAATAATCAATCAATCACTAGAAATGATTTCCAATCGTTTTATTCGATCTAAAAAGGAATAAATAATAATTGCAACAGTTCATGTTGTCTCTTCTCTTGTTATTTATTATGAATAATGATGATGATGATGACGATAGTCGATGGTCGATTTTGTTTGGAAACAGTTTCCAAAAATGGTATTTGTGGTAGGTACTGTCACGGTACCACAATACGCCAAGTACCACACACAATCAAATGACCAACTGAAAAAGTCATAGGTCACTACAGAAGATAATTTCTCTTTGTAAGCATATCGGCTGCTTGATCATCAAAGTAAGTACTTACTACTTAGTAGAGGTACCACTTACATACATTTTTTCTTTCTTTCTTTTCTTTTTTATCACTGCTTTGTTTTGGTTTTTGTTTCCAAAATGCAGTGGATTGTTTTGATTTGTTACTTATGTAATTTTTGTCTTTCGTTTCTTTTTTATTGGCGTTGCTTACTAGATTTGATGATGGAATATGTAAATTGAAATTCGTGCTTTGATTATAGTATAGAGATAAATGCAGATTCCCATAGTGTACCTACTTTCTTTTGTTCTTATTTTGTTCAAGATAAGCTAAAAAGTAACATTACTCTAAGAAATAAAAAAGTATTTGAGAAAATAGAAGCGAATTATAGAAAAAAGGAAAAAAAATGACCGGAAAGCAGCAGCAAAATAATAATAATAATACTAATTTATGTAATGTAATTATTGTCATTTAGATCTACAGGGTTAGTGAACTATCTGTTTAAAAGTTTAAACGCAAATTAATGCTCTGTTTATTTCATATTATGTGCATGAGTATGAGTATGTTTTAATTTGAATTAGACCGTTTTGATAAATTAGGGTCACTATACAATTATAATAATTATAATCTTTATTATTATTACTACTATTATTTATACTCATCTTTGTATGTATTTTTCCCATCAGCAGTCATTAAAATATTATGTTAATTAATATTTCATTTTATAGATTTCTCGAATTAAAACTGATAAGAATTATCATTATTTATGTCCAATTAAGATGCATATTATGGCATCTTATCAAATAAAACATCTAACAACATCAATATAATAAAGGCACAACTCATAATTTTCCTCTGTTCCTCACTTTCACAAAATAGAAATACGTGAAAATTTAGGTGGCTCTTATCATATCTGAGCCGACCTCCACCTTAAATATATTTTATGAAAGTAGAAGGTATTCTAAAATTCTGGCTATGCCGTACTGAATTACCTTGATAATCTACATTAAAATATTTGGATAATATTCGAATAAAAAGTGCCAGCTAAAGGATTCACCGCACCTAATTCAATACGACCTGATTCAACAATGCAATGTAAATCGTTCTAAGCGTACTTTCGTTCAATACATATACGGTACACATAAATATAAAAATCTATAAAAATGCACATATTCAATATGACAAGTCAGCTGTCATTTAAAAACAAGAAAAAAAAAGCTTCTGAAAGTGTTACAATTTACTTCAAGAAATAGGTAAGCGCTTAAATCGTATATACAGAGATACGTGTACATAATATTAATATATTTAATATTATTATTATTGGAGTTGTTTAATTATAATTTTAAATTAAGGTGTTTTACATTTTTATGAATAAATTCGATTCGAAATCACATCTACATAGCAGATGTTTATGGTTGATTTTCCAAGAAGAAGTCGATGACATGATTGTTGGAAAATTATTATACATATATGTATAATAATAATTGATAGGAATTTATTATTATGGGTCTATAATATGTATCTAATTGTTTTCGAGTAGTTAACGCTTGAATCATTTCGTTGTCATTGTTATTTAGATGAAAAATGAATCCCATTTATTTAGCCCGTAGATGGGATAAGGTAATAATAATAATAATTATTCAGAAATTCTAATCAAAAATTACAAATGCTTCAGTTAAGATTAAAGAAAATTTCAAGTTCTAAGTCCCTAAAAATATAAAAATCCACTTTCTTTTCTCATCGATATCTTCCTTTAATATAGGAAGCCATTTAAATTGTTTAAAAGGAAATAGTGATAATGCTTATCAACTCTGCTTTTCTGATACATTCATAAATACAAACAATAAGTTAAAAAGTCAATATGTAGTAGAATGCGAGTAGATGTACATTCATAGGTTTACCTATCTACTCTGATCTCACTGATATCGGTATCTATGCTATTTGGTATTACTTCTCTAAATAGATAAGTTGTACGTCAGTTAACTTTTTTTTTATCGTTCACTAAAGGTCTCGTCATACGTAACAGTGTTTTAGAGTATCGGTCGTTGGATGCTGACATTGATATAAAGAAAACCAATTCTGATGATTCGTTGGTGATTTTTATATGACGATTCGGTGATATTGCTTCCGTTTCAATGGGAAAATTGTGTTTCCTTTTCTTTTTAAGTCATTTATTTCAGTTTAGATGTACATAAAGAGGAATTATTACACTTCATTAAAGCTTTATCTTTGAAATTATAATAAACCAATTTAAAACTTAAAACAACCAACTAAATTGCAGCACAAATTAATGCTCTGTGTGACGATTAGACTGCTCTCATAACGCAAACATTTGCCTCACAACAGCACAAGAGCAAAATTCAACGTTCAACAGTTGTTTACATATCTGAACTGAAAGACTGTCTTTGATACTGAATACCTATGAGTAAAAGTATCGTATCGCTTGCATACTTGTTCGTCATAATCGAAACGGTCTGCGATGATCTTTATTTTATTTAATTTATTTCCGTACGCACGAAGAATCATACAATATTAATAATCCTATGGTATGATTATTTTATGCGTTTATTTCATATTGACTTACTTAGTAGTCCCATCCGGAAGCTTATTCAATAATCGTTATCTTGATTAATATTATTTTTATTACTATTATCAACAAATAAATGAAATTTTCTATATTGCGTACTTGCGTAGCATCGAAAGTTTAGTGTTTACCATCAAAGATAGATCTATATTAATTTCCAAAAAATTAAAAACAATACTTTAAAAGCTTAATAATATCTTTCGAACAGCAGAATAACAATCATTGTCTCTATATTTGAATAAAGATGTGTGTGAATATTTGTAATTTCTCACACCTGTGAGTCCTGCCTTGGTATACACATCTACCTACATGCATTATACTAAATGAATTCATAATGGTGAGAATGAATTAAAAATTATTTTGAGAAAAGATAATAAGGAAAAAAATGTAGTGGAAACAATAAATTAAGGAGACAATGAGGCAACCATGCATACTATACACACATTTTAATCTACGCAATACGTCGCTGATATTTTCAGACGATTATAATGCGGCCTGTGCACTGTCCTTGTTTATAATTTAATGTCTTTTTTCTTCTGTGTTTTAGTAAGAAATTATTTATTACATTTTATGTAAAATTTTCTCAATATGAAACCAATGCTGCCGTAATAATAATAATAATAATATTCATAATCATAAAAGTTTAATGGATATTTTTTCCATCTATTTACCAAAAACTTGTTTTAAAAAGATTACGTAATCATTTTATAATAAATATATTTATAAAATGTGAGTTAGTCGTAGAATTACCAGCACATTTAATACCATACATAATTTTCAATTTGTTTTTAATAGAAATTTTTAAATTGTAGGTAGAGATATCTATTTTATGCGATAAAAGGAAAAAGTTTTTTTCATTTCCTTCTTATATGTATACCTACTGCATATACATAGTGTATCTGTACATGTAGATAAAACTCATCTTATTTAAATTGTTCCTTATGTTTCAGCCATTAAAAATATCATTATAATGAATGTATAATAAGTTGCTTTAACATTGCATATATATATGAATACCTTCTATGTCGGATTAATAATAATAATAATTGGTTGTAATTTGATCAGTTTATCGAATTTCAATATGATTGAATCGAATTTTGAAAAAGAAAATTACATAAAAAAAATCTAAATAAATTAACATTAAATTTGGTAATAAAAAATTTCGTATTCGAATAAAGCCTTGAAGCAATATACATATGTATACGTATACTACACATACACCTAGGTATAATAGCTAGATAGAAAATTGAATGGTAGTTTTTAATAACACCTTTTCACTCCTATTGCATAAAACATATCGTAATTATCATTATTATTATTTATGGCATACATTCATGCTTATATTATGTATAGATCGTTCAGAAAATCATTAAATAATTCGTTTTCGAACCGATGTAATGGAATATGATCCAAACAATGAAAAAATCAATTTTTGTAACAACAGAATAATGCGCTATGTTTTTAAATCAAATTGTTTTTTTTTCTGAATGCGTTTTTCTCAATAATTCAGTCTGGGATGTTCATATCTGCATGTTTACAGCAATTCGCAGAAAAAGGAAACCATTATTGCATGACAACATCGTAATTTTTATATGATAATTATTACTTGTATACGTATTTATTACATTAATGATGAAAAAAGATGAAGTACGCCTTTGAAAAACATTGAAACTGACATCATAATATCAGAAAGATGGAAATTATCTAGAAATTTATGCGAATGAACAGTATTTGAATATTTCTAGACAATCCTATTATAGTAGAGGCGTTTAAGATATTTCTGTGTGCACCTACCTTTATTTTATATGAACCTTTATTTTAGTAACCACCTTGTGCAAATATGTATGTATGTATGTATGTCTATATATACACTAGAAATATTTGAATATATACATATATATCTACTCACATTTTATTTGCAAATTAATTTACATAATTAATTATTATGTGTTAACTAACGTTTCGGCATTCTTATTTGCTTTTTATATATTACTTTTTTTCTTAAGGAATGGCATTATTTAAACTCAAAGTAAAAGAGTTTGGCAATAAATATAAATACTTATACATAAACAAATAAATACGTATCTATACGTAACTCGTGTAGGCGTGGTGGCCTCCTGCCTATTTAGTACGTATACTACTTGACGCTTCCAGAATCAATGAATGAACTTTAAATGCAACATAATAATTACCCACATTACAAATTACAAATTATTACTAATAGTAAGTTAATAATACAATTATAAATTGATGTGACGTAATAATAATTTTGTCAGGCCGCAAGCGATTGAAAAAGCAGGTGAGAATAGTAATAAATATTCATTTCAATAAGATTATGAAAATATTTTAATAGATGATAGCCGGTTATTTATACCTTTGCCTACTATTGGGTTTATAGAAAAGTTTTCATGTCTAAATAGATAGGTAGGTACTTAATTGACCAGAAAATTAATTAATATGTATGTTGATGTTATAGTTCTGCATCGAAATGTGTCAATTTTTATTAGAAAAGACATCTTGTATTCAATTTAATTAATAATGATTGACATACCTATAGTAAATTTAATTTAGAGGTGAAGAGCAGTAGACCAAAGCATTGAAATCTAGCATTATTGACTAGGGAAGTCTCACGAAGCATCAGTTCTTACAAAATGTATATAATTTGTCTAAATAAATCTATACAATTTAAGCACAGCTTTTAAGACTCCCTTTTATCTTTAATCATGAATTTATTGTGCAACCACTAAACTATTTTGAAACGCTTAATTCTTCTACAATTTATCAACATTCTTTTTCTAGTGACTTTTAATAAAAAACACTATTATGAAATTAGTTTTTTCAATTTCAGGCTATATTTATTTTATTTTATATAATTTTTGTATTTTTCTATTCATTTGCTTACTTTAATATCAACTATTATTCTATTTACTTTTATCTACTTTCTTTGCCCTTATACCTTAAAACGCTTTATACAACTTCTAATAAAAAGATTTATTACAGTTTAAAATCTACTTAAAGAGCAGGTTTTAATATCTCTGATTTATGTAATTTACATACATAGAATTTAGAATTAGATATAGTCTGAGATATATATATTACCCATGCATTATACATCAAATTCAGTATGAAAGCATTTTGTAATGCTATGGTTTTTTTAATCCAATTTACAGCTTTTATTTTTATAGAGTCTAATATTATAAGAACTGCTAGACGGTAGAGGACTTTACTAGACTTATTATAGATCTACATAGTAAAACAAGTCTCCAACCCAAAAAAAAAAAAAAATGTTCTTAATACATATTAGTATGCAATAAACGTTTCTGTCATCTTCTTTTATGGTTTTATTTCACCTTTTGTACCATCTTATTTTTTTTATCATAGCTAAGCCTAGACAGCTCATAAAGCACATAAAAAATTTAAATTTCTCAACGTTATTCATATAATATGTATCATATATGTATAGTGTTTTTTTCGGCTACTTTTCTTCTTTGAGAAGATGTATGTCTTTCTTTGAAGAAGTCGTTGTAGAAAATTAGAAGATTTTTTTTTTTATATATCCTGTGCGGTGGGTCCACGAATTTCGTGTCAGTCTGCAGTAATTAAATTAGTAAAATTAATCCCCCTATGTTCCTAAAATTAAACTGAAATCTAAAAATAACGTTATTTGGAATTCATATTTATCGAAATAATCACAAAATATACAAACAGTTACAAAATGTATGTGTTTCTAATTTGGCATGCACGTCACCGGTGACGTACATGCTGCAATCTACGAAATGACTTATAATGTATCTTATGCAACACACTATAAATAACTGTGTTAACTAAAGTCGCTAGTTCTTACAAACTACAGCTCAATCATTAAGAAGAAAAAGCTAAACAAACAAGTGATCTCAAGTGGCAAGTGAATTTGTTATTTGTTACACGTATAGCGGTCAGTAATGCCGTCGTCATTTTCTGGAGGCATATTTCTCTTTTTCGATAAGAGTAGCAGATTACTCGGTCAGCATCTATCTAGAAACTTTAATCGCAATTAATAACAACTATTATTCAATAATCGCAACTGTTCAAAAATCAAATCAATTTGAAAATGTCACAAATAAACATCAATGGATACCAAATATTCGGCGACACTAATTTATTCCGCAATCATATGTATAGTATAATGTAAAATTCCCATATGAAATCTTGACTATTGTTTACATAGCTGGGGTTTAAGTTCGGGGCAGAAGGCTGCTGGAATAGTCTGTAGGTGGCGGGTGGAAGTGAAGTTAAAGTTAAACAGATAGATAATATCTTTGTCGCACCCCCGTGCACATTTGGGTATGCTATACATACCATCATCTCTTTTTTGGATATCTGTGGTAAGTTGTAAGTGAAAAAGATTTGACAGAGATAACGATATCATAGACACCAAATTTTTGGTTGTTTGTTTCCCTTTTAGGTATAAAAATAATAATAATAATAATATAACAGCCATTGTGCCTTATGGTTTCTACACGTAGATACGAATTTGTACGTATAGAGTGTTCAAAAAAAATACAATTCTTTTTAGGGAGTCATAGTATATGTATGTATTATAATTCTTGATCTGATGCAGTCTATCTAGCTCTATAGCTGATTACTTCGAGAATGTGAAGTATAATAGTTTTTCACCGACATCAAGAACTTATACTTCAATTTATTATTTACTTTATTGAATTGAGTTTTTCATCTTTTTATCTTTTGAATCATTGAAAATAGAAAAAGTATCCACATAATAATTATCCATTAATATTAATACAAGATTGTCCCTAACTTATGTATTTGTCGTCTTCGAAAGATTAATGAAATGAATGATTATTATTATTCATTGAATTTTTACTGGTAAGCTATTCAATTTTCCAGAAGAAAATATTGTCTATTCTCGTATACATATTTTACATAAACCGGATGACGGTTCAATAGTCATCAATAGTACATAATTATATATAAATATTTGTAGATGCAGAGAAAACACATTGTATCTATATTTCAATAGATTCCTAATAGTAAAATGAATACCCTATTAAAGACAATGTACATTTTAAACTGTCTAAAAGAGTCGACTGCTGCATTTTGTATGCAATACACATACAATATTGAATACTATAAGTTTCAGTATTGAAAGAATGAAAGAATATTAAGGAATGTATTTTGTATAGCATTCATGGATGAATTTTCATTTGTACAGAATCGGATTTAGAAAGTTTCGAGTTTATTGAAAACAATTCGTTTTGCGATCAATTATTGTTTTATTTTAAATCTGGTTTAGAATTTAGTTATAATAAAATAAGGTTCAATAAAGCCAAATTTTCTTGCAAAAGATGCCGTCTCCTTTAAAAATCCTTAATCCGACTTGAAACTGTCGATTTAAAATGTTTATGAACAGTTTCCTACATTTGAATGCCAAAAAAGACAGTTGATTATAGAGAAGGGTGTGGAACAAATATGTCCTGTGAAACGTCATACAGGTTATACTAGGGTTGAGCTATGTTGAAGCAACATCGATGTTAAGCGATTTTATATCATCGGCGATTCATCGAACTTTGATAATCGATATTAGCTATTATTGATTTTATTTCAGATTTGAGATATTAATATGAATTTTGCTATACTTAAAATAGTTGAAATGAAATACCTTGAATTGTGAATAACAAATGCCTGAAACATATTTCTAAATTAAAAATAGCAATATATCAATTGCTATTGAGCATAATCGATATCCTGATTTTTTAAATAATCTGATATCGATGTTGAAACATCCATTTTTAGAACTGAACAAACAATATTCATAGAACAGTGGTTACTTCGGCCGTAGCTTTACATATTTAGTTTCTCTCGTCGTCCGAACACGTCTTTAGATAGCAAGAAATCGCTTTTATTTCCTTTTTTTATTTTTCAAAACATCAATGACGTAAATGAAAATTGCATTTGTATTAAATCCAGATGGTTTTTTGTTTCACATTTTTTCATTCATTCCATTTAATTCCGACCGTTTATCATTACTTCTGTCTTTCACACAGTATCATTGAATTAAAAGTATGCGCGCAATGAATGAGAAAACAAAAAAAAATCATAAAAACACTTCTGAATAATGTATGAACAACAAAAGAAAAAGAACCAAAATGAATCAAAAAAATTATTGTAAATACTAAATACTAAACGATGCGAGTACTTATAAAAATAAATGAAACTCCTTCGTATTGTTGACCCGCCATTGCGCTCTTTAAGTACTGTAAATAAGCGCATTGCTTGCTTGATTATTCTTCTTCTTTTACCATCGTTCCATACGTATTCGAATGTGGATGGCATATCAATTATTATTGACTTGTTGAAAGTAGTTGTATAAATTCATTTATGTATTATATGTGTGCATTGTCTTTTTTCTTTATTTCTCTTCTTTTTTATTTCTTTAATAATGTTTTATCTTATCGTATATTAATGTTGCAGGTGCACATCAAGCGCAATATGGCTGCTGCAAATAAAAATCGCCATTGGTAATAAAAACATGAATTGTACACCAAACTATCAGGATTTATTGATCTATTTAGAACAAGCTGAGGTATGTCTTGTAATGTATAAAATATTGGTTAATTATAATAGTTTATATACATATTATTATCATTTTATTTAACTTAAGTACATATTACAGATATATTTTATTTATTATTAATGTCATTTTCAGTAATAAATTGCGATATAGAAAATTCTTTCGACTAGATAGATAGATAATATCAATTGATTTATAAATAAATAGTCCATGAGAGGATATAGGAGTGCGTATATGAATTGTCAATTGAAATATGTGGTTTACATACATATTTATATACATATGTACATATCTAGAAACTTGAAAACACCTAATTGGCTGTAGTAATTATATGACAGCGTTGGTAGCGAAACTGACATTTTGGAATAGTAAGAAGCTTATGTTGTTTATGTGCCATAATAGTTGACGTGTTCGTTTTTGTACTCTTCGCCAATCAACTATATTGTCATATAGAAAACTTTGCTTTTCATCTTTAATACTTAATAGTCTTATATAGTCTAAAGTGGCTTCGATTTGAGATTGTAGCAAAATATCATACACATGTATAGGTACAATTACTGACAATTCAATAATAATAATTATTATAGATATCGGTGAATATTCGGTTGGAAATATGGACAAAACTTTGTTAAGTATTTTTATTGTATAAACGTCATAGTTTGATGACGAGAGTGGGGAGTTCCTTGCTGTAGTTATGTATTCGAGTGAATCGACTAAGTACACTGTGATCGAGAATACTTTCTATCACCAAACAGTATAGCAAAAGTAAAATTAAATCGTACTCGTCTAAATTTGTCATAATCAGATAAATAGTTGTGTAAATCGATACCTTTAACGTATCTCTGCAATGATTGACTGATAGATGGTTTATAAGTGCTGTTAAAGTTGATATATTTATTATAATTATGTATTTATAAATGAATCAATTGATTAATGGAAATAATTGTTTTATTACAAAACCAAATTGTATTTCAATCATACCTATCTTAGTTTAACATGAAAACCGTTGTAATCAATTAATTTTTGCAGAAAAATGGAACTAAGTAAATATAAATAGATACGGCTATAACATAAAATAGCAACAGCACTAGTTGCAATAGTAATAATAATGATAATAATAATAATTTTATTGATAGAAAAAGTGCAGCTTTCATTTCACTCGAATACAGACTTTCTTATTACATACATAGAACAAGTATTGATATCATTGATTGTATTTTTTGTCTCCTAATTGACAATATTGTTGTGTGACGGAGTGTGTATCTATAACAATTGAAATAGTAGTAATAATAATAATAACAGTAAAATCGGAAATAATTCAAGTATTTTAGTGCTCTCGTTATTATAGGAAATATCGAAATGGCTGTCTATTAGAAATTGTCTGAAAAAAAAAGAAACAAACTTGAAAATATCATCTACAAACATAGAAAATACATAGTTAGTGAAAATGTATCCGTCCATCCGTTTTACGCAAATGCAGATTTTTATTTTTCATATCAAGTCTCGGTATATTATATCTATAGGTTTTTAGTAAGATTCAAAAAAACCAATTTTAAAAAAAACCTTATACTAAAATACACTTTGAAACGGCAATGGATTTAACCACTACGTAAATCATCTAATCTATGAAATACGATCCATTTCTCACCATCACACGCACATACGTATATATATATGTATGTATGCATCGGGATATCTTGACGTGTTAAAAAACTAATATGCACATACACTCGCACACATATCTATTATTAATGTATGTACTCAGACAAAAAGACGAAAGAAACAATAGGAACATTACGTGATTAGGAAGTTAATAAATAATAATAATGATAATAATGGACGAAAGTATTGAAAAGTATTGAAAGCATCTTGCATCTTTCATTATTTAAAAAAGAATTGCTTTTGTTTAAATAACAATAATAATAATTTGATAAATGATCAATCTGGACTATAGAAATGTTCAATGGTCGCTGCTGCCAATGCGATAACACAATAATAATAATAATGTTTGGTTAATGTGACGCTGATATATTGCATTAAATAAAATTATCATAAGAAGGATAATTATGAATATGTATACTACTCGTATATGAATAGATATTTATAAAATAAAAATGTGAATTCTTTAGTATGTTGTTATTAAAACACAGTGGCGTAGCACGCATTTAAGTAACCAAAAAATCAGTATCGATTTTTTATCGAATGACAATAATTGTTTGCCGTGTAGCGTGCGACATCGACATGGCAACTACACGTTAAAATTCACCAAACTTTGGTTTCACGTCATCAATTTATTTTCGATAATACCCGATTTCTACATGCCCACCGTCACTAGCTCATAGGCCGTTAGAATACGTGTGGCGTAACTCGAAGTAAACAAAATCAAGGTTTGGTAAATCAAAGTGTAATTAAGTCAGCATACAATTCAAGACACGAAAAAAAATATATGCAATAATCGAAATGTAGAAAAAATGTAATAAAAATTCTTTATCATCGATAATGTTGACATATTTAATTAATTTAAAATATGTGCCATTCAATTGCGGATCGCTACATGATAAATTTAGATCTATTTATCTATGAGAATTTAATATGCAATTATTCTTTCGGGCATTTTTACAGAATTGTGTTATTGTAATTTGATACACAATAAAAGTAATAAAATTCTTATTGTCAATTTTTATTAATAATTTTATAGGCAATATAAATCTCTTATTAATTTTCGTTATAAAATATTTTTTGTTTTTTAATACGTAATTGGATATTTCGGTTTTCTAACAATGCTTCGACAAATAACAATGCTTGTCTTTCCCCAAGCAATATTTTTTTTAACATGAGCAAAGCGGAGGACACCGCCATAACTTGGCAAAATATGCAAATTCAATCGCGCACAAAATAATTAAATTGCATATAATAGAATATAACAAATATCATAAAATAACAATATAATGGAAATAATACGAATAATAACGAAACACTATTACATATACAAAAATTGTATATGTAATGTATTGTAAATGTCCAATATAGATATATATATATATAGGTAGATTTGTATGCTATATATACAGTACGTGCAAAGAAATTTTATTAAAAGAAAAAACTTTCATTCAATAGACGATTTTTGCATACAATTGTGCCTTGTGCCATTGTATTTTTTTGCCTTATTATATACCTTGATCTGTATGTTATATGTATTTATTGAGCTTCTTTTTTCTTTATTCTTTTATGTATTTATTCTTCTCATCTCTATTTCTTTCTTTTTTTCTACTATATTCAATTCCGTTGTATTTTTCACCAAGCCAATTTTATTGTTTCAATTTTTTTCTTTCTTTTTCTTTATTGGTAAATGTTTTCAATTTAATTCAAGCTGTAGTATATGTATGTGTGTATAGGCAACCAACAATACTTCTTATTCTGTCACTATCGAAATGTATATATGTATGTATGCATAGTGTGAATGTTCGCTTACAAGCAATGCATACTAAACCATCAATAATAAAGTTAAATCAAGCGATTAATGCATGAATTATTTATTGTATTTTTTTGTGGATAAATAGATTTATTCTTTGGTAGTGATTCTGCACTTTTTTCCGACTCTAGTGCAAATTAAAAAAAAACCCTTTTAACGAAATATTTCACCTGCATGATTATCATAGTTATGAACTTTATTTATCGGTATTTCCTAGTTGATGAATCACAGTGAACCAGATTCAATATGCATATTTAATTTATCCACAATAATTTTCGATTTTTTAATTCTTTTCAGAATGATATTACTCATTCCATTGAAAACAATGTCAGTCAATCAGGTCCAAAACAAATTACAAACACCCTTTCACCCATCAAAGAAGAAATGCCAAAAAAACACAATCAACGTAACAATAAAAACAAAGAACAAACATCAGTAGAATTATCAACAAATTCCGATCCGGAAGATATGCAATTGAATTTGGAAATGCTTTTAAAAATTAACGAAACAATTAAAGCTGATTTATTAGAATTGTTGGAAAATCATAATAATGGATGTGAAACAAGAGCATCATGTTCAATTTTTGAAGATTTAGAAGATTCGGATGAGTTTCAAGGCGAATTAAAAACGAATCGATTTGAAGAATATAATAAGGATTTTCATAATAGTAATAATAACAATGATGAAAAACAATCAATCGATTCGGATTTTGATACATTATCTGACTTAGCATCAAATTCTGTAAGTTTCGATTAGTATGTATAATATGTGACAGGAAATGAGATCTATGTATGTATATTTATAATCTATTATTGCTCGGAACAATTCCCAAGGACATTTAAATAAAATTTTCTATGATCCGTCCATAAGTTGTTTAACTTAGAAAGAATTCGTAATTGTGCCATCCATATCCATCCAGTCATACAGATTTCTTGTAGAGTGTATCTAATAAAATAGGACCGACTATGCGTCTTGATCTCTTACGATCTGTCACACAGCAATAGTACATTTAGTTAAATCTTATTTTTTGCAACATACTATACACATGATTTGTACAGAGGCATATGTAAATTGGAATTTATACTATTGCAAAGTGACTTCTTGTCATTATTTGAACTCCAGCTCTATATACATATATTTCTTTTTCTTATATGTAGTTTTCCACCATAAGTACAGTTCATGTAGCAACACAAACTTCACCATCACTATCAGAAAGTTCAACAAATTTAACAGTTGCTTCGAGTTCACCACAGGCATCCGATACGGAATCATCTGAAGAAAGTGATATATGGGGCATAGCATGTAATAGTAAAACTGTCTTGAATAGTGGAAAATCTAGTTCTGCACCAATACTAGAAAAAGTTTCACCATCACTACAGGTAGGTAACAGATATAAAATAATAATAATAATTAAAATCGTATTTATTTCAAATTAGGTAAAGACATGTTCTTTTTGTTGTTATTTTATGCATCAGATACTTTCATATACTTTTTTTACTTAAAATAAATCTAAAGACATCAAAAAGTAATTAATACAATGTGGCAACACTTGCATTGATGCTTGATTATAAATATGAAAAACATACGTTGTCGATACATCAAAAACAAATCGACATATCGATTTCCTCTCTCTATATAAAATATGAATTACAAAAACTATGTATTAATTTAAATTCTCGTTAAGGAATTTAATTGTATCTCGATGAAAAGATGAAGAAATCTTTAATCTTTCGTCCAGCCTCCGGAGAATTGGAAAATTGTATTGAGAGTTCTCTTTTTATTTTATTTCCGATTTATATTCATACTTACATATTTCCAATTATGCGGCTTTTTTCTTTTTAGAAAAAAACAGAAAATAAATTGCAAGTCGTTTATGAAATTAAATTGAGCTAGACGAAATAATAATTAAATGTTAAAAAAATACCTTGTACATCGTAATATTATTAGCAATACAACATATAGTCAATGGGTCAATATAAGTATATATGTATACATGTAATATATGTATATGTTTTTCAAATTATTATTAAACATAATCGAGCGGGTCAATTTATAATGACCAAAACATGATTATTTACATGTAAAAATATGTACATTTTTACTTAAAGATAAGTATTACAATATGTGAATTATAATTAGTGGTTCATATCGCTTTCTAGAATGAGTAAAAATAATTGAAGGTTATTTCCGTCAGTGATTTTAATTGTTTAAATTAAGATTTGCATGTGATTTATCTTTATTTGAACTACTTAAATAATCCATTCAATTTTCGAGAAACTATTAATATAATATATTTGCGCTCTATTGTCAGATAGAGCGCAACAATACAATACTGTTATTCGATTAAATTCTATAGATTAAACTACATTTAAATCCTAAGACACTGCTGCCCTATCTAACCCTACAATTTCACCAATCATCAAGTGGCGATTCATCGATCGCATAATTACATTCCTAATATGAATAACATCTAATTAATTAAATCATACATATTGAATATAAGAATTTTGATCTTTGCCAATGAGAAAACGAAACAGCCAACAGAAGAAAAGCAAAAAAATGTCGACGGCGACAGACGAAGATAACAATTTATGAAAACGTCTGTTTAATTCGTTTATTGATACAACAATTTTAATTTTACAATATAAAAATTATGCTAATTTTTTTCCATAAGTATAAATGCGAAGAATGAAACGTTTTTATACAGGGTGTGTACAGCATACAAATTAATTTAGCTTAATAACAATAAGTTTCATATTGAAAAAATTTTATATCTGCGAATACGAATATAAACAAAATTTACTTTATTCCTATGTATTTTTCGAAATGATATTGATTGTGGCATTAGAAGTTGTAACCGGATAGACAATGCCGTTTAGAAAATCGTTCGGCACGACTTCAAAGCTTTAATAGCTATATGATAATGATACCTAGTTTTTGATCATCTACATTTTATGAAAACGATATAGAATGCTTTTATTTTGAATTTTGATAGTGCTGTTTACGAGACTTTAAATTAGACATAATTAGAGTCGTAAAACTCAAATAGTCAAATAGAAAGTGGAAAGAAGTTTGAACTGTAAAATTAATTAATATGCATTTAAATTGACTATAAATATTGTAGTGCGTATGTCTTGGTGGGTGGTACAAATTCAGAATCAAAAAATACTATTCAAATATCGCAGCTATTTCGGATAATGAAAAATAAATGCAATAACCATAAAATGACCTTATTTCTTTCTACACGCTATACCTGTCTATTATTTTTAATATTTCACCATTTCCAGTGGAAAATCTAAAATAATTGGAATCAGTAGCGTGTAGAGTGTAAATTAAATAATTATTTTCGAAACAATAAAAGGAAAAAGATAAATTGCATTGATATTTATTTATTTATTTTGTAGTACAATTATAATTGTTTCAAAGAATTTCATAACAATCGCTGATAATGATGGTATTTTCTTGTATTAAAATAATAATAATTATTTGAAATTTATTCTCTTGTATTGCATTTTCAATTGTCAGTATGATTTACGTCTAGTAAAAACTGCGGATTTTTATTTAATAAGCGTACTACCATGTACGTAGTACGTAGGATGGAGTTTATCCACCACTATTCACACTGGATTAGCACCACATGATTAAACTACGCATAAAATTCCTAGCGTTATATAAACTAACAAAAAAATATCTACTAAAAGCCCTCGTACTAATTATTGTTTAATTCTAAAAATAATTCGAATAATACTGTTTGTATATCTTGAGTTTTTCTCTTATTAACACGACGAACATTACAATTTTAATTCTATGTATATGTTTGTAGGAAAACGCAGTGGGAGATCATTTTCTGTAGTAATTTTAATAATAAATATCTCTCTCGCTGTTAGAGTCACTGTGGTATGAAAGGTATATCATAAAAGCGGCGACAACCCTCTAAAATGCGACTGAAAATTTTCCAAAGTTTACCAAAGTTACAGTAGATAACATCGACATGATACTCTCATGAAAATTTGAAATGCAATGGCAAAAAGTAACCTACATTTTATCTATTTTGTTCCTGGATGTTGTTGTATATGTAGAGTTTATAAATTTAAATTAAATTAAATTGAATTTCACACTATAATTTGCAATAAGAAATTTAAGGGTGAACCAGTATTATTGATGGATTCATTAAATAAATAACTTCTGCGGTTTTATAACAATGTTATAAGTGTTCTTTTTTTATAATTCCACACGTCCTCCTATACATATTTCATATATCCTGTGTGTGCCCTTTTATCCTTAATACATAATATCTATAGTGTTCTCCCGCGTGCCAATATACTATACCTACACATAATAATCCCCTTTGAACTATCAATATTTTCATATACTCGTCGTACATATTAATGTCGAATGATTGACCATGCATGATTAATTGATTTCAGTAATAATTTCAGGTGAGCTGGCAGTCCCGTTCACAGTCCGATCGACATTTAGCTGGTGAGTAGTTTTGAGCTATATAAAAATCTAAACAGCATTTTAATATTAAATTAAAAAGTACCTTACAAACAAACGAAAAATGTCTGTTCGTGTCAAAGAGTATAAATTTTTTCGCAGTTTAAGTGTTAAAGTCAATGATAATTGGCCAATTCGAAAGGCTGAACAATTATGGAAATTTATGCGCACTACGAAAATTGCAGGTTTGATTCAGTACGTTTTCATTTGCCCCGCATCCGATTTATGTTTATTGCCTATACAAATACGAGACACTTATGTCTTTGATTGTATTATATGGGGTGTAGAATACTGGGTGTATTATTTTTTTGATTTCCTGATATATGCCAATGGTGTCTTCTCTATCATCTAGTAGGATTAGTAGTATTTATTTTCGTAATGCCACTGGCAGCACTGTAGAGATGCTGTCTCCGTACGTAGCTTGAAGGTTACACGTGTAAACTAGTAATTAAATAAGCAGAAAAATTAAGTGTACATTACACTACACTAAATAGAAAATTTGGAAATGATTTTCGCTCCTGTCTTTAGAGTATCTTATATTCTTAAGCTCATTTCCATCAAAGAACCCCATTTTTTTTTAAGAAAAACTTTTACTATTTAGTTAAATAAATAAATAAAAATACATATGCGTACAAAAACATACATATATAAATCATCGCATGTACATGCATATGTGTGATGGTGATGTGCACCCTTTTGGGTACTGAAATTTTTTTATCTGCCGAAAACTGGAGCATTCTCAATAAACGAAAATCTAAAAATTTCAACACATGTTGCATCCATCTGGAACGAAACCAACATAACAGATGGTTGAATATACAATGTTGATAAATAAGTATCATATATGTAAATATACATACTTACATAACATACGTATTAAATATCTAAATAGGAATTTTCTTGTTGGAAAATTAATTATTTTTGTTAATAATTTAGCGATATTAATCATGTATTCATGCTATATGGTTTAAGTATGCATATTTATACCATATTTGCTATTTAAAGTTATTATTAATGCATAATTGAAAAATTGTTGTTAATTTATACAAAAATGAGATTAACAAATTGCAATTACATATATTTTACAGTATCTCAACAATTTCTATTAATGGTAAAAGAGTTCAAGCATGGCCCAAGCATGTACTATACAAATTATGAGATGTATTTTTTTTTTGGCATAAAAAGAGTAGTCGCTTAACCCTTCTACCTTAAATAAATGCTAAAGAAATCGAAAAAAAAAAAATCACTGGATGATAGTTAATTTGTAGTTAAATTTATCATCAAATTGCTGTTGTTGTCTTAAAATTTTATTCATACATATTTTTAATTGTCTTTCTCTTTGTATTTTCCTTGTATATAATGTCTATCTATATATCTATCTATACTATACAAGACTTCGATCTCTGTGGGTGTTATTATCTTTTCTACACACTTGTTGTTTAACATTTTAATTACTGCCTTTAAGTTATTGCTTAATTAGTTTTATAGTAATCAAAAGCATTTATTGTTCTTGTAGCAAAAGTTTAGAAAGTTAATTTAAATTATTGAATGAACAAACACAAAACATATTTAACAACAGAAAATAATAAAATTAAATAAAAGAAAACGACTGATTGTTTGTTTCAGAAATCGAAGCAGCCGAGGCATGCAAATGGCTTCGAGCGACCGGATTTCCTCAATACGCTCAAATGTACGAAGGTAATTTATAATTTTGTAATAAATAATTACATTATATATTAATAATGATACATAGTTTTAAACAGAAGTTACAACAAAATACATAATATCGATCTATCTATCTACGAGTTATACTATTTGATTTTTTATTCTTCAGATATGCAATTTCCTATAGACACATATCAAGCTGCTCAGGATCATGAATTTCTCGAACCCGATGTATTACATTCATTGTTTCGACGACTTCAAATACTAAATAATTGCGCTCATTTGCATCAACAACAACATTTAACTCATACTGATGAATCGGATGATGAATGTTGTGCACTTAGCGATAATTGGATTTATCAGAGTGAAACGAAACGATGGTCCAGAAATTGCAATATGGGACCTTATCGTAAGTCTGTGTTTGTATTGTATTTATTTTAT
Source organism: Platypus cylindrus (assembly GCA_949748235.1). NCBI lineage: Eukaryota > Metazoa > Arthropoda > Insecta > Coleoptera > Curculionidae > Platypus > Platypus cylindrus. The sequence goes on along the minus strand of OX456488.1, from coordinate 17,264,897 downwards.
GTTTATATATTTAATCATGTCATAGATTATACGACTACCACTAAAAAAAGTGGTAATTTATGATGTCTAACATTTGTCGTTAAGTAAATTTTATGATCTACGACATACGTCCTGTTATGTGACTGTAGAGTTACATTTAACGAATTTAGAAACGAAGGCAGGAAATATCAAAGTGCAAAGTTACTATAATCAAGTCATTTAAAAGATGCAGTTAAGCCACGCCTACTGTCTTTCGTCGGCCACTAAAAAGAATTAAGAATTTTTCTTCCTTCGCATATGTGCATTCAACATGGCTTTCAGTTGGCAGTGGTTGTGCGAATACACCTAGTAACTTTAATCAGAACATTATATGCTGTTCTGAGGAGCGTGGTTTTACTGTATCTTTAATATGAATCAATTATATCATTTCGCAGAATCTGATGAATCTAATCAAACGGAATTAATTCTCTTTGTTTTTTGTTCGATCTATGCTAATTATGGTTTAATATGACATCGACAAGAGAGATTACGTCATACAGAGAAACTGACTGCGCTCCAATAGAAATTCAATTTTATCGACAGTTCCAGTCATATCAAATCAATATGGCAATTATTACATCAATGTCACTTGTTACTGTCATAATTAATTTATGACTTCATGAACCAACCATTTCATGTCGTTCGATTCAATTCATCGTTTCTATATGCATAATACACTAGATCTGCTAGGGTTACTTTGTTATTTGTTCGAAATAATAACATATTTTCTAAAAGAAATACAAAGAAAGCATGAATGCATATAGAAACTTGCAAACTTTTCCCTCTGAAAAGACAATTTCATTAAGCCAATATATATATATATATATAGTACAACATGTAATTTAATTTTGTTAGCCAATTTAGAGGAAATCAATAAACGTCTTTCCACCGATGACAATAAAGATACTGAAGAGGAAGTTTTTGAAAATTTTACTCCACAAAATGCAAAAGATAAACTGAAACGAACTGGTTCAAATAAATTTCGACGACGTCGTCGAAAAGAATTGACTACAGAAGCAACAGAAACGACAGCACCAATACCAACGGCACCCACACCATCGAATTATGATGAACAAAAGGATGAGCCAGTTTCGGACAGAAAGCTATCAGTTTTAGCAAACCTAAAAAGTATTGAAATCAATCATATATCTGATTCGGAAGGTACACCGAAACATCAACGGAAAATTCGTGCCAATAGCTTTGATAAGACGGAAGTTTGGTTACATGTACCTCGAACTGTTGTTAGGTAATTACATAGTTTATATGCAGGGTGGCCATTTTATATTTACTACTTATATAGGTAATTATTTAATACTAATAATTAAGGTTAAAAAATGGTTGAATTATCAAAATCGAGCAGGATCTTTGTAAGACATTCTTTGCCAGCTTCACACTTGATAGAATTCTACGGTAAAAACTGAAAAATACCATTGTCTAAAATATTAATATTTAAAAAATCTTAATATAAAATATTAAATATTTGAAAAATTATTAGGTTGAAAGAAAAATTCAAAATGCATTCAAGAAATATTTCTGCATAGAATTTAATAAAGTTCATACTTTTGTTCGAGTCCTCCTTAGTTTCGAATATAACTTACATTTTGCATGTTATTAAATGGCAATTGCAGGCATTGGATTTGGCTATAGAAACCTTCATAATGTAATTTTTTTCACTTATAATGATATGTCAGAATTTATGTCTATTTACTTTTCTAATCTAAAAAAATAGCCTAAAAAAGTTAGTTTTTGATTACAAAAATTCACTTGTCTATAAACAGTATCACGTCAGTAAACTTATATTGCGCTAAAATTATGAAATTGAGAAAAAATCTCTTTTAATTTCAATTTTCAGAAACTTTAACTACTAATTTAAATAAATGGAAAATGGTCACCATATATATGGTTCCTTAAATTACCGTGATAAGTTTATAACACTACAAAGAACCCTTCTTTATAGTCTAAACTGATAACGTACAAACGCGCGCATGCCTACTAGCACGAGTTACGTAATGCGTAAATTATGTATGTCAAATATTGACTTACATATGTACTTATGTAAGTGAAACGCTTAAAATATGAATTGTCAAAGAGATTCTCAGTTATGTATGTAGGTCACATGCTAGGGATTTCTATTTTACGCAGATATCTATTACAATTTGCATTTCATTCTGATTGATTGTTGTAGCCCAATTTGGAAAAACTTTGCCCAATTTGATGCGAAGTATTTCGATAAAGATAAACGAGTACCAGTAGAACCAGATAATGGCAGTAACAGTAGCTGCAGTAGTAGCATTAACAGTTACAGTAGTAGTACTAGTAGTAAGGAGGAAATACCTATTTGTCAATTATCAGCTGCTCAACTTCAAATGGTACGCAAACTAGCTCTATTAAAACTCACAACTCACATGGAAAAGTATTGCCCATCACATAGAAGTGGATGGAATTGGGATTTACCAAAATTTCTGCGAAAAATGAAAAGTCCTATTTATAAAGGTTAGAATAAATTAACTAATACCATTGTAATTCCAATAATAATTATATAATGCTTTTTCATTGTAATTACCTAACACATATCATACATTAACCTTGTAATATTAAAAGCATGTCGTAGATTGTAGCTTTTTGCTATCAGATGTTAACTGTCATTAAACATTAACTTTCTAATCTCGAATGGATATAATAAGTAATCTACGATTTTTCCATGTATCTTTTATCGAAGCAATACTTTTAAAGCATAACTATACTTTTTTATAATTGGCATTATTCAAGTTAAGCATTTAAGAAGTAGTGTTTATTACTTTTATCTCATCTGTTTCAACCAATCAAGGTTAAATGACTTTTCTTCTCTCTTACTCTCTCTCTAAACTATTCAATCTGTTCGTCTTATTTTTTTCATTTTCTTTTTACAGATAAAAACATATTTGGCGTACCTTTAACGATAACATTACAAAGAACTGGCCAAGTACTCCCAAGACATATTGAAGAGGCGTTGCGTTGGTTGCAACGGAACGCAACCGATCAAGTTGGCATTTTTCGAAAACCTGGTGTTAAATCGCGTATTCAAGCTTTAAGAAACTTAGTGGAATTTAATGTATGTGTCGATTTTTCCGATCAACAATCGTACGATGTGGCCGATATGGTTAAGCAATATTTCAGGGAATTACCAGAGACATTGTTAACCAATAAATTATCGGAGACTTTTATATTAATTTTCCAACGTAAGTGTATTCTTTCATATTATTTATGATCAGAAGAAAGAGCAGTCAAGAAAGGAAAGAGACGCTTTAAAAACCATGTCGTAGATTAATAACAGTGACATATTACGTGTCAGTTTTTATACATAATATAATCTACGACATCATGACGTCAATACTCGAATGCATCTATAATTATAGATGAGTTTCATTGACGTTGCTATTCTATCTTATGATGTATTGGTATTACTCATATCATTTTAAATCAATTAATAAAATCTTTTCGCCGCCATTCCATTTTCATTGATCAATAATTTCTTTATTGAATCGAGTGATCGACCTAATCTAAGGAAAATACAAATATTTTAATTAACTAATCTCAAGTAGATGTTTCATCTTGCATTTACCCGACTTCAAAACAAAAATATTATACACTGTATCATAATACATACTATACGTATTATTAAAACAATATTTTTTTTTCTCTCTCTTTCTTTCAGATGTACCACTTCATTTACGACGCGAATCTGTTCTATGTACATTATTATTAATGCCCGATGAACATATTGAAGTGTTGCAATTACTTTTAGATTTTTTACTTTCAATTGCAAAACATTCCGAAGTTAATCAAATGAATGAAAGCAATTTAGCCATGTGTTTTGCACCATCGTTATTTCATTATACGCAAACGTCAAATCTTAATAATAGTAGTCATAAACAAAATATTGGCTCACCGCATCCAAAGGAACTTGCTGAAAATAAAGCTGCATATGATTGTTTGTTTTATTTTTTAAAGAATTTCAAGAATTTATTTAATGTAAGTACATGCCTTTGTATAAATATAAATTTATGGGCATTGAGTCTAGAGGTAATCAATAATACAGTACAGGTTTGTAATATCTTATGAAAAAGTAAAACGAAAATTGCAATGAATCCTATACAGACAAAATTTGGAAATAGTAAAAATTTACATTGTCTGTGTTATCAGGCATCGTTTACAAGTGGATTTAAGAAAGCTAAATCTTTTTTTTTTATGCGCAAATAAAAATGGCAGTAAAATTTTAAAATCCGATTGATAAAGTTGCAAATTCGAATTCGAAAAACGAACCGTTTCAGTTCTATACTCACAAAATTTTACTTTTTTTTTGTTCTACTATCTAGATACCTCAGGAATTTATCAACCAATGTAAATCCAGCGAATTGAAACCACCAAAAGCTAAACCACTGAGCGATCTAACATCTGAATATGGTGGTGGTTGGCGTGACTATTTGAAACAATGCCAAAAGAATCTAATAAAAGAGGCAAAAGAAAAACAACGCGGATGGGTAATGGTGCCTGGATACCATCCACGCATAGATATTGCATACAAAAAAGTGGCAGCTGATGGTATTCCGCTGCGCCTATGGAAAGTTTGTGTGGAAATTGAAGCACCACCATCGGAAATATTACATACACTACTTCGCGAACGAGAACTATGGGATCCTGAATTACGTTCAGCGAAAATTGTCGCTCAATTAGAAATGGGCAGTGAAATTTTTCAATTTGTTCGTAATCGTTTAACACCATTGGTGGCGGAAGAATATTGTGTTGTACGCACATGGCGAACGGATTTACCGCGTGATGCTTGTCTACTTGTAGAAACATCAGTTGAACATCCTGATGCATCTCCAATACCACAATCAATACGTGGTCTTGTTTTAGCTTCCAGATATTTCATAGAGCCATGTGGATCTGGTAAAACTAGAGTCTTGCATCTGTCTCGAGTTGATTCAATGGGTAGATCGCCGGAATGGTACCGGAAACATTTCGGTCATTTACAAGCTAGTTTTTTAGCAAATATTCAAAATTCATTTTCGCATCGACAAAGTGCTGCTGGGCCAGAAAGTAAAGTTTAATTTTGTATAGGTACGTGAACTGTTGAACTGTTAATGTATTTTGACGTATATAACTACTTATAAAATCAATAGCTGTAATATTGTTTTACGAATTTTGAAAGTAAGTGCCGAGTTATTCCAGTTCGTACCACATAAATGTGTCGTATTTGTAAATTAATTTTAGAGGATTTTTAACGACATTGTTTATATGCAAGAACCCTACTTTATAGGGAATGTAAGGTATTATATTCCTTATTTCAATTTTTACCGATCTTCTATTATTATTTTTTGATATTTTTCTATCATTACAAGTTATGTTTATGAATTAAAATTACGTTTTAAGTAAGTTGGATATAACTTGGACATAAACATTCGCTTTCAAAATGGCGGACAAATGTTTTGTTTGGTTTAATTTTTGAAACCAAAGATGTATGTATTTATTAATACGTTAGATGAGTTTAATGTTATTCAGAAGTTATATTGGTAATCGGGTTTGTAAATATTTTTAATTGTTAGCTTGGCTGATTATCAAACCTAGGGTTTAAGAACAATCTTGGCTAATCTTTTCGTTTAGAATATATGGTGAAACCCGGTTTAATTGTGCATACTTTGAGCATATACACTAGGTGTTCCACCCATGTACGAAAATCAATTATTTTTCCTCTCTACTTGCATAATATGAGTCTTAAAATAAGGTTACTCTTAATTAAGACAACAATCTAGCATATTACTTAACGAAATTGATTCGTGCTTGGGTAATAGAAATTTTAAGCTGTCATGATTAGCTCAGTAGGTATACTGTGCGGAAATTAACTTGTGTATATATTTTTTTGCTCATTTTGTATAAAATGTGTTTATTTAGTAGTGAAACTCCGCAATGCTATATGTGAATAGAGGAATTTGATTTCAATTTATATGTATTTATGAATGTTTATAAAAAAAAACTAGATAAATAATACATAACAATTACATATCTCAATTTATTCTATAGTCAACTAACTACGGTACAAATATAAGCATCACAGCACAACTTTATTTTTATGCGAATTATTCCATTTTATAAATATAACTTTTAATATTGTTACCATATAACTTTGTTAAAATCTATTATGCTGCTTTTATAAATAATAATAATAATTATAATAATAGTGCATATATTTTTTTATAATATATATACTCTAATGATGGCATTTACTTACCAAAAAATATTTCGATCAGCAGATAAACTAAAGTACCTATTATTCACATTTCATACTAGTCATTTTTAACAATAATTAATTAATTTTTTATAGTAAGTTTTTATTGTTTAAGTATTAAGTTCTAATCAATCAGACATAACATATATGTATATTAGTATTAATTAGTATGATTAAAGAATAAAATTGACTTTTTTATTTTGGCTAAACGACAACAATATAAGATTCTATAGATAAAGACAAATCTTTGAAACTAAATACTAACGAGGGTCTTTGGTGTGAATTTAGCAAAAAGAAAAAACACCCATCATATTTTGTTTGTACGTGGTGTGTGTTCCAATAAATTCGATTCCATTGTAGTTTCTGAAAGGTAAAATTTATGCTTGCTGTCAATAGTGAAGTCAAATAAAATCAAACTTTTAATAATAGTGAGGCCAGCTAAAAATTGTCTTGATTGCGGCTTTATTTAAACTTTAGTTATATTCGTAGCTAGCTGATTTGATGAAAAATAAACTTTTTTTTACCTTTCCCGAACTTACTATGATGTCAAACTTATTTAAGCATATGATTTCGTATCTCATTCTGTGTAAAGCAAATGTCAAAGTTGACTAGCATAAAATCTTCTAATAAATATCAATTTACAGATTGGTCAATGAGTGTTGAGTTATAACTCAACACTCATATTAAATTCAGGTTAAAATAGAAAAGTTGATTATTATCAAAGACGACTTCGGAATATAGTATAGATAAGTAATAGGCATATATCACAATCGGTACAGGCCAATTGTGACCTATTTAGGTACAAGTTTAAAACAAAATTGAAAATTTTCGAAGTTGTCTTTGAGTTTTTCCTCTTTGATCAAAACTTAGGGTGAGATAGATTTAAATTGAGATAAATTGGCGGATAACGATCTGAAAATTCTTGTTTCTGTGAACTTTCGAATAATTTCAATTGTATTTAGTTTAGATTTAAAAATTTATGTAATAATTTTGATAGGCCAGTATTGCAAAAAAATATACAATAATACCTATTTTGAACAAGTTGATAAAAATAAATGATCCAGATTTAGCATCAATTTTCGAGTGTTCAATTTCATTTCAATTCAATTAAATCTCGTTTTGATTCATCTTGATTCCATTCATTTCTAAATCCGTTTGCAATTGCTTTCTTTGGTTATTTATTTATTTTACAGCCTAAAATTGAAGGAGAAAAAGAAGAAAAGTGAAGGGGACTCTTACTTTTATCCATTTCTCCCTCGTCTTGTACTATAAGCAAGGAGTTTTCCAGATTCAGTAGGTATTGGGAATTAAAGCTCCCTTACTACCTATATGCCAACCTACCTAGTCTATATACCTATACCTTCACACATTCATCTTTCTCAACCTCTTCCCATGGGGGACTTCCCATTCTTCGTAATCCGGTAACTCTCGGGAAAATACTTTCAGGAAGAAAAAAAAACGTAACATTTATTATACCACACGTACACTTTATTGAAGAAAATATACGATTTTTGTTGAAAAACAAAATATTCCACGCAAATAATTTTTAACAAAGAGAAAAATTTAAAGAGTGGGAGATGAGATAAGAGAAATCGAGAGGAAATTAAGTGGGAAAGCAGCCACATGAATGTGACCAAGTTACGTAAATAAACATACATGTATATTGTACATGGAGATATACAAACCGTTTGTTATTAGTATTCCACAGTTTTATATCGGTATTAAACACTTTTATACACTATGGTACTAAAATGTCAGCTTCTGCAACTAGCCTCTGAAACTCAACTTTGAACCCACGTTTCAAACGTACTCATTTTCTGAATAGTTAATCGTAATTAAGTTGCATATTAAAAATATTTCTGTCAAATTCACGTGTTTACTAAATGACACTTCAAAACAAATGAAAATACATAATTTTTAACGTGAACAGCGTAGCGAATAATTAAGATTTTCATTCTCTAAAGGGACCTTAAATTAAAACACAAGAGAATATAAATGAAGTATTCTAAATATTCCCTTTTCCCTTTCTTCAATTTATTAAAATGATTATTATTTCCCGTGTTCAAGGAAAATTGCCTGTCACATCATGACATTTCCAAATTAATAAGAATATTAATGATAAATAAAAGATGTATCCTGATGATTTTCCAAATTTTATTTACGAATTTTCCTTTGATAGTCACTCAATATACATGCTCAAGATAAAACTGGACGTTTCGATTAATACATTGATTCAAATGTCAATTTTCCAAATTAAAATATCAATTCAAATTGATTTAATCAAATGTCAATGGAATACGTATCCAACAAATGGATACGAGTACGTATCTCATCAACGTATAAAACTTATTGTGAATTCTATTGAACAAAAAGAGTGGAACTAATTTGGCACTGCAACATTAAATTTACTTTTAAAATAAATATTGTTTGTAAATACTTATCATTAGATTAATTTTCAGGAATTTCATACACTGTAATGATTACAATTACCCTTTAATGTTTTCTATTCATTAAGTTTTTAAATTGTTTTTAAAGTAGTGCGAAACTAGTTACACACTTTTTGCCCAATGAAATTCACCATTAAAGTTATTTAGTCGTAAAATTCCTTCTTAATTCTACAATTTAAATTCACTACTTATTTATGTTTTAATATTTTGTATGATCGAAAAGTAATGCTTTGTTATTTCATACCCACGGAGACGTTAATTACTGAGCCAATTAAGCCGCTTTTCTATGCCGAAAGTGCTGAAACATTAAAAGCATTTTAACAATTTCTTTAAAAAAAAAGTAATTTCAAGTTAATCCTTTATTGACATTTCAGTGCCATCAAGAACAACTTAAATATTCATAAAACTTAAATCGCTAATCTGTTTTATTCTGGGTCTTTTCCTTTCATTAATTTCGAAAAAAGACCGTCATAAATTTAAATAAATTTTAATATAATCCAAAGGATTCTCGTCTCCATATATACTGTTTCGCCATATTATATTCTATATTATACGATGAAAAGTAGTGTGTGTTTATAATGTATTTTTAAAAGACAAAGAACTTTACTTTATTGTTGAAAGTGAGAAATGATACAAAATACTATTCTACTCTACTAAATAAGCATATTCCAAGCTGCGAATCGGAGCCAAAGTAAAGTTAGGTTTATAAGCGAGTAAATATACATTAGACCACATATGCTGGCAAGCGGTTTTTCCATTTATATGCGGTATGTAATACTGTTTTTCTTTTATTTATTTATTTTTTTACTTGGTTAGTTTGTTTTGAAAAACCACAGATGTGTTGAAAAAGATAGATTAAATTATCGCCGCGATAACGAAATCGTATATTTCATGCTATTTGAGGGTTTAATTGTGAATTAAATAATTTAACCACATGACTAAATTTAGTGTGAAATTCAATATTGATTTGTTTTTGTGTTCCTGTTTATTTACTTTATTTTCTAAATTTACCCAGTCATTCAAGTAAATTTAAATAATATGATTAAAATTCTCATTGCGAATTACGCGTGTGTTCATTTTGAATTTTGACAATTTGACAAACTCTGATGTCATATGTGTATGTATTTGAATTAAAAAATCAAATTTACATTTGAATGTAAACAAAAAATCTTTATAACAACGGTTTTTTTTACACGAACGGCTATTAATATCAGTGGCGCTTAGCGAGACTTTTCGGTTAATTGCTTGTACACTTACGGCCTAAAATTCTAGCAAACTAGCGACCACCAGGTTGAAAAACTTGAATTTTTTGATTTTTAAATCAATTTTGTGTATGGTTGCAAAATTCAAATGAATTTAAATTTGCCTTCAAATGTGTTTGCTATTTTGTTGAAAATAATCTCCCCCCATAAGTACATACAACATTATGGGCATTTGATTTTTCCGCAGTGTTCGCAAATTTTCCATTTCTTTTCACTCACATACATATTCTTTTGCCGACATCAATGTTCTTTATCGAACTCTACCGACTACAAAGAATATATACTATGTGCTGAGTTGGTGAGAATTATTTGGTTCGACAAGTTGAATTGTTCCCTATTAGCAATGAAGTGAAAGAAGCAATTCATGTTTGAATTCTTTTTCTTGCCTTTTTTTTCGTAATTTTGAAAAGTCTTGGATTGGGTGGTAAAAATAAATAAAATTGCAACAAGTTGGTGATTTAAAGTGCATGCAATTGTAGAATAGATTCAAGAAAATTAGGTGTACTGAGTGATTGGATAACAAATGAAACTAATTCATTAAAAATATAGTTTTGATCCAGCAATTTGGAAGTCTTAATAATTACATAAAGAATGCTTCGCAGACAAATACTAATTGGCAATATTTTGTATCTACAACAATGGTTTTATGTCTATCCAGACAAATCGTTAATAAAGTGCTATATCCTTCTTATAACTTAAGAGTAGCCATAGCTATATACATTTTATAATCTGTTTAAAAAACTTCTTTCTAATCGTTTTTTAACTTTCGCAAAAATTAATGTCATAAAAACTTTCTTACATTTTGAAACTAATTTTAAGAAACACAGCAGTTTCACAGAAAATATAAATTCCCCCTGCAGAAGTTTTCTAATCTATGTAATCTGCTGCTACTCTGGAAGGTACATAGGTATAACTTTTTCAAAAGTTAAATAACGAACAACAACAACAACAAATAATAATAATATTTTCTTTACTAGAAAAGAAAAAGATACAACTTTAAAAAGTGGCTACTTTTTCATTGAAATAAAAATTACAATTATTTTCTTGCTTTTGTTTTTGATTTTCCTTCATTTATTTGTAATTTTTTTGTTCATGGATGGTATCTAGATACTTGTTGTTGAGGCTAATTAAGATTCCGAATATTGCAGCGTGTAGTCGAGTGGCGAAAATGGATAAAACAAACAGCGAGTAGGAATAAATGAGAATTGAAAACAATGAGTCCCTCTTTTCGTTTAATTTCCATGATGATAATAATTAAATTTATGATTAAACTTTTGAATAAATATTCATTTTATGTAGGTTGATAAAATAAATATTATTATTAAATTTTGATGAAATGGTGAAGGGGCAAAAAATGTGTTTTACATTTATACATATTATGCTTATTCTCCGTTATTAATTAAGCAGATTCTTGTTTCTGGTAACTCATTCAAATCTTCAACATCCCCTCTCGAACACCTGGCATAGAAATTCGGATTTAACAACCCTTTATGAAATAACATAATCAAATTTTAAACGTGCATAATAAAAAATTTGAAATTAGGATCGACTTGAATAGGTTGAACCTTTTTTTATTCGAGCCTCATGTAAAAATCTTCACGTGAATGATGATGAAAAGTACCATCATCACCTACATTTTTAAGTGTCTATAATAGAAGTATACTTGAATTTTAAACAATGTCTTACCTTCGCTCCCACAAAAAGATCCTTTGTTCAAGGAATAGGGTCAACTCAAACTAAAAAAAAAGAAGAATAAAATTAAGTGATATAATTATGTTAAGGAATACATTTTTCCGATCCCCATTCTATTATTGCCTTTGAATTTTATATGACTATTTAAGCAAGTATGAAAGGTGACTTGCATGCATTCATCACATGTCTGAAACCAACATAAGATGACTTTTATTATCAAAAATATTTTAATAGATTAGATCTACCATAAAAGATTAGATATTGCTAAATTAATGCATCCAATCTTGAGGGTATTTAACAATGTTGCTGCTGGTAGTGCACATATTTCTTAAGATCATATTTCTCCCTATAGGCAAAACACAACAATTTTGCGTCGTTCTGAAAAAGTTATTCAAATTGTTTCAGAAATTTACATCAGTAGCTCATCATGTTATGAATATAATGTAATTCAATTGGCAAATATAGGTGGATAAATAATTTGAATTAATGGTATAATTTATATTATTTATTATTTATAAGTAATAATTGAATTTTCACTTTAAATCAGGTGCATCATATGACCAAAGGTCAGTTTTAACCAACTTCGATTCTTAATTAAAGAAATCTACGTTCGGGACGATTATTCAAATTCAAGCAGTCTATCAAAAATTTAATTAATTTTGAAATTTTATTCTATCGCTAATAGTTCTCAAGTTTGACTATTATATTGACTATTGATTAGTTATAGATCAAGATTAGTTAAGTCAATTAAGTTTGTAAATGGTGTTTGTGGGTATAGACAAAATATTGATATTTTATCATAATTTTTCCAATGTTTTCTTTTTTCCAAATAACTGAATTCTATGTATTTTCTCTTTAAATCGTTTAATTCATCAAAGCTTTAATACTGAACACATATATACAATAAAATGTTGTGGCTTGTTTTGAAGATAAATGGTAAATATACAGAGGTAGACTATATATAGATCTCGGTTACAAAATAAATCCGAGCAATTTATCTTTAAATCTATTCAATCAATAGGTGAAATGGTGAATGATGTCAATAAAATAAATGCATGCTGGAAATCTATTCTATTTCATTTAATAGAAGTATACTATTAAATAAAGTAAAGAGAAATAAATAAATAAATAATAGAATATATGTAGATACAAAGTAGTAAAATAGAATGAGGGGTATTAAACAATGATATGAAAAAGTAAGTGAAAATAAGCTAAATGAAATAAATTAGATACATACATTAATTTGAGGAGCTTGCCTAATTTCGTATAGCTCTAGTCTAGAGCTCATCATTTTAAGTAAATATTGTGTAGAATATTTGCAGAAGTATGTAAGTATAAAATTACAGTAAATTTAAAGATCGTAAAAATAAATTAAAAACTAGGGTAGAAATTATAAAAATAAATGAAAACCAGAAAAGCCGCAATAAAGTGTATGATAATCGAAATGATTATTACAAGCAGATCAACATTAGTTTCACTTGAAAAATGATAAGCAAAATTTGCTACGTTTGTGTGTGAGGGTCGTATATCGTAATAGACATACATTTTTCTACTTTATACAAAATGCAAATAATAAAAAAAGAGAAGAAATTGAAACCAATTTCTCTTGTTATTCAATATTCACTAATATTCAACTATTGACAAGTATAAAACAAAAAAAGAGTTTCGTTTTGTTCGCACAAACACTATTCGTAAATAGTATTTCGAAGTTATTTGAATTATTCACAGGCCGTCAAAATGCCAATCAATCATTGTGTTGGCATATGGATTTTATATTTTTCCTTATTCTTGAATTATTCAATATAAAATATAAAATGGTTGATAATAGCAACGCATATGAACTTGAAAGGATTGTGGTAAGTAAGTTCTGTTTTTTCTATAGGTATTTTATGGATATACCAATAAAGACATTTCTACGAATTTTTAATGACGCGCCTTCGCCATTAGATCAAGATCCATACGCAATAAATTTAATTCAGAAAACGTTACAACCAATTAAAATAATAAATTTTCAAGATTGTTAATTACTCTATGTATATTTTGTTGTTAAAATCTAAAATAAGAAATTGTAACATTAATAAATATAGAAAAATATATAGTATTCACGAAAATCCGAATAGTTGACTTGAAAGTAAAACTTTAAGCCGAAAGAATTTAACTTGTCAAAAGTGTTTTTCGCCTACAGTCTTGACTAAAACTCACTTAACAATGTTCAAATTGAAAATAATGAATGTTTACTACATTTTGGAAGTCTAATTTTAAAGTTTAAAGTACTGTCTAGTCCATACGTAGAAGTAGATTTATAAATGCGTTTAAACTATATGTCAAAGGGTGAAAAATATTAATCTTATGAATCACCCGTACATATGACAAAGTACACATTTTGAAATAATATCAATTAGGTTCTTGCTAGATAATTTCCATTCATGTACTAGAGAACCGCAGAAATTATTAATTATATCAAAATATAAATTTCTACTGTTCGATTCTTAAAAATTGTTCGTTTAATTCATTTTTAAGTATTCAAATTATTCCAATTAAACAGATCGACAAATCTTCATTTAATAAAATCGAAAAATAAAATAGAGCAGCAGCAGCCCTTCGGGCCAACGCGATCCCATTAAATTTTTACATCACTGAATATTCTAACCGGAAATTATCATTTAATAAATAGAATACAATTCTCCACACCCACAGTCTGTTCAAGTAATAGTGTTCACAATATATCGATATCTGATAGATTGCTTTAATAATTGAAAGAATAACATTTTATGCTTTAAATCTAGAAAGCTGTTATTTTTTACAGCGCATAGTTGCTTTTTGACGAATGACAGAAATCAACATAACTTTAGAAAAACTAAAACTTGAATTGACAAATTGTGACATTTTCGTTTCATTAATAATTATGTACTATGGTACAAATTTAATGGAAAACCTAGTTTTAAGGTGTTGTATTCCGTGTTTAATCGCCAAATGCTTCATTGCCTGATTCTTTCTGTTCAAGAATTTTAATTTAAATTTGACAAGTAGTATTTGCAAATTCCTCTTTATTATCCACGTTAAAATAAAAATTAAAAGAAAATTTTCTCTCCTCATTAAAGTTACTTTCTCCTTTTTCCTTATTTTTGTCTTTATCAAATTTTTCACGATTCACAATCCCTCATTTCTTTTCGTATCGTGCTCTACTTACTACTCATTTTACTTGGCTTGTTTTAAAAGGAAAACATAATTAGATTTCCTTAAGTTAATAAAAAAAAGGCAAGATGGAGGTGATTTACCAACAAAGGAAATTAATTTTAAATTTACTATTTAGTGATGGTGGTGCTTTGAAGTGAAAATATTTCTATGAAAATTAAATTTTTAAGTATTGTTTTTATAATATGTTTTAGCATCAAACGATAATTGGTATAATTTTATGCAGTTTTGCTTCAGAATTCAAATTAATTATTTTACTCGTTCGTAATAAATCTTCATATTTTATTAAAGTCGTTATTCAAACTTGTCAGCCTATATTTTTAATGGAACAAAATTTAATATTAGTTATTTCAGTTGAAGATGAGTTATAAAAACGGCAAGTACCACTACTACAACTAAATGCATATAACTTTTCTCCAAACATAGAATAATTTCATTCATCTCGCTGTGAAGAATTATTTTATTGTTCATAAATAATTGTATTCCAGGAGTCATTTTTCTAGAAAGTATTCTTCATCTCCGCTATTCGCCTCTCAAAGGAATTAATTAGTATCTACATAAAGAAATCTAAGAAATTTGTAGCTCAATGGAGCAATATTTTCTCCATTTCGCATATCGAAATAAATCAAACGATAAGCATGCCATAGGAAGAAAAGGAACCATAGAGATAAATAACATTTGGTGAACATCCACTATCGGTTCGTTATCACTACAGTCGTATATTTTATACTAGATTTGTTATTTGGTTACACCGAAAAGAAAATCTAGTGATAAATTTTTGGATAAGTGGATAACATGGAGTTGAATTTCCGCTATTTGGGAATTTAGGAACATTTCCTCTAAATAAATTTTATCATTTAATTCAGTCTAGCGAAATAAGTTAATTAAGAGGAATTTCGAAAAATTCCATCAAAGTTTGACAATAAATTCATTTTATAATTCGGGGCTCCTCTTATGATAAGAGTCTTATCTTGTTTATTGTTGAAGAAACTATTTATTGCTTATGAGTTCATATTGCCGTTTATAATTTTAAACTGTTTACGTCCGTTTATATAAACACTAAGGAAGTAGCAAGTAATGAAAACTTTACATTAATGGCAGGAATATGAGAGATTATATGCTAGGCCAAGCAAGCATCCGTTAACTGGATATAAGCCAACGCTATGAAGCGTCATTACAAACTAAGAGAACACGAACATCTGAGAACTAATGAAGCATTTTAAATTGTTATAAAGAATTCCAATAACCAACTTGAATTTAAATATCTATAATGTATGAATCCAATATTATCTATCTATTGTTTCCCGATTAAATTGAATATTTTTCAGTAATTGAAAATAAGTAAATCGTAGAAATGAATAAATCATTAATCTAATTTCCCGAAGACATTTTTCAAAAAGACAATTTTGGATTGGATTTTCTATTTTCAATTTTATTTTTTCGCTTGCAAATTTTCAATACGTAACTTTTATTTACCGTAATGTAATCGGGTTTTTTTATTTCTTTCGTTTTGTTTTTTTTCTTCTATCTGGATTTTCACATTTCCCTTACCTCTACATCTTCTTTTTCGTATATATATTAGGTATTTTGTCGAAGTAAATTTTCAACAGGTTTTTATTGAATTTCCTCTGGAAGTTGTTCAACGTACATATATATTCGAATAGAATATATATTCTTTTATATTGGTGTCTATTTAGGTTGTAAAGTGGAAAATTTCCCTTTAATGGACTCGGCAAAGTTGTTTTTGAATATTTTATAAAGAAAAAGTTATGCGTGATATTCTGCGTTTTTCACGAACAGGGGGAAGGAAATTAAGATGTAAAAATCGTCGAATCAGCAGTTTTTTGACTTTTATTTATATTGCAAGAAAAAGTGTAAAGCGGAGTTCACAATTGCCGAGAACGGCAACGTAAATGAATACGTAAATATGAACATAAACCCTAAAAAAGTTCGAATATATGTGGATGCATTTACAATTAACAGGAACAGCAATACTGTACATGAACGAGAACGGGAAAGTTGGGCAACTTTTAACTTTTCACGTTCACGTTCCCAATTTTTATATTTGACACATGCAAAGATACACAAAAAAAATTGAGTTGTTTTGGGAATCGTTCGAAAAAGGTTTACGGCAATTGCGAATGTTATTTACGTATTCTTTCGCGGGTCAATGCACATTCATCAATACGTATCCGTTTACGTCCACGTTCCCATCAATTGTGAATCCCACTTAATGCCGTCGCTCCACACATTCAATTCTGGTTGGAAAAAGGAAAACCACCTGAATTTAATGGATTGATAAAAAATAGAAGACTTAATGCAAATTAGCATTTTCTTATTCAATCTCTTAATATTATGAGACACAAAGTGCTTATAACACGATATGTAAACCTCATCGGATCCATTAACGGTTTAGAATTAACTCTATGAAATCTCAGAGATAATGATAAATTAATATCACTCTTTTAAACTAAATTAAATAAAAACAAATACAGCTTTAATTAACATAAAAATTCGATTAGGAAATGTGTAAATTCTTTTGTGGTATTTAAAGCCGTAGCCACACACAGCAGTAGAACCAGCAGCCATAAAAATCCCTAATCCAATCAGTAATTTAATTACCATAAACTTTTGATGTGGTGTTTTTAATATTCGCTTTTTGTTTCATATAAACTATATAAAGTGCTATTCAAGAATATTAGTGGTGAAACGTATGGTAATACGCTGAGATATAAAAAAAAACATCTATGCTATTAAGTAGTTAAACAAGGCCGATTCTCCCTCAACTTAGACTCTAGAGGGGGGATTGTAAATTCAGGGGTAAGGGGGTGGTTTTTCAATATGGTGTCAATCAAAGGGGTGTGTACAAGTTTAAGGGGTGGGGGGTAATTCAATATGGCGTCAGAGGGGAGGGTACTAAGGGAAAGGGGTAATGGCGTCGTTGGATTTCATTGGATGGGTGGGGAAAGGGGTAATTCAATATGACGTCGTTGGATGGGTGGGGAAAAAGGTAATTCAATATGGCGTCGTTGGATTTAATTGGATGGGTGGGAAAAGGGGTGATTCAATATGGCACCGTTGGATTTGATTGGTCGGGCGAATGGTGGGTCGTCCGGCGTCCATTAGCGTCACCATGGTTATTGTCCAGTTAATTTTAACGCCATTTTGTCCATTTAATGAGAGTCGCTTAATTACTTTAAAGAAAAAAGGCTGCATGCAGATGTAAAAACCATCGAGGCCAGACGGTCTGACGTTATTTGAAAAGCCAAAAAGTTAAGTGATTTTTAATTGGCAGGTTGATAAGCTACCCTCTATGACGATTATCATTTCTTGTCATAGACGATGAAGAATGTGCTCTTAACAATAATATCATTTGAATGCTATTAAGAATTATCTAGTAAAATTTGTGGTTATCTACACATGAGATTGAGAAGGTCGAAAAGCCACCCTCTACTGCAGACAGATGTAAAAACCATCGAGGCCAGACGGTCTGGCGTTATTTGAAAAGCCAAAAAGTTAAGTGATTTTTAATTGGCAGGTTGATAAGCTACCCTGAATATAAAAATAATCTAATCTTCAATAGGGTAGATTTCTGTTATCTTGAGAAACCAACTAAGTACATAGACGATGA
The DNA here is from genome assembly GCA_949748235.1 of Platypus cylindrus. Taxonomy (NCBI): domain Eukaryota; kingdom Metazoa; phylum Arthropoda; class Insecta; order Coleoptera; family Curculionidae; genus Platypus; species Platypus cylindrus. The sequence continues at coordinate 17,246,387 of OX456488.1, read as the reverse complement.
AGAATGTGCTAAATTCAACTGTATAGAGATTAGTGAAAGGAGGAGCCAATCAGTTTATTTATTTATTTATTTTTTTTTTCCAATATAAATATGGGCTCATGTGAGCTATTTGTCAAATGCAGTTTCATCTACAACAACTACATAAAATATTGAAGTTTAAACAATACATATCGAGCGTTTAAATAATTTGGTTTGATAATTCTAATAGGCTACAGGTAAATATTTGTCAAATACAGTTTCATCTTCAACAACTAAAGGTCTCAAGTTTATGTGTTCAGGTAAATATTAATTTATTAGCAATTATTTTTGAAAAATTTATTATTTACTAAATATAATTTATTATATTTTTATTTGTAGAGAAAAATGGATTTAAAATGTCTAAATGCTGCTGCTGTATCATCATCAAAACCAAAAATTGGTATGGATGAACTGGTTCCCGATGAGAAGTATCAAATTTTAAACGTCACAGTAGTCAAAAGTAAATTCGGGGAAGTGATCAAATTAGAATTAGAGAACAATATATTATTTTTACCACAGAGGATGACGGAACCTTTTAAGAAAAATTTGCATTTATTCATTAACAATAAATATTATATTATTTTTAAATGTATGAAAAAAATATCCAACACCATATCAACACCAGAGTTTGAAATTTCTGAATAAAACGCTTATTACTTGAATAATGGTATTTTTATTTTAAATCAGACAATATTTTGTGTTTATTAATTAACATATATTCTCTTAAACAATTACTATATACATCATTAAAACTATAAACATATTCACAAATTACATTCTTAATATCTTCAGGAGTAACTAGATCCGAAAACAATTCTTTAAAAACATGTATAATATTACTATAATATGCCTTAAAATCAATTAATATTAATTTTTTAACAACATCAGCAATAAAATAAAAATTAGCTATTAACAAGTTATGTATATTAGTCTCTGTTAAAACAATAGTTTTTCCGCATCTTGTAACTTCCACCATCTTCAGTCCATCAATACCGTTGCTGCCTAAGACAATTATATCATTACACATGATAAAACGTAGATAATCCATATCCATATTTCGAAAATATCCACTAAGAAGCCAATGCATATTAGATATGAACTTTTGCCATTCATTTATTTCGAATATTAAAGCATTGCTTACATTAATGCATGGTCTAAATTCTTTGTATGTGTTTAAACCAATATCGATGAAAATTTCGTTATCAGAAAAAAAAAATCTTTTATTTAAAATAAAACACTCATCATTTGTTTCACGTTCAAACTCGTCTAATAATTCAAAACATTCTTTGTCTATTTGATTGGCACTAAAAACACATTGATTTTCAGAAGACATCGTGCTAGTCAAGATTCTATGAAACAACTAATATTCCCTATAATATATTTGTCTCATCAAGCCAACTATTATGAGAATTATCAAAGCCAAGCCATTTTACATATACCATGTTGCCTCTTTTCTTTAGAACTTTTTCAACTAAATAAACATCTGGTTGTTTTGTTTTCTGCAGCTCATAAGAATAAAAAGCTCCTCTTATGGGTCTCTTATTTATATCTTCCAACAAGTATGTTACAGGATTGGTGTGATTAATTTTAATAATTTTAAATAATTCAGTAGTCCAATTCGGTGTGTAGCCTTTATCGAAAACATGTTTTTCTTTACTAATACGCACTTCATCTCCAATGTTAAGTTTGGATCCAGGAAATATTTTTATGTGATTATACACAGTATCCAATAATTTTCTTTCAATTGTTTCACTAACATCACATGGTCTCATTTTAATTACACTATGTTTTGATTCATTATAATTCTTCACAATAGTGGGTAAAATAGAAATCCATTTGTGTGTGCCATTTAAACTAAAATATTTATATAATCGTTCCTTTATGGTACGAATAGTGCGTTCGGCAATGGCCGCTTTCATTTGTGAATATGTTGAATAATGATTAATATTGTATTGTTGCAACAAACGTTGATAATAATGATTATAGAATTCTTTACCCTGATCGGTATGCAAATTTTTCGGAAAACGCTTAGAAGTGGATAATATTCTAGCAAATGCCGCTGTCACTTCTTCCCCTGTTTTTGATTTTAGTGGTTCAGTCCACACATATTTTGAAAAACAATCGATAACCAACAGAATATATTTAAATTGATTATTTTCTTTAGCATATGTATCCATTTGGGCAAGATCGGCTTGCCATAAATCATCCAGCCCTTTAATAAGCGTTCGTCTCCTAGGGAAATTTTTTCTTATCGATCTATGTAATTCATTAACCACTTGAATTTTTTCGATTGATGCCATTTTACGGCCACAATTTGATTAGCACTAATTCACTATTGAAGTACCTATTTAAGTTTTCTAATATCAAGTTTATTAACTTTATTATTATCAAGAATTGTAATTTGGCTTCCTATATTACTAACAATATTATTAATTTTATTAATTTCGTGTATATTGTTAGTTATATTTATTTGAACTTCATGCAATTTTGAAGCTATTTCCCTACGATCATCAATATGCTTGCTCTTAACATCTTCAATTGCTGTTACTAATTTTTGAATCTTTAGTTCAAGTGCTGTTGATAATTCTTCAATCTTTATTTCAAGTCCTCTATAAAGCAGATTCATTTTATCAGCAAAACCTACTGATTGTTCTCTATGTCTCTCAGACATAACTGCGACATCTTGTTGTACCATCAAATAGAAATTCATGATTGTCTTACATGACTCATCCACATATTTCTTATTAGAAACATCTTCATCTTGGGAGGGCAATTTAACATTACATATTTTTAAACCACCAATATCTAAGTCACCATTTAATGTAAAAGAAAACAATGACGAAGGAGAAGCAACAGGTTGATAATATTTATCAGCTGCACGTCCGAACTTGTCTATACTCATTTCTACTATAGGAAAACGATTAACTAAGAAGAGTTAATATACGATTTTCGCTTCTTTTAATTCTTCAATAATTGATGCAATTTCATTGGTGTGGGAGTTATTTCCAGCATATTTAGATGCAAATAATAATCGTAGTCTATCAACTAACTCATTAACATCATCCCAATAGACATATTCTACTGGTTTTGTATTATATGTCATATAATTATTATCATAGTTACCACCCTTTTTTGATAGTAATGGTCGTATGATATGTTTATATTTGAAGCTTTTTGCACCTATAATTCTACCTTCTGCAGAATAATTTTTTCGATAGAGATTGGTTTTGTCTATAATGTCTTCGAATGCATCAGTATCTTCATCATTAAAATTTTTAGATTTTTTATAAAATAACAACTCATAAAGCCCCTCAGTGCCTTCATAAGGGTCACCGTCTACGATTATCTCACCCGTAATATTATCAAATTCTATTTCTTTACTACCTAAGCTCCATGTTCTAGTAGTAGCATTATATCTGGGGGCATGAGTGACGTCAATTTTCGAAGAATGTTGAAAATATTCTTCTATATATTTTTGTGAAACGTTGGGATAATCTTGTAAATTTATTACATTTTTAGCATTCGCCTCTATTATTTCACTATAATCATCGTCAGCTGTCATCATTGTATTATCACTATCAGTATCCGTTTCTTTTAACATAGTTTTTATTTCACTCTCATCTATAGGTTCCTGTTTATTTATTTTCATCACATTTGATTTCACCTCTGCTTTGATAGGTAATTTTACCGCTTTTTGATTATTTTCAATTTCTTTTAAATGGGTGGTGATAGGAGAAAAAATTCTATTTATTGTGGCATCTTCATTTGATCTCCCCAATTTTAATGCCATATATTTTTTTCGGACATCATTAGCTAATTTTATAATTTTCTGTTTACGTTCTGATTCAACCTTATTTAAAAGCTTCATCATAAACAAATGATTATTAATAGAACTATTCATTAACTTTTATATACTCATCGAACCCCATTCGATAACGTCCATTATTTAATTCAAATTCCTTAACAACAACCAATGGCTTAAATTTATTGGAATTCCAACATTGAGAACATAAGGTTTTAAATGTATTATATGATATATCTGGTGTAACATGTTCATCAAACACATGCTTTAAATTAACATCATCCTGTTTGAATAATACAATTACATTACAGTTATCTCTTATTAATTGTTTCGGGATTTTGGAATAAGTTTGACATAAGTATGCCACATCAATAGATTTATGCCGACCCATAGAAAAATATGCCCTAATTTTATCTTGCTTATCACAGGAAACATCATCAAATATAAATACAGAGTTTTCTTTAGCTTCATCAGGATCAGTGATTAATTCATTATCCTTATATGGAAAATATTCAATTTCCTTAACTTGCTGCAAAACATTTTCTAATAATTTATACTTTGGTTGATAAAGAGACTTTGAATATAAATATATATTAGCAAATTTCAGTCCATTAGGATTGAATAACAACGCTAAAAGTGAATTAGTTTTTCCACAACCACTAGGGCCGCAAAATATAGCGCGAAAACAATTTGGTAATAATTTACTATGTACACAGATTTTAGACGTGGAATCATCAAAATCTAAATTTTCAACATCGAGCTTAAGATCTTGTGATACTAAATGCATGATTCTAACTGAAAATTTAAAACATCCATTTATTATTTATATATATAAAAGCTGCAAAGTTTTAATATGATTTAGTAATATGCAAACTGTTAAACACAAAGGTGCGGGTATTGTAAATTCGTTAATTAATAAATTACCTATTGAATTACATATTCCCGGCTATCAGTGGTGTGGACCTGGTACAAAAGTACAAAAACGATTAGCGCGAGGCGATCCTGGTATTAATCAATTAGACGCCGCCTGTAAGCAGCACGATCTTTTATATAGTTCAAGTTCATCATTGTCTGATAGACATAAAGCAGATAAAGAGTTAGAAAATAGTGCTTGGGAACGCGTTAAATCAAAAGATTCTAGTGTTGGTGAAAAAGCCGCGTCTTGGGTTGTTCTAAATACAATGAAAGTTAAAAGAAAAATGGGTATGGGACTGTCATTCAAGACACATGTTGTAAATCCTACATCGAAAAGTTTACGAAAATATGCAGTGAATAATAAAAGTTTACGAAAATCTTCATTAGCTGGATTAAAAGCTGCTCGAATGGCTATTAAAAAAGCAGGTGGTAGAAAAAAGATACGACTACCTCGTATTATTCCATTTGAACATAAATCTGGCGGATTTTTACCACTATTGCCAATTCTATCTGCTTTAGGAGCAATGGGAGCTCTAGCTGGTGGAGCATCTACTGTTGTTAAAAATGTAATGGATATCAAAAGGAAAATAAATGATGGCAACAATGCTTCAAAGATTGAAATTGGCAAGAAAGGTTCGGGATTGTATCTTCGAAAAAATTCCAAAGGTTATGGTTTATTTTTAAAAAAGCCCGAAAATTCGAGACGCTGAATTTACCTAATAGAGCTCTGTATGACTATGAAATAATAAACTGTGCAAATAAATTGAAACTACCATATTTTAGAGGTGTATTTATGCGTGATCAGCTACCCAATCATATACATCGTAATGAAAGTGCTATTGTTAATTTAGATTTGAATGCCAATGCAGGTACTCATTGGGTGGCATATAAAAAACGAGGAAGTGCAATCAATTATTTCGATAGTTTCGGTAATTTAAAACCACCAGTAGAACTAGTAAATTATTTTGGTCCATCAACTAATATAATCTACAATAAAAAGCAATATCAAAGATTCAATTCTAGTAATTGTGGTCATTTATGTATTGAATTTCTATATAATACCAAGTTGTAATTAAGTTGATTATTAGTTATGTCTATAATATTAACGCTGAAGGATCGCAAGTCTACACTCTCCATAGATTTTCCTATCCCCATACAATTGGATGCAAATTATCAATACGGATTAGCACTCATTGGTTTCTTTTCCTACAATACTATACCCAACGTAGAAGAAAATACAGAATTTTACTATATAGATAAAAGCAAACAGTTGAATTCAATTCATCTGCCTGGTGGTGTATACGAAATTACAGATATTAATAATTTTTTAAAGAAGAAGTTGCTAAATTTCAATTTGAATGGTAATGAAAAAGAGGAAGATATATTTTTCCTAAGACCAAACAATAATACTTTGAAGTGTGAAATTTTTCATCGTGATTTTGATATAGATTTCACTTATAACAATTCGTTGGCAAAACTCCTAGGATTCTCACGAAAGGTATTACCAGCAGGAATAGTTCATTCATCTGATCGTCCTGTAAACATTGTTAAAGTTCGAACAATTCACGTGGATAGTAACATAACAAGTGGGGCATATTACAACGGGATACCATCTCATACATTATATGAATTTCCTGTTACATCTAACCCAGGGTATTCTATAGACGAAATTCCACGAAACTTAATTTATTTGCCAATAATCAGAAAAGAGATTTCTAACATTTCATTGAAAATAGTAGATCAAGATTTTAATCTGGTGAATTTTCGAGGCGAAGAAATTATCATCCGATTGGAATTGAAAAAAGATGGTTTTAATAATTAAATCGTATAAAAGACATATCCACCCCTCACCATGCTCAGTTAGAAAAAGTTGTTCAAGAAGAAAGTTGGGGGGTAAATTATCACCATTAAACGTCAATTTTCTCAAAACAATTGGATATGTCGTACGATCAAATTTTAAACCTGTATAAGCCGGTGATTACCGATACCTCCATAATTAATATGGAATATCGAACATATTTGCCCTATGTTAAATCATTTGATAATAATGATGTAATCGAAATAACCGTAAATAGAAATGATGTTTGGCTGTTAATGAGCGAGGCTGCATTAGTCATTAAAGGAACACTGAAAAAGACAAGAGGAGAAGGCGATGGTTGTTTACTTAATAATGCAGGAGCCTTTTTGTTTGATTCAGTAACATATGAATTGAATGGAGTTGAAGTGGAGCATGTAAAAGATCCGGGGATTGTGAGCCTTATTCGTGGCTATTTATGTTATACTGAAGATGATACTAAACATTTAACAATGGCCAGTTGGTACTATCCAAATCAAAACCCGACATGTGCTAACAAAGAATTCTTTATGCGAATACCTTTAGCTCACTTATTCGGTGTTTTTAGTGATTATAAGACAATGATGTGTGGAAAACACACATTGCGACTAGTAAGGTCTCGAACAGATAACAATGCTCTATTGAATCCTAATAGTGAAACAATAACTGAAATTAAAATTGATAGTATTGAGTTGAAAGTGAGCCATGTAATGCCAAATGATAATATTAAAATGGAATTATTAAAGTCAATTAAACATGATCGGCCAATCTTGATTCCATTTAGGAAATGGGAATATCACGAATTACCAGCTCTTAATACAGGGTCGACAAAAGAAATTTGGAGTGTGAAAACTACTACAAATGTAGAGTGTCCTCGTTATGCTATTATTGGTTTTCATAATAACCGAAAAGATATAGCAACTGCTGATTCTACATTATTTGATCATATGAACATATCAAATATCCGATTGTCTTTAAATGGAGATTATTATCCATATGAACGAATGAATTTAGATTTTGCATCAGATAATTATACAAATGTATATTATAATTATACAGAGTTTTATAGGAGTTACATGGCTCAATCTCTATTAGAACGCAAACAGGTTCTATTAAGTTATGATAAATTTAAAACACACGCGCTCTTTGTTATTGATTGTTCTAAAAGAGATGAAAGTATAAAATCTTCAACAGTTGACGTTAAGATTGAGATTGATACACATCAAGCTTTTCCTGAAAATACAAAAGCATACTGCATCATTATTCACGATTGTATTATCGAGTATTTGCCTCTCAGTGAAATTGTTCGAAAAATTAATTAAAATGAAAATTGCAATTGTTGATATGCAAGGTTTTGTATTAAATAGTAGTGAACACGAACGGAAGTTTCATGTTAAAGAGATCACTATTATGCATGATTCACAATATAATCATTATGTATTTCAAGAACCAAAACCATATTCGGCATTATCTATTCCCGAAAAGAAAGATGTAAATTATGCAATTTATAACATTCATGGGCTTCCATACCAATCAGGATACATTAGCTACGATTATATACATTTAATAAGAAAAAAATTATATGGATTTGATATTGTGTATGTTAAAGGACACCAGAAGAAGGATTTTCTACTAAATTTATTTGAAGATTTGGATGCTAGCAAACAATCGTTACCGAAAATTGTAAACATTGAAAGTTTAAGTAGTTGGCATTCACCACCTAAATTTAATATTGATGTACCGAAATGTATGGAACATTTAAATGATAAGTTTTATATGTGTAGTTTAAGAAACTGTTTTGTACTTAGTAATTGGATTTATAATTGTTTACCACAATAAATATATATATATGCTAGTTAATTGTTTCTATAAATTAGTTCACCTCACAATGTTGGGAATTCCTTTCCTAATATTAGTCACCATTTTTAATAATGTGCTCTATATGAGTCATCCAAAAAATGTGCAAGAAGTTTATATTTGTTTCACCCCTACAAATGATCATTGGCCTTCCAATTGGAATAAGATGAACAAAGTTACCGAATCAGTTCTATCTACATCTATTCCGAAAGATTCAACAACATATAAAATTAGAATTATTGACCATAAGGCTGTGTTTAAAGATAGTGAGTGGCAGAATTTAAACAGGTTCCCCACCCCTATCTTCATTTCCACATTGGCAGCAGAAAAACTTGATTCAGTCTTAGCAATACTTTATTGTGTTGCACTACTATCTGTCTCATTATTCTTAAAGTGTGTTGTTAAGTTGATTAGAAAATTAAAAGCATGGTGAAACTTGAGCAGGTGTTAGAATTGAAGAAAATTATTAACCACGAAATGGATTCAAATAATGAATATATTACAAAATTAATAAAATATAAGATGGAATTGCCTAAAAATATGTTATTGCTATTATTGAAGCCATGCTGGGGACACTCTACAACAGCTGAAGGTGACGTCATCGATGGACCGTTGTACAATCACAGCATTAATTGCAGTATATGTTTAGAATTTATATTAAAATCATACACTTCATGAATAAAAACATATATTTTTAACAATTGTATTTTTTTTTTTTTTTTTTTACATATAATAAAGTTATATACAACAATACTTATTCTACTACCTATGAATTATATTCAAATATTTGCAAATTCTTTGGGTATTTTATAGTGGCCCCAAGGAAGCGTGTCGGTACTGTTAGGTAATAAATATCTTTTATCATCAAAGGAATTAAGGGCCAACTTGACTTCCTCTATACTAAATATGTTATGATTATATGAACGGATAGACCGTTGGGCAACAATTTTATCCTTTCCTAACATTAAACAATCATAATAATCATTAAAAGTTATTTCATTTTTTACAACATTATTTCTTATACCCTTAATTTTCTTTAAACACTTATTATCTAGCTTATATGTATACATTTTTGACCTTAAACCTATAAAATGGGTTATAATATGCCCACATGCTTCATCTTTCATTAATCCTAGTACTTTTTTGTTCAATTGGGGTATGTTATACTTATTATTTAACGGATAATCGCTAGTATCAAATTTGCTAATATGCTTTTTAATAATTTCGCTATAAACATCATCACACATTATTTCATAAATAAAACTATCAGTATCTGTATACATCAATTTGCATTGATTTAATGGTAGTTTCAATATAAATTGGTAATGGAAGTCATACATTACGGTCTTTGAAATATCTAAAATGGCCATGCCCACATATACCGGTTTGTTAAATATAATTTGAGCTTTATTTAATTCTACAGCAACTAAATTATCGTCAAAAATTTTACGGCTATGGAATAATGGACTTGAAATTAAATTTTTTGCTCCATATCGCCCGCCCCATTTATTCACTAATTTAATATTTCTATGGTTTCTTATGTTTTCCATCGTTTTTCCAAAAACTGCGTTATTCATCAATTTGAATAAACTTTTATCAAAATCTGATTGAGCATTGGTTCGTAACATTGTATTTAAATCAATATAAGATTTCAACCATGGAGACTGTTTGAACTTCAATATTTTATGAATTTTAGTTAGAATTAAACCGTTATTTAATGCTTGTTTTAAATTCCTATAATGAATAACATAATTTTTTTTATCTTTTACTGTATTTAACAATTTAGACAGTTTTGAATTTGGAGGTTTCTCGTGATCAGCACAAAAAGGAAAATCTTTATGTTCATCATGTAGACAAGATGGATACTCTAAATCAACTTCTAGAATATATCCTTCGTCTGCATCATCTCTTAATTGGCTAATGTTGAAATCATTAATATTATTGACCCAAACAAAATTATCGTATGGTAAGTACTGACCCATAGCCCAACCATATAAATTATTAACGTCAAAATATAATAAATATTTCGATAGTTTAGAAGAATCATAATTAGTCATATATTTATTGTTGGCTTCGGAATAACGATTGGAGCACATAGAAATTCCTCCCCTTAACCCCTTTTCTATGAATAATAATTGATTAATATCTTTAATAAGTTTAAGTCTACATTTAGTAATTCTAAGCATGCAATCCCAAGCATATCCTGGTAAAGTATAGTACCATGCTGGATCTAATTTGTAAATATTCTGACACCTATTTCTAAAGTTTTCAAAAACATCTGCCAACAGAATTACATCAGTTTTTAAATATAAATCACTATACTCTCCTAAATTTAGCATATTAAATTTATTCCAAACATTTAGAGCATGTTCATATTCATCTTCATTAATATTTTGATCGTTTAATTTATTATAGAATAATTCTCTTTTTGGTAATTCGTCATCATTTAATTTATCTAAATTATCAACATAATCATAGGGAAAAACACCTTTACGTGTAAGCAGGTGAAATTTTTCATTATCTAAATAATTAAATTCCTGCTTAAGATTTGTTAGATCATTTATATTTAAAGTAGATGCTAATTCTGCTAACGATGTACCCAAAAACCTAAATGAATCTATGAACCTATATTTAATACTATTTTCTGTATAATATTGAGTAAATGATATATATTTTTCTTTATTAATGGGTAATAAGCTAACTCTATTGTTTTTACATAATTCTTTAATTAAAAAATGTCCATCGTAATTAGAGAGATTATGGCAAACTATTGGAATAACAAATAATTTTTTAAAATTTAAATTACAATTAGAGTGAGCGAATCCTGTAAATTCACCATTAAAAAGATTATGATCTGCTACAATTACATCATCAATCACAAATAGTTTCTCACAAATATGACATGCTATAGCTGTATTTTTATCAACTCCGGGAGTCGTAAGTATCACAGTTTTTAACTTTTCCTCAAGATTGAATGCTAATATTTCCAATTGATTTGAAAACCATTCTACACAGTTCTCTCCGCGATATGATTTATAGAATGAAATTGAATTATCATATGCACATTTAAAATAAAAACCTACACTAAAAGCTTTATGTTGTTGATAAAAATTTTTATTATGTACTTTTTCTAAAACACATTCGAAATCCAAATAAATTATAAAGGGCGATTTTTGTTTATACGTAAAACTTTTAAATTCAACATAATCATACTTTGGGAAAGTTATCTTACAAAATTTTTTCTGTTCACATAACTCTAAATGATCATTTAATTTATTCTCATCATTAAAATAATTCAAGCAGCGATCGCATACAAAAATGGCATGTTGTTTATTATTTATTTGTTTCGAGATAAGCCTAGAAAGATTTGTTATAAGAGAGTAGTGATATGAAATTTCCTCAAATTTATTACTCTCTGCAGGTAGTGGATCATAATCGTTTATATTTGGATAATATGTGTCTTGTATTAATAATAAATTTATATGTTTACTTAATTTCGAGTCCGTTATTCGACATGGTACTACTGAAAAATGCTTACCTTTCTTATTTTCAATAAGTTCAAGTATATAAACATTAACAGAAATATTGTTTAATCTTTCAAATTTTGGAATTTGGTCTATGGTAATAGGTAAAGTTAAGCCTTCGGTTATTAATACATTATTGTAATGAGGATAAGATGATACTCTATCTGAATTATGAGTAGGATAAAGAGCTGCGATGACGCTCCAATAAAAACAAGCATTATCGAAATTCTTAATGTTTATGCAAGCGCGTTTAACACGAATTTCATCCGGTAGTTTAATAAAAGATGAAGCACCGTTTCCAAATGTATGCTTATTAATATTTATTTCCAAACTAATTAACTTATGTAATGCCCAACCACTATCGCGCTCTTGGAATTCACTCATTGCTGTTAATACTTTTTCCACAACATTTGTTTGGAACCAGTCTGATAGATTGCTTCCAATGTCAATAATTATGTTTTTGGTAATAAAATATTTATATTCAAACGTATCTAGATTGTTCTTCTTAATAATATATTCACCGCAAAAACAAGTGTTTATTTTTATTGTTTTAATAGATTTAAATATATTAAGAATTCTACGTTTGACTAATTGGAAAGCGTCTTTAAAAAATTCTAAAATGTCTATATGTTTTAAATTATAAATAATCCCAGTTCTAATGCGACTATTAAATGCAGCGTTAATATTTTCCCACCTAACCCTATCACTACGTTTTACTCCATTGTCACCCCCGCCAATATGTATGTTATTAGTTTGTAATAGAATTCGCAATCGTTTTAAATGAGTGATATTGGTTAAAATCTTTCTGTATTTACCATTTGATAGTTGCCCTTCTTTCGATATTTTCGTTAACTGTCGGATGCTTGTATTAATTTTTTTAATCCAATTTTTCTTTTCTCTGGAATTTTGTAATAGTTTTGTGGCTTCGGTAACAATTCGGATAACTTCATGGCTTAGGTCAATTGCACAATCCATTACTGGAAAAATAAATATTTCATTGCAAAACCAATATTAAATCCAAAATGTTAATATTTACCTGTAGCCTATTAGAATTATCAAACCAAATTATTTAAACACTCGATATGTATTGTTTAAACTTCAATATTTTATGTAGTTGTTGAAGATGAAACTGTATTTGACAAATAGCTCACATGAGCCCATATTTATATTGGAAAAAAAGAAATGATAATCGTCTTAGAGGGTGGCTTTTCAACCTTCTCAATCTCATGTGTAGATAATCACAAATTTTACTAGATAATTCTTAATAGCATTCAAATGATATTATTGTTAAGAGCACATTCTTCATCGTCTATGTACTTAGTTGGTTTCTCAAGATAACAGAAATCTACCCTATTGAAGATTAGATTATTTTTATATTCAGGGTAGCTTATCAACCTGCCAATTAAAAATCACTTAACTTTTTGGCTTTTCAAATAACGCCAGACCGTCTGGCCTCGATGGTTTTTACATCTGTCTGCAGTAGAGGGTGGCTTTTCGACCTTCTCAATCTCATGTGTAGATAACCACAAATTTTACTAGATAATTCTTAATAGCATTCAAATGATATTATTGTTAAGAGCACATTCTTCATCGTCTATGACAAGAAATGATAATCGTCATAGAGGGTAGCTTATCAACCTGCCAATTAAAAATCACTTAACTTTTTGGCTTTTCAAATAACGTCAGACCGTCTGGCCTCGATGGTTTTTACATCTGCATGCAGCCTTTTTTCTTTAAAGTAATTAAGCGACTCTCATTAAATGGACAAAATGGCGTTAAAATTAACTGGACAATAACCATGGTGACGCTAATGGACGCCGGACGACCCACCATTCGCCCGACCAATCAAATCCAACGGTGCCATATTGAATCACCCCTTTTCCCACCCATCCAATTAAATCCAACGACGCCATATTGAATTACCTTTTTCCCCACCCATCCAACGACGTCATATTGAATTACCCCTTTCCCCACCCATCCAATGAAATCCAACGACGCCATTACCCCTTTCCCTTAGTACCCTCCCCTCTGACGCCATATTGAATTACCCCCCACCCCTTAAACTTGTACACACCCCTTTGATTGACACCATATTGAAAAACCACCCCCTTACCCCTGAATTTACAATCCCCCCTCTAGAGTCTAAGTTGAGGGAGAATCGGCCTTGTTTAACTACTCTATTATATTCCCTGTATAAATTCATTTCTTTTTTTAATGCAAATTAATTGGCGTACATTTTTTTATAGGCCTGATAAATTTCGGTTTAATCTTCGATTTGACTATAAAATTCGAATTTATGTTTCAGCAGGAAAGAAACTTTTGACAAACGGTAGATGCTATACACGGGGTGGACAGTTACTGGTGTCCGTCCCATTTTTGGGCCTAGCCATTTATCAGATTAACATGGTGTCTCCATTGTGTTTAATGGTTGCTCTAGTGCCTCATTTTAACCAACAGGAACTCTGATCCGAGTTTTCCAAAATAGAGTTTCGCTATCCAGTTCAATTTTTTCAAATACAGTATGCTATTTTTTTTATCTATTACTGCAGAGAGTGAAACCTTCAAATTAGTTTCGTAAACCGCACATCAAAAGTCCAAGTCGTTTAAGAAATAAAGCCCTCTAAAGTGTACTAAAATTCGATACTTTTGTCGATTTTCAATCAATTTTTAGGGAGACAAATAATTGATTAGTATTGATTAATCTAAACTAAAGTCATAGTAATGGATTTCAATAATAATCGATTATTTCCCCAATCCTACCTTTAAAATATACCACTTAAATTGAGTGACTCAACTCAAACTTCTTAATAACTACCTACTATAAAAACAAAAGACGTCATTTCCTACAACAGCCTAAATATAGAAATCCCTTCAATAAATTAACTCTTCTATCTGATTAAACTTTAATCAGATATATATCTGATATAAGGGTTGGCATCTAGTCTACCTATTGCACCCATTTTTTTACATAATCCTGTGTACTAAATAAAGTGTGAGTAGTGACAGAACTCTGATACGAATACGATTTCCGGGACATGCAATCCGTTCATTAGATTGAGTCCAATAGTGGAAATAATTTAAATATTTTAGGGTGGAAATGCAAATTCCATTTAGGGAACTGCTGCGGGAAAAAGAAAAAAATTGCTCTAGAAAAATTTGTTTTCCTGCAGTGTTTGGAATTTAATTAAATGGAATAAATATATTGGTATTTTGTTACTGGTCTGTACTACACAACTAGAGTTCTAATTTGAAACTATTTAACAATTTGACATGAAAACAACGGATTGGAATGCATATTAGTTTGGTTGGATACAATCAATAACATACAAGCATATGCAGATATGTGATTGATGGCTGAAATGTTGAATTCCTAAAATTTATGAAAAGAATAATACAATCTGAATAGTTCACCGAGTTCTCAGAAAAGTTTGCAATCTTTTATTTCGAATATCTACCACTGACATTACACCCCAATAAAACAAGACAAGCCTGACAAATATGCATTCTTTCTAGCCTCAGTTTAAAAACGAGTATTCGTAGGACAGTTTCTTTCATTGTTATTTAAAATTCCATTGTGATAAAAGAGATTGCCTGGTGAATTTTTTAAACTTTATATTTTTATATGTGCCAAAAGGGATTTTAGTTAAGACAAGCATCAGCGGAAGCTCCTACACATATAGTATATCTATAGATAGATAGTAGTCATGAAATGGAATGATAGCCGTCGGTTAAATGAAAAGAAGATACAATATATCTCAAGTTTGAAATTTAGGAAAAAGTTCTATCTTTTTTTTTCGCTCTCACTCTATCTTCACTAAATTACTTCTATAAAGTTATAAAGTGTGAATCTTTATAAAATACTCGCGAGCTTAAAATATTCAAACATATTTTATTCGCAGTTTTGAGTATTTTAAGTAATATAACGATGCCATTCCATTATAAGTCCAAACCGTTGCGTATAACAGTACGCAGTTTATTCATAAATAATAAGTGAATAAAAGAAAACCAATTTTCATTAGAGGTGATTCAATTTCAACCACTTTATCACTACTATCTAACAAATGCCACACCCCCGTTAATTGCGGCTGACATAAATTTAGGAAATTTAATATAAATTCTCAAAGAAGCAATTTATTCTCACACAAATAATTTTATATCTTTTGCGTGTAGATATAAATGTCTATCTATGTATACCATATAAAATCCGTCTTTATTGGAGCTATAGAGTACAGAGTAGGTAGCTACAAGATAGATTAAAGCTCCTTTTGTGGTCTTAAAGCTCCGTTAATGAGAAAGCTTTTCTCTAAATTAATCCTGTCTTGTAAATAGCAATTTAGAACGATTAAATCGCTCAAAATGAAAAGGAATTTTATTGGAAATTATATAGAATTTCCTTTCGACGGCGAATTTGTTTCAAAAGGCAATAGAAGTGAAATGTAACATCATGGAGTAGTAGCAATATTGGCTTTTAGAGCAATTATTTGATGGGGCAACAAAATGATGACTTTCCAGTTGTCGTGTTTATTAAACGATTAAATTTCCTAGAAATTTAACTGACAAACTGAATTTTTGCATACAAAATTTACAGCACAGCAACGAAATATCTCTTACCAAGTAAAATGTACTTATTGGAGTCACCGTTTAGGTAAACTGCAAATAGAGCGGAATTATTTCGAAGTAAATTATTTATTTTGCATCAATTTTTCTTAATTATAATTGCGGAGAAATTATGATTGTCGAGCATAATTAAGTGATTGCTGCTACAATAAATAAGAATTAAAAAATATTAAAACAAGTTAGAAAAGAGCAATTAATTGCCAGAAACAATTGTAGTAAAATTGCCGCTCAGTTAATAAATCTGATTGTTGCGTAATAAAGAAAAAATCACAATAATAAAAAAAGAAAATAATTTTTTAAATTCGCGATTTTTTTTTAATACGTTCGTTTGTTCATCAACAATACAAGCAATTTTCGTAAATATATATTCATATTTTTCCAATTTTGTATGAAATCCTCTTTTGTTAGTGATTTTATGATTAATGCCTTATTTATCCATTTCCATTTTTTATACATTTTTTTTTTTTTTAGAGGAAAATTAATTTAATTTTATTCGAACGTTCCACGTGGAATAATCACTCGAAATGTTACGCAAAAGTTTTAAAAAAGCAGAAATTAGAGGGCGAAGAGGGCCAACAGCATTTATCATTTTTAGGTTGCAAAAAATCCGCACATTTAAAGCGGATTTAACTCCGTAATAATGACTTAATAAAATATAAATTGCTACATTAATTGAATCTAATGCTTAGACGGCACTGTCTGTGTCATGATCGGGATGCGCTGTCACGGCATATCAAACTGAAATTCTGAAATAGTTTTAAAAAAATTTCAACGTAAATAATACTAAAATGTGTCAAACTTTTTTATATATATATATAATTTTATCTAGTAAAATAAATAATAAAGAGTACTTTTATTTGTTTCTTTATTTGATAAACTTTTTTACTAGCTTTTTTAATTAAGTAAAGTTTTGAATAGAATTCGAAATGTCTCATTTTCTAGCATTTTTTTATCAATTTAAAATTTATAATACGATTTATCCACCTATAAAATTATGAACTACTAAATTTTATAACGATTTTTTCTTTTTCAAACCATAGAGACTTCTATTCTACTACTTGTATACGGTTCACCTACTTGGATTTACTTTTTTTTTCAGAAGTAGCATGAAATTGCCCATACAAGCAGTGATTTCATGCTGCACTTCCCGGTTTCCAATTTTCAATACATATTTCCAGCAAAAGCATCAGAAAGTTTTATTTTGTATTTATAGAGTTCAAGAATTTTCAATTTTCAGATTTAGATGCGAGAAAATCCTAAAATCCACCACCATAGCACCGGAAAATCTCTCAAATAATAAATAAACGATTTCAAACATGCTTCTGCTAAAATATTTTCAATGAAAGTTCTTTAAAGTAAAATTTCTGGATATAAAGTTATTCAAAATTCATAAGTTTATCTTTAAACTGTGTGAAGCAATTATTTTTAAATTCCAAATTGAGGATGTTTCTGAAATCCACAGCGAAACGCTGAACTGTAACAGTATCAATAAAGATTTAGAGACATTTAATTAATGATAATATGTTATTGCACATCTACGATGATGTACGTACATAAACTCATAGATCTTCACTGTTGCATAGGCAGCCTACTTGACTACGTCTCGCTATGTTGAAACTAATTATTGAACTATTTGAAAATTCTTTATTAAATTCTTCCAGTTCAAAACTTTTATCAAATTTACGGGAAAATCAAAGTGTTGAAGAATTTTCTTTCACAAAATGTTCTTCGTTTTTCATTTTATTTTTGTCCTCCCCCTTTTTAAATAAAAGCGCAACCCCCAATTAAAATTTGAAATTTTCAGTAAACTTCATCAGACGCTTTATTTTACCTATAAAAGAAACGACATCAAAGTAATAATAACTGGAAACGTCGAAGAAAGCAAAAAGGTAACGAAAATGAACGTTTATTAAAGCATGGAACATGGATTGTATTATTGGTTGCCTACAAGCTAAAATGCCAATTAATATTTGGAATGTAAATGATTACAATTATAATTAGTTCGTTTAATGGCTATATGATTTTATGTCATATAGAATTGTAATGTGTATAATAGACTAATAAAGTAGTATGAGTGTATGTATATAATAATATCACTTATTTCTTATGAGGATCATTGTTTTCAGGATGAAGTTGAGAAATGGGGATTTCGGAAATCTAATATTTGAATATCTGTTTGTGCTAAAATTATTATAAATAAAGTGAAAACACAACAACAATTGATATTGTCCGATACTATCGCAAGAAAATTTTAAAGCTATTAGAGTGTCGAGTTGTTTTTGTTTTTTCCTACAAATTAATGTCAAAATGTTAAATTTATTAAACGATGAAACCATTCCTGTATATCATCATTAACAAAAAGTGTGTGGATACTGTGGATCGTTTATCTTCTTGTAAGTTTTTTTCTTAAACGAGAAAACTTTTTGAGGACACTATAATACTGACTGGAACATCGATCAATCTTATTACATTCATATAAAATTCTCCCGCAAAATAAATGAGACGTTGAATACTTTTATTTTGCTTATTTATTTATCATTTGCTTGTATTTGTAGTTTTTTTTTTCAATTTGCAAATGGAAAATGGAAGTTATAAAAAACTAATATCAGATTTTTAAATATAATATTAAATGCGTAGACTGTATTCCTATACAAACATATTACCAAATAGAATAATTCCGGAAACGAAACCATTATTCTCTGATATATTGCCAAACAAAACTATCATTTTGTTCCTATATATAACCTAATTTCATGCGAAATCCATAACTGCATATAATATTCATGTATCTATGTATAGAAAGCATACATTTTCTACATTTTTAAAATTAAATCTTCCTGTTTGTTTTTAATAAACGAAAATTGAATTGAATTGAATCTTTTCGAGAATTTTTCCACTATAAATTGAACGAATAAAAATGAAGAAAAAAGTGATGAAAATAAAAAAGCAATTTGCTCTTTATTATGTACCTAACTAAATGTAGAAAAATTTAAATAATAATTTACTTTTAAAAATGCCATAAATCTCTATCTCTATAATAATAAAATATAAAAAATTATCGATCCCACCGCCCGCTAGTGTTCATTGTTCGTTGTTCAGTTGCTTATAGACAACGAAAGCAGATGGATAGCGCGGTTTTGATCGGCACACGTATCGTCGACATACGTTTCATTATGTGTGATGCGACTTTCTCAATTCTACTACCATAGCGACATCTCACCGTGCATGTATTAATTTCAGACAAAGTTTAGTAGCTAACTAAACACAGTTTGCTGTCCAGTTTTCTCCACTTTTAAAATTATTTTAAATAATAAAAATATGAATGACTGCAACAATGCGATCGAACGAGATAGAGAATTTCAAAAATTTCTGGGCACACAAAATTATTATGTCCTATAGGAAATTCTAATTTATAACGGGATATTCGGTTTGGTTGTGAGGTCTGCCTTATAGAGAATTTCAGGTAATAACCCAGTTATTTTCAGTTAGTATGCATAATAAATATGTATTCTGTGGCAGCTTAGTGTACTTTAACAATTGACAAGAAACAGTTTGCCGGCTGGATTGTGGCTCAAAATCTGCGAGCACTCGAAATACTGTCGATTTCAATAAAACAAACAATTTTCTTGCCAAAGGAACAAATTAGTATTACAGAAAGTGCACTGGTGCATATATTGAAAATGACAATCACCGGAAACCAAAGCACAACTTCATTTCAGGTGCCTATTAATATTTCTATTCTCTCAACAATCACCACACCAACAATAAATTCGTTCCTAATTAGCAGTGCCGATAGAGTACAGTACTCTATCTACGTTTATGTAATCTTAAATATTCATGGAAACGATAACTGTTATGGTTCCTTTCTCAATAAACTCGGTAAACAGTTCATTTGTTACTTTCAGTGCATATAACAAACAAACAGCATAGTCCGTTTATCAACTCATTTGTTAGTTTCTTTGAAATTCAATTAAATAGTCTCACAACCGATATAGACTCTAATCAGAAAATATTGTTCAGTTAATTTGCTTGGCTCGAATTTAAGAATAAAATACATTTTTTAGTTTCAACTTCAACTACTGCAGCGTATGTTAGTGTTAAGTAAATAGATTGTTCATTACTTTTAATTAGTGAATTAACTTTTTCACTACTCACTCACTCTTTCTTTAGCCTAAAGTAATTTAAGTTAATTCTTAATTAGAATTTATACTAAAAGCAGTGTGGGTTCTTGAACCTTCATAATAATATTAATAAAAACATGCCTACATGCTCCTATAAAATGAAAACCAGTATTTATAAGTATTTTGCCCATAATTAGCATTTACGTACATCTTTTACATAATTATCTGTTTTTTGACCTGACTGGTTTACTATTTATTGAAAACATGAATAATCGATATTAATAATTATTTTCGATACTCGCGGTTATATTTATTTGGTGTTCAATTGAAATGCAATTACACAATACCTAGTAATAAATTAAGGGGATAATTAAGATTAAATTTGGGAATGAATGAATTCTCCAAACATCTTTTGAATTACTGAACTTACCTACCTTCATACTCTAAATTTATCATCGAATAAGCAAACAAAATAAACAAATGTATAAACAATCAAAGCTATAAATTCAGACGCTTTTCCAATCATGATTAATTTCCTTTATTTTAGGAAATATAGATTATGCCATAGTATAGCATGATTTAAGTACGAAAATCATCGGACATACATCGTATGTCATTTGACAATTTATGAGAGATTTCAATATATGTAAGTGTGATTTATGATTGAATCTTGTTGAAGATTAAAAAATCTAAAATTAAAAACATTCATGCATAGGTTGGTAAGGTATAAATAATGATAAATTTAATCATGATTCAACTGTCAAAAAATGCCTAAAAATAGAAACCGAACAGTAAATCCAATTTACTTAATCATATTGCGGAAGCCGTTCCTTTTGTACACCTTTTCATTCGAATATATCGTGTTGATATTATGGCGATGACATTGAAAAAGGCTAATCCAATATTTTATACATCCTTACATGCATTGATTTTCCATCAATTTCGAGAAATAAATTATATTCCTTTAATCATATTTAAGAAATGTGTGGGTTTTTTTATCTATAAAATATTTCCTTATGCTGTTTCTTTTTTCATTTGATTACTACATAATTATAATATAACAGATTATATTATAAGGTCGCGACACACCGGGTTCTAAGCTATGCGCGCAACGAAATATATCAATAATGAATTGATATATTCATATATCATATATAGTAGTATGTAATACTACTATAACGTAACAAAATGGATAGCGTGATCTCCTGTTCGGAATGATTTCGTCGCATCGCATTGATGCTACACATCGACGTACTGAGTAGATGCATATGAGAGTCCAGTATGTCATGACCTTTACTGTGACTTTATAAATAACTGAATCTAACTAAATAATAGCTAGCACTCATCATAATATAATTGTCCATGACATTTTTGAAATTGAAATTTCTAAAAAGGACAAAACATGTAATCAAGGAAGTGGCTATTTAATCCTCAACGAATAAAATGGGATGAATATTATAAAATTTGGAATTTAATGAACGTACGCGAATAATTACCGCAATTATCATTGATAAGTTTGTAGTCATTAAAAGTTATTCATTTCCTTATTATGAATGAATAAAGTAGTTTATATTCTGGGTAAATATTCAATGTATACTAGGGTTGGTATACAATAAATATTTAGTTGCGGCTCCTTAAGTAAAACTCGAGAATTTAACTATTCAGTGGAGTAGCACCACAGATCATTTATATGTAGTTTTGTTGACGAATAATCACGAGGCCGGAAGTTTTATTAATTAGTAAGTACATTATGCTAAATATTGTAACTAACACTTGACTAGGCCCGTCCTATACCCTGTTGCCCATATAAGTTGACATAAAAAACATCATTCATAACGAGGAAAAATTCCGGTCTTTCCAGAATGTTATATTTTAATTAAACTATGAGTATAGTTTTAATAATAAAAATCATAAGTATTTGTTATGTGTTTGGTATGAAACTTATTAACATTTTTTCATCATACGTTTTTATTAAAAAACACCATCTAAATTACAACTAAATTCCTGAAGGAATTCACCACCATTTTCCCTTAAAAATAACCTAGGCAGAACTCATTTCACTACTTTATTTTAATCTAATATAATATGTGTGTATCGTAGAGAGTATACATATACGGGAATATGGGCCTCTATTTAAATGTAGAAAGAAAACTAGATTAAAAACCCTTTCCTTCCTAAACGTAAATAGACGAACTAGAAATATGAAATTTCATGCATAGCAAAATAACGTATTAATAAAATCTACATACATTTTTAGGTTAAAAAGGAAGACGGAAAATTGACTTGGCAACTGAACTACCCACCTAAATATTTTCTCTCTTCTACGAATATTTACTAGATTAATTTTTCATCGATTTTTTTTTCTTTATCCCATTATATAACTGTATTGTATTTGTAACAACTAAAAGCAAATTATAAAGATCTTTTATGAATATTTATGACAATTCTAAAGAATAATGTAAGTACATGGGAAGTGGTATATAAATAATTAAATAAATAAATAGCTAATAAGCAACATTATTATTATACAAATTACGTCACTACATGATAATCATTATTATCACAATTCATATTATCATATGATGCACTTATTTGCTGAAGACATTGATGCATGGATGGATCAAGGCCAATTATCACATTACCTTTACTATTAAATGAATGTAGGATGACATAAGTGAAAAAAATAAATAAATTAAAATAAAAAAAGTTAGTGGATGGCAGATAGAATTCAAGAGAGAATGTTAATTAATTAATAACAATATCAAATTTATCTAGGTAATTAATTAAACAATCATGTGTGTATGTACATATATTATCAAAAAATTCCTTTTTTTTTATCCAATATTGTACTCATTATGTGGTCTTTATTTAGTTTAAAGTCAAGGTTTTGGATGACCTTCAAGACATCGAAAAGTTAACGAATAATTAAATAAATAGGAATAAAAAAACAGGTTTTTAGTTTTTTTTCCAATTAGATAGTTACCTAATTAATTAAAATCTTTACTGAATGAGTTATTGAATGAGTTATTAAATGTATGCATACACTATAAGTATATATTAATAATGACTATCGTTATTACTATACTATTATTGCTAAATACAGAGTCAATACAAAATAATAGATACAATTAACACTTTTTTCCTTCTATTTCTTTTTAGTAGACGCATTTCGTTGAATGTTGTAATGATTTAAGTAATTATTACGAGCAATTAACAATTTAACAAGGATAAACCTGTCTCTTGTTAATTAAATTTATCAATTATCTAAGTATTATTATTATTATTAAAGAATCAAGCTAAGTCTACATTGTATCTAGTAGTATTATTCGGATAACTAAACTGCAAAATTTGAAGATACTAAAATCGCCGATTTTGCTTAAATTAGTGACATATTAGAAAAACGCTAGATAAACAGTTATTAGAACGTTGTTCTATGTTATTTATGCCTATTATTAGCTAATGCCATACGATAGGTCCTTGGAGATTTAATTCGTTTCCTAATTCATTTTTAATTAGCGGGTTTAGTTAAACTACATCAAATATATTTAAGGTGTTTTCCATTTTAAATTCAAAGCAACTTATTCGAATTACCATCATTGTCGTTAGTCTTTAGTATTCTACAGTTTTTAATTCCAAAGACACTGCCATCTATTAGCTGGTAGCCAAAATATGGCGAACCCTTCATGTGTACAAACATATTGTTGTAAATATCAAATATACATAGATAGATGTGTTTATAACAATACATAACGATGTAGTTTTCTATGTGTTTTATAGAATATATAACAGATTCATCTTTCCATTTGATATGTTTTTTTCCCATTCATCCACTTTCCTTTCTAATTTTCATCCCGATCGTCCTTTTAAAAAATGTTTACCTTGAATTGAACGCACACATTCATGCTGCTGCTGCTGATTTTTCTATATTAATCATTATCATAAGAAAAGATTTACATAAAAATCATAAAATACACATGTATAGGTGTTGAATGTCATGATTATTCTACATATTCCCTTTTATTATTATGTTGAGTATTATTAAATATTATCAATCATTTTATTTATGAAATGCAAATTGTACAATATGATGTTGCCACCCGAGGCATCTACAATCTTCTTCTTTTTTTATTATGTTTTCACGACTCACGGAGAGAGAGAGAGAGAGAGAGAGAAGAAAAGAAAGAGAAGAGATCAATAATACAATAATAATTGTAATGTAATGGCGTTTTAAATGATGTCGTTCTTATTATTGTTGTGGACTAGACCTCAATATCTCTTTTTATTATTACATATTATTAGAAATACTTATTGATGCTAAGGTCGCATTTACTGTAGCTATGTACTCTCTATCTTATGTAGTTGGTATATAAATATGTTAAATATACATAAAATATACACAAAGGAATTATTTATGTATTGTTAAGTATAAAATAGGTGTGAATTTGTTCAATTTTTTTCTTTAAATTACGTAATTTTTTCCTTGTAGAGATTTGTTATTGTTTAAGGTCTACCATTAACAAAGACGACCAGAAATAATGTGTACCACCAAGTACATATGTATAAATAAGATGTTTATGCGCTTATAAATAAAAAAAACTACTAATAAAAAATTGATGATTTAACAGACTATTTAACAATTCAAATCGAGTTATTCACAATGCATCTGTAAATGGAGTTCGCAATTTGCTGCCAAAAATGGATGTCCGCAAAGCGACCGGCGACGTCTCAATTCATCCGCACTCGCAATAATCCCCAATATCTACTTTAAAATACCGAAGGATAACAGCAATGATCGTCGCTTAACGGAAACCATACGTTATTATTCCAAAGTTCTTCAACAGAAATTAATCCATAATAATTAATGTAAATTTTTTTAATTAAATACTATTGGATACTATATAATTCTTTCTTATCGATCAAATCGCCTCACTAATTTAATTGTAAGTATATTTTCTCTTATAAGTACATCGATGCCAAAACCCATTACAGTCAATTGCTTACTATTATTATAATTCCTACTAACAATATAACTTATCGAACTACTACACGTACGGAAATATAACCCACCGATGGCCATCCACGCGAATATTCACGAATTCACTTAGTAATTTAGTATAGTTGAGCTGAATATACCCGTCTCGCATATCTATCAAATGGTACTAGAGTTCCGAAAAAGCCCAAGCGATTTGATTAAAGTTTAACTTAGATTAATAATAATAGTTTAGTTCTGGGATAGGCACTAGGGGTTGGAGAATTTAGTTTCGACTAAACTTTCAATTATCTCTCGAAATCCACCGTTCTATCTCTATTCTACGTACATTTATTGAGGAGAATAGATCGGTAATTGAAAAGGTATGTGTAGGTATACCTAAGTAGTCGGACAAAATGCATCAAATCGAATAATTCAAATTTAAAGTTAGAAATCAATTTAAATACCTGTTTAATTAATTATTAATGGTCGTTAACAATGAATGTAATACGTAGTGTGTACGTAAACGCCATTACTACATAAAAGTAATTTTTAGTATACTGTTCACAATAAACGTCAAAATATTACGCAAGCGTACCAGCTGCTTAAAATTTTGTATTCACTGAAAACAAAATCGATCAAGTAATTGAATTAAGTAATTAATTGTATAACTGAATAATATGAGTGAAGAAGTCAAACGGAATAAACTTATATTGACTCGTTATTTATTTTCACTTTTTATCCGCTTAACCTTATACTTGTCAGTGAAGTTGACGTAAAACATATGCAAAGTTGAAACTATTCTAACTTTCCTAAGTGCGAATTGCAGGCATGCGTAACTTAAACATAAACGTAAAATTTATCTTATTAATTACTGTGAATTGTTATGTTATAACTTATTGTGAACACTCTATAGTGAATTGTATGTCGATGTCAAATTTTAACTTTATGTATTATGTAAAAATTACGTATATTTTATGCATTACGTCCATTGTGAACTACCACTTACTCTTAATATGCATAGGTCAATGATATATACTCATTTTTTTTTCTAATCTCATCTTGCAACTACAAAAAAAATTGCTTTCCAAATTCCAAATGCAACTCAAACAATTACAAATTATTTCCAGGGCGAATAATTTAATCAGGTATTCGATGTAAATTATTCCCGCCACACTTCCTGCTTTGCTTTGCCTGATGATGAAAATGTCTGATGCATGCCCTATAATACATACAATATTATAGGTGTATGTGTGAGTACAATATAAACAATAATACATTTTCTGAATTTCTGAAATTACTACACTACGTACGATATACGAATTTCGTCTACAGCTTTACATTTGATTTCATCAGTAATATAAATAATTGTTGAACAGGTGCGCCTGTCAGTATGCATGTATGTAGATATACGTTAGTATAAAGGGACGTAAGCATTTTTACGAATATTTGTGAAAATATATTTAATATTTACTGTGCACAAAGGGCTCTATGTCCCGATATTGTTTTTTTTAATGTTGATTTAAAAATTAATATTTTAACCCTTTTAAATCTCTAGGGCTACTTCAATTTAGTGTTTCTCGCTGCTTTATTTTATTATACTTTGCTTTAGATCAAAGTGGCTATAGATGGCGCTGTACCCAACTTCATATTAGAGTCCCTAAATGATAGAATACTCCGCAATCATCGTCATATTGGTGGAACTATTAATAATTAAATACCAAAAAATCAAATCCTAGACAGATTCAAAACTGTTACTTTGTATAAGACAAGAAAAAAATCTATAAAATATACTTGTGAAAGATGATAAGTAAATTACGTGGTGCCACATTGTTGGAATATGACAGTTTCCACGGACAGCATCTATTCTAATCTCTATAAACTACTTCATATAATATTCTACTTCATATAAACTAAAGCAATTTGTATAATTTGTGCTGCAAGTTATTATTTCTACTAAA
The DNA here is from genome assembly GCA_949748235.1 of Platypus cylindrus. Taxonomy (NCBI): domain Eukaryota; kingdom Metazoa; phylum Arthropoda; class Insecta; order Coleoptera; family Curculionidae; genus Platypus; species Platypus cylindrus. The sequence continues at coordinate 17,218,769 of OX456488.1, read as the reverse complement.
TCAAGTCTAATGGCACCAATATCCTTACAGTTTTGAAGATATAAGTTATTTTTTATTCATAATCAAATATATAGGTACTTATTGGAGCCATTTATTTAGAATGAAATGATTTTTTCTAGGTATTTCCCACATGATTTGCAAGTGTATTCAACAACATCTCATGTATATAATATGTACAATAAAACATGATAATAATAATAACCATAATAATGTTATTATAGTTTTTTTTTACTGTGTTGCTGAGAATCATATGAATATTCTTAAGATACACCTTCATGATCAATGTCAATTTCAAGGTAAAGTCCGAGCCGTATCTACGAGAACGTTCAGTAATACTTTTAAAAGTAATGCCTACATAATAATAATAATAATAGTGATAATGATAATAATATAAAAATAGGATTTTTTACCCCTAGGCAATCATTGCTTTGTCCACTACCATAAAGAAGATTACTGACAGGTTTTTTTACATTGTAATAATAATAAAGTGTAAGTGTATTTAATTAATTGGTACATAATTTATGAACATCATCATTTTTTTCTCATAAAATCATTATAGCCATTCTATTTAGTATTTATTGAATAAAAAATAGCTAAAAAAAAATAACCATTCAAGAAGAAATTATTAAAATTACATTAATTTCCAGGAACAGCAATACAAATCTAAACATTGTGTCAATTTATAACAGGTTTGAATCGTTTAAATCAATTGGAAATCTATTTGAAATTCATTAAAAACCAAAAGAAATAATCGTATCCTACACAATCAGTGTTGCCAACTGACGATAACAAAATATCTCTTATATTTTATAAGGCATAAAATATCCCTTTTTTGCTTTCAAAATTTTGGGGCCTTCCTGTAAATTAATTAATGCTAAACTTTAATTAAATAATAATTACTTTATTAATAATTTAATATTCTTCTGAAAATTTCTGAGAGTCTCGATATAAGAGAACACATAATTGTCACAATAGAGCAAAAACGAAAAATTACTTATTTTTGGTCTTTGAATTGAGTATGTGCTCTAATGGAATCCATCTATTTTGGCGCATGCTCAATATCCTGTTGTATAATTCTATGCAACACAATAAAAAAAAACAGTGCAGAGCAGCTGTTCGGAACAAAAGAATTCACTGAATTCAGCATTAATTTGCATATTTATTATTACTAGATTGATTGACATTCCATAATCTAAATCAACATGAGGAATTCATTAGCATATTTAATATTTTATTATTCTATGATATGTATTATGATAATTGATGCATATTATATTGCGATGCACAAAATTAATTAAAAAAGGAAAAAAAATGCATTGAATTAAACGATCAAGGTCTCCCATAAAGTTACAGACGGAAAACAAAAATAAAAAAGGGGTATTATAAATTGATCTTTACTATATTTTAACTTGTACTGATTAAATCGATCAGGATTTCGTAAAGTTGTTTTTGTTTGATTTTATATTAATTTTTCATACGAAAATAACCACAACCGTCACTTAAAAAAATGCATATATACTATGACTATGTAATATCTATTTGAAAATAAACAAACTGTTTAAATTAAATTACACTAACTGCTATGCCATTATTTGAATAATTAATTTGTTAATAAGGGAATTTGCTAGGGATTTAACAAAATCAATCTCCCGAAAATAAAAATCGGGAAACTATCGAGGAAAACCAAAAACAAGTATAGATGGTGTGTGATTTCCTGGTGGTGGTGGTGGTGGTGATGGTGGTGGAAGCTTAAATTAAACCTTAATTCATTCTCTACCCACTATAGTCAGTTTATACTACATATTTTCTCGATTAAAGCATCAAGGGACACATTGGACAATAAATCACGTTGAATTTTCATTTAATCCTATTAGGCTAATGATGGAGCTTTTTTGGTTTGTAACAACTAACTAAATGTCACGTTTATGTATGAATATATACTGGTATACACTACTAATAGTTATCTATTTGTTTAATTTCTATTTATTTTATTAATGAAAAGTTAATTTAATGCAATGAATGTAAAGCGTATTTTTAGTTATTCAGCATTGACTCGGATATCGTGTTACACAAAAACACCACTGGGCTTAAAATAATGAAACTAACTTAATAGAAGCTGAACTATATATCCTTACATCAATAGTTTTATTTCATAGTTTATTGCCTAAAATAATAAGCGACTACCATCTGAATTTAAAATTTCCTTTGCCTTTGTAGTTGTGCTTTACGAAAATGGCAGGAAAAATCAAAATGATTCATTATTTTGATGTATCTACTTCTCTAATTACATAAACGTCCATCTCAATATTTTTATACGATACTTAAACGACAATGATTGGATAACGTAGTTAGATACAGTAGACGCATATCCATACACAGAGGTGACAGTCGTAAAGTATCTGCGCAGTGTAACTTAATATGCACTTTTTAACAATCAGAATTATAAATTCTTAACATTGAAATATTTAAAAAAATAGCAACTTTTCATTTAATATTACTTTAAATAAATGTCCAAATACTTTACGTAAGCCATTACCTAGATTCTAAAGGCCATAATTTAACTAAAAATTAGGTATGTGGTTCTTATTATTATTTTTTTATTCTATTTCTATATGGTGTGCATACATATGCCTACCTAATAATAATTGTCCATTTGATCAAGGTCTTTCTTGCATGAGTAAATCAATCTTAAGTCAGTTGTTTTATTACTCACTACTTAGTGTACTTGAATATTTTAATAAGCAATATTGCAATAGAAATAAAATAAGTACGTTTTTAGCAAATATTAATATGTAAGTATTATTTGTTACGATTTGAGGTAGAATAAAAAATTAATGAGCTAGTTGAGCAATGATTATTATAATAGTATGTGACTAAAATATGAAATTTCAGAAAAAAAACATTATTTAAATTGCATCGTGCTATGTGGAAATTGACAGCCAATTTTCTTTGGGAGTGATAAAAAATGGTAATTTTTTTAGTACAAAAGAAAATTGAATAAAATAATCTGCTATAGAAAATAGAATATTGGAAGATAAAAGTGCCACAACGTATGTGAGACTTCCATTTGCGAAAAGAGTTCTTTTACAGTTTTAAGAAAAATCAAGATTCATGTTATCGAGTAGGTAAAACCATCATTTTGAGCGTAATATTCAATTATACAGTCACTATTTACAAGTCATCTGCTCTATACAATCTTTTTTCGCTATTTATTTTATAACCTAAAGGGCTGTTAACATTTTCACACATTCTGCGCAAAATTATCGAGAACAATAGGTTTTGCACCAGCATTTTGAATAGTTTAAACGCGTTTTCAACATTTTGTGCAAGCAAAAGCCAGACTGATACAAAATCAAACGCTCGTTTAGATTATCACGAACGAATGGGGGCCTTTGAGACACTGAAACACACGTCGATGTGAATGTCCTAGATTGACTAGGAATATGAAAAACAAGACTCCACGTAGAGCAGACAAAGAATTAAATGCTTGTACAAAAACTGCCTGATTCAAAAAATTTAAAGCTATTACTACTAATTTACTGGATACGATTATTTAACACTATACCTACGTCTTGACGATTTTTAAGACTTTTTTTGACGACTTTTGACAAGGCGTTTATTTATCTTTATTATTCTTTAATTTTTCTCGAAAAGAGAAAAAGAATAGATGTTGCAAGATGTAGAAACCTGAACTGGAATCTAAATCTAAAAAAATCCAAATTTTGTTGGGGTGGCAAAATTAAATTTTTATAACATTTATTGCCTTTGTGGCCATACATAATACCATACGTGAGCATCTAAATTTGTCGGTATTTTTTTGGTTTGGTTTGTACCAACTGTTTTGAGATTGTCGACGGGAAATTGATGGAATGAAAATTTTGTGCTAAATACTTGAAAGTGTAAACGACTCTTAATGGTTAACTCATCTGTCAGCTCTGTCACTATGTCTGTTTATTATATACATATAAGAGAGAAAGAAAACAAGGAAAATGAAAATAAATGGAAATTCCCCGCCAACGTATATAGCATATATAAGGAAAACCTTTATTCGAGGTATATGCGGGTAGTATTTATTTGTTTGTTGGTTTGTTAGTTTATTTCTGTGTTGTTGTAACTTTCAAAGACTCCTCTAGTAATTAATGTCATTTTATGTATGTCGTATAATTAAGTATTGTATTATGTAAATATATTTTAAAGAAGGGCAGTACGCAAACTTAAACTGGATGTGAATGTAGTCTTTTTTCAATTGTTTCTTGGTCAGACAACCATTTGCCTAATCAATCAAATGCCCAGTTTTTCAATTTACTCCAATTAAATGATGAAAATTTGTATGTATTATAGCTAAAATGTATTTTAATCTACATTTTATCGTTTTCAGTTTTAATATGTGTTAATTTACACCGTTATAAAGTTTATTGAGGCGCATATTCAAATTGTGGTAAATTTCCTGTAATTATACGTTAATCTATATTCCACATTGCCGTTATATTGTACCTACATACATATTAAAAGACAAAATACTAAATGTAAATTACACACACAGTTAAATCATAAATATTTATTTAAATTAAAGGTTTTTGTATTGTAACAAAACGTAAAATAACAATAATATGTATGTGCACAAATAATAAATGATGATGATTATTATTAGTATTGTTATCTGACATCGTGTTCATTGCTCATACGAGGAACAATAAACGATCCAGTTAATTATTGTTATTAATGTGAACACACCTTTTTCGAATGATGAACAATTTTAATTGAATTTTGTTAAATTGAACAATAAAGATTAAGAGTAAGTATCTACATACATATACATGTATATCTATATATACATATAATAACATGTGACCTTCAGCTTTTTGACCGTAAGCGAACATCTTTTAATTGTCTACAACATAGATTAATCATGATTTACATACACATGTCTACTGTAATAATAACAATTGATTTAGTTCTTTTAAATTGATGCTAATGAAAAGAGATATACACTAGCCCATATACTGCAGGAAGAACGCTTTGCTTTTGCCCATCGCAGTGTAGATTAATTATCGCTAGAAAATCACCAATACGATAATTACCAAGATCAAGACATGCTTCGATTTTTATTGCGGCGACTGTACGTGCGTTCAACATTCTTATACATATTATTCCACCTTTAATTATACGTTTTTTTTTTATTACGAGAATATTGTAACAAGCAGACATTAAAGATGGACATGATGGCCCATTTGCCCTCTCGCCATTTAAGGCTATAGCAAATTATTATTATTATTATTATTATTATAACAACTTACGTTCGTATCTTAAACTTTTTTCGAAGGCTGTTAAGTGTGTGTATTAATCAAGGCTAGGGATAATTATTACCTGCAAAAAATAGATAGAAAATTAATGTAATTATGTACGTATTTATAGGGTACCAAAAAAAAACAAAAAATAAAACAAAGAAGCTCCTTAAATTAAAAAAAAATGTTAATTTACTGCAGTAATTTTATGATAAACAATATAATTACTTTCATGCATATTAAAATAAAAATAAATAATTGTTTTAGGGTTTTTTTGTGATTTAAAAAATACACAAGTACTAGATTTAAAAATAATCAAATTAGAGATTGGTGTTGGAAGGCAATTACGACTGGAACCATCAAACTTGCTGCTCAGCTAACAAATTCGCAAAAGTAAATATATATATTAATGAGTACAGGAACCCAGCGATAATAATGTAATAAACAAATAGACAAACTTGTAACAAATATTTTTTCTCAACCATTAAATCACCTGCTAATGCTGTCAAGTACTCAAATTTATTCATACCTTGAACTAAATCAATCGGAAAAAACTGAAAAAAAAACTGGTATGTTTATTGCCGTAGATTATCGTGTGCTAATTTTCCATTTCTGCGGTTTTAATTGATAAAAAAGAAAAAGGAATACGAATAATAACAATTATTATAATTATTATTAGTTTGATGAATAAGAACAGTTAAATATGTTTTAAAAATAGAATATCCGAGTTTTTAAACTTGGTTCTACTTTAATACTTATTTCAGGAATAGCGAAATAAATGCTGAGAGCATGGAAATGTACTTTACCGGACTAGTAACCTTCAGTGAAGGATGTGTTTATATACAATACAATATGCCATAGTATTTAGGAGCCTTAATAAATGTATAGGTGTATACTTCTTTAATAATCTAAATTGCAATCCTTGAAGAAAATTGATTCAAAACTACTCCCACTTCATCCATTTCAAAACATTTGCATATTGTTTGATTATTGCCTTTTCAACAATTTACTTTATGTCTATCTAGAGCTACTTATTTTACCTAGTTACATTTCTATGTACAGATAAGTATTGCATATTTTCATTCTCATTCAGGTATGAAATTAACTACAGTAAAACTTCCCCATAACGGTCACCCTAAATGTCAGTCTTAGTAGCCACTATAAACAGTGACCGACAACGAGAGGGTTGAAATTTTTTTGCAAAAAAATGCCATTTTTCATTTACCTTAATAGTGAGTAAAGTTAAACAGTAAAACACTAGTCTAAAAAAATAAATGACCGTGCAACAGGATAGTACATACTACTATAGGCAGGATGTATTATCAATATTAACAACTACAATACCAATTAACATAATTAATTAATTACGCCTAAAAAACGAATTAATTTAAGCTCATAAAATGAACAATTGCTATTTTCTAATTTCAATAAAAAACTTTGTTGCCATGCCGGCCGTTATGAAGAGGTTATTTTACGTAGAAATAGATTGGTTATAAGTGTATGGCGTGTAATATCGGCCGTTAAGGGAAGTTTTACTGTATATGTTAATGTTAATAAATGCTACTAACTAAAATTTAAATATTATACATAGATTACACCTAATACTACTAAGTATTTAATATATACTTACACATAAGTGCTGTCCTTATGAACTTATAGGTATTATCTTTATTAAAATAAACCCTTTTTAACCCTTTCAGTTAATTTTATTACCACACAAAAATTACATTCAGAACAACAACAACAGCCTTCATATGTTCCTTATAGTCATATACACAAAGTATAGCCATTGATCCACTTACAATCCATGCTCTCGCTTTACAATCTCTTGTAAAGAGGTACGAAGGGGGAAATTTTATATAGAAGGATCAAATAATATACACCCTCTATATTCCATCTCATCATCCTCTCTCTAAAGTTATGGCATTTATTTGATCCACAAAATATTCGTGTAGGATGTGGGTATACATTTAATAAGTACTAGTACCAGTCAGTATCTATTATCTAAAACGTCAACGCTAAATATACCTCTTCAACCTATGCATTTAACTGTTAGACATAGAGAATTATTTTAGTATTGGCCCTAAGGGAATGCTTTGAACTTGATAGTGGCATTTGAAAATTTCAAAACATAAGGTAGAATATTAGTATGTAGATTAGAACGATTAGTTGTGGTTATAATCATATGTATTTGTGTTTTTTTTATCATGACAATTTTAATGCTTTTCTGTGTTGAAATATGGAAATTATGCATGATTCATTTCAAAAATGCAGCGAAGATTCGTCGTTTTTCTTGCTTATATAACAGATAAGCAAAGTTATCAATATATTATTACATCGCAATGATGTTTTTTTTTTTATATGGATAGTGGCGGAGTGAACAAATATATTTACATATCTAATTATAGAGAAAATAAAGATAAAAAATAAGGCATGTTTATTGAGGGAATTTAGCGAATAAAATAATTCAACCCCATCCCTTTAGCAAACTGTACGTGCAATAGCAAATCACACGACTGTGCTAGGATTTTAGCATTGACTTTTTATTTCGATTATCTATTCTTTAGAATCAAATGTAATATTACTTCGTAGCAGCCGGGCATTGTTACAAAATTCAAATTTTTATTTCTTTAACTAGATTTAATTTAATTCTGTTGAAATTTTTCAGTGTTAGTACCAAAAATATAAAAAGAAAAAACAATAAAATCCAATTATTTTGTAGGCACAGTACAATACTATTATTACAGCAAGACCGGCATACACCTTGAACTACGTTCATATAGAAGAATTGCTCTAATATCCTTGAAAACGGAAGCAATTTCCATAGCCAGCTAGTGGTAATAGAAAAAAGAAAAAAATGGAGAAAAAACGACTTGAGTAACATTTAATAAATGTGTCACGTATTCGTACTTGCACATACAGTTTAATTAAACAGCTAAAAAACATACGTTTTTTTTTTTTTTTAATTGATTTATGTTATACTCGTATGAACATCAGATATGCTACTGTCTGTATTGTATACAGAGTGTTTCGAAAGACATGGTAGAGTCTAAAATATATTGTTCCAAATCTAAATATGTACAAATTATATAATTTGGTGGGTTTTTGAACTGTTTGAATAAAGATGTTCCTGTTTAAAGCTAAATATCGGCGAGTACAAAATTGATTTTGCTAATTACATCAAGTGTGATGCCACAGCGAACAGTAAAAGAAAAATAAAACAATTTTTTCCATATTTAATGTTTGTTGATTTTATTATTCAAAAAAATATTAGGTCAATGCTTCTAATCTCGTTAATCGCAATCTTTATCACATAAAGATTATAAGTCACGATAAAGACCAAATAATTACGATACAATTTCCTCTACTACTTTATGTGATAGGTCAAAATAAAGCCGCAGGTCAATTATTATGTCACCGCTGATTAACATTATTATAAATGTTTAACTCAAGGTAAATGCAATTATTAGAATAAATAACAATAGTAATAAAATACGAATAATAAAAATAAAAGTAATCAGCCCAATTGTATTGTACCGTAAACTTTTCGGTTTATTTTGAATTCAAAATTCTTATATATAAAAAATTGCTAAATTCCAAAATTAATTTAATTAAAATTAAGATTTTACAATAAAATTGCACTATAATATTATAGCAAAGTTATGAATTAGGATGTTATGAATAGTATATATAGTCGATTAGTCAATTGATCGATACGTCAAAAGCAAATATTCGATTAATCGATTAACCGAAAATTTGATGAACAAAATAATCGATTACTGATTTCCATATTCGCCCACCCCTAGTCATGAAAAGCCTTTTTACGAAAATTCACCCATCTCAGTCCTTTACTACAAAATAAGTAACATTAATAATCATATTTACATTTTAGCACCCGAAAACGTTTTTGTGTAAAGTCTTTTTGTGCAACAAGGAAGATTGATAATCATTTATGTATACTCTATTATCTAAATAGAGCTGCAAGCCCTTCATATCGTAAAACGCAATGTTATAACCCCAAGAACTGTTCAAACTAGTATAAATATGTTTATTGCAAACCATAATTAGCAGTATAAAAACAAATCAGGATATATTTGAATGCCTAACCTAAATAAAGTTTTAATCGAAAATTTGGTCTGAATTAGTTTTTGTATGCATACATGTATGTACATACCTAATTTTACGAGCGGTCAACTTTGTAATGTATTTCCAAATTTCGATTAAAGTAAAACTTTTAACCTTGACTCGTATCGACTTTATAAGAACAATATAACGAAGCTATTATAGTTCTGTAGGTAGGTCGAGTTAGTTTATTTTCATGTTCGATGTTATGTATTTATTATTAGCTTACTTTGTTAACTAAGTATGTTTACTATTTTTATTTGTATTTCGCGTGTGGTTTCTTTTTCGTGGACTCGAAATTTTATCAAGAATGTTCCATTCATTTGATTATTTAATTTAAAGTTAATTTAAAGATTCCCTAGTTCATTCGTGGGAAAAATGAACGGCATGCAATGTGCACATTCTTTTTTTTTATAAAAATATATGTATAATATAATCAGAAAACTAGTATAAATTTCATCATAGTTGGATTAGTTATTAACAGATGCCGCCCTGGTAGGTGTAGCCTGTGTAGAATTTAAATTTTATATATTCGTATTTTTTTATAAACTTTTACGGCATAAAAGTACATAAAGCAACATCTCATTAATCATCTGAGCTGTTTGTATAGAGAGAAAGAAAAAAAATTACCAGACTGGTGTTAAAATTTTTAAAAAACCATTACAGTCTAACTATAACCAAGCATTTTATAGGTGGCTATACATATGGCAAATACCTATGCCATTTATTCCCAAGCTGTAGTGAAACCCCGTCCAACTAGCTCAAGCTGCAATGTAATATGTTAATATTATGAAAATATGCTTGCAACAATGGAATAAAAAGCAAAAAGTTGGGTGTTCACCGTCAGCTTTGAAATGAATACAGTGTATGAATAAAATCTTTGGAAGCGAGGCTATTGAATATTAGATATAGATAAATGCAAAGTATAATATTAAGTTGCCCATAAAAAAAAGAAAATATTGAATGGTTATCATTTTTCTTTAAATTGGAAAATACAATAAATTTCAGTGTTTCCAGACCGATGGTGATGATGAGGATCGATGCAAAATTTTGCAAGAATCGTTTAAAAATAATGGAAATAAAAGACGAAAGGAAATAAAATGGAAATTAATCATTTATTACTTGTTTTCTACCAATAGGTGGACAGATAGAGAGATAGCTAGATATAGTGTTACTTTTATTATAGTAAAAATTTACGATGTTCAAGAATTTGAACATATAAAATACATAATTATAATAAAAACGAGTTTGGCAGTAAATTTTCAATAATTTACATAAAACTTTAATATCTTTTAACTTTTACAATTGAAAAGAAGATATGTCTACATAGTTCTGAGATTTTCCATATAATTAAAGGCTTGTTCACACATGCCAACCAGTACCCAACGAACTGGGGCATTTTGTTGGGGCGATGCATAAGCACACTGAAAATGTCACTCGATTGATCATAATGCTATTCACTGTTTTTTATTGGTTTGCTTTATGTGTGAAAACGTTGATATCAAATTTACTGTTCAGCCCCAAAAATTGCGATAAACGGATTATAAATTACATACATCCTAAACAAGTAAGCTTTGGTTTACCTTAATAATAGTTATAATAATAATAATAAAAAACAGCACTCTTATTACGAAAGTAATTTATTTTCTTTCAAGATCCAGAATAATCATAATTATTCTTCTCGCAATTAAGTGAAACTTTTGTGCAAACATCAACAGCGGCAATAAGAAATTATTGTTATTATTATTATTGTTGTTCGAGCCAGAAGCAAGCTAAAGAGCAAAAAAATGTGATTCAAAAATACTGTTTTCTAGGAGAGAACAGAAAAAGGCTGTAAAGATAAAGTTTTGTCAGTTTTTTTTTATGCGGTTTGTTTCAGTAAGTTCCGTTTGCTACCTAAAAAATTGGTTTGCACACATATTAAATAAGTATCAGCCTAAACTTACTATTTACAGTAGATTCTAGTAAATTGAGTTTACGTGATCCAAGTCCAGTGACCTTTTACTTTTCATACATATAGAAAGAGTAAACATAGAATTGTTAAAATAATAATGATTCGTGAACATAATTTGCGTCAGATATTCAGCAATTTCAGGTACCTTGTTGATCTTGTTTCGATTCGATGTAACAGTAATTTTACATGAACACATTAGATATCAAAATCTAAATTAGATTCTCAATTTTTTACAAATACTAATTAATGTTTGTTCTGATTAAACACGAAACGTAGTTTCATTGATAAAGATAATACAATCTCCATAACGGCCACCTTAAATGCAAACCCAAAATGATTACTATACGGAGGTGAGTATTATTAAAAAATGTGTATAAATACAAATAAGCGTTCACTGCAAACAAAAAGTTGGCTGTTATAGAGAGGTAAGCATTAGTAGAGGTTTCACTGTATATAAACATGCCATAAAAGTAAATATCTAACTAAATCAAGTTACTACTCCGGATATCTTTATTACTGATCCTGTATTACTATTATAATTATTGTTACTATAATAGCTGCTTACCTTCTAATGTAACATAATAATTCGACTATATAACTATAAATGGTTTAGTTAAATTTAGTTTCAAAACAACACATACACACACACACGTGTATATGCAAATTTGCTATTTGAAAGAAGACATCATCATTATCATAAGGATTCAGATTCGCAGCGCAATATTATACTTTTAAACGGTCTTATTTTTAAAGCAGAAGTTGCGTCTTTTTTGTTTTGTGAAACCTAAACCTTTTTAAACTTCAAATTTTTAAAAGGTTTCCAAACAAGCCTACACACACACACACATACAGACTTTTCAAATTAGTTAAATTTCTACTGCCAAATGAGACCCAGCAATACATATAGAGGAGAACCTGAAAAGGGTGAAAAACCTTAATATTTTATAGTTTTTTGGAGAGAGATAACAATAGAAAATGATAAATAGAAAAAAAAAAGAAGAGACTAGTTATACTGTTGTTTATAAATGACAGTAATCACCATAATATACACACACACACACACACACACACACACATTCAGTAAAATGATGTAGATTTAAAAATGATCCTGCGGTTATGTAGTAATTAAAAAAAAAAGGATAATCTACTCTCGTGCGGCGAAATTTACCAGAGATAAATTTTTTGTTAGAAAATAAGCGAGGATAAAAATTGTCAATTTGTACATTTAAATGACAATTGAATTACAGAATTAAAACTAGCCGAGCCAAGACAAACGGTGACAAATATATTAGTTACATCTAGAGTGTGTACAAAAAATAGAATCTGCCAAAGACGGTGAACCTTTGTGATATCTAGAAACTTGATAAATTTCTAACCTCAGTTCTGATACTGGAGTATTGACTACTAACTATTGGTATAATAAATTATTATTAATAATTCTGTAGGACTTTAAGAATTTATCTATTTCTTTCATGTGGCATTACCATATTTTATTCGATCAAGGTTTTCTTTATATATTATTTTTTTATTGGATAATATTGTAATTATTTTACTTATCTGTTTTTTTTTATGTATCAGATCACTTCAATGTTTGCAGTGCAGTTCAATTAAGCTCAAAATAATAATAGTATCACCGAAAAAATAGAGAACAGCAATTCTCCACCATAACGTCAAGAAAATTGAAGCACGAAAAAATTAATTATTTCCTTTTCAAAATAATTTTATTACTTTGTCAATAATAAATAGTATATCTAATAAAAAACAACTCTACAGTTGAAAACAAGTTTTGCTTAGAACTAAAATAATATAATTAGAAGATGAAGAAGTATAGAAGAAGTTCAACGAACTAGATGTGTATTCAATGGTCTTTGAACGAGTATGTTTTTCTAATTATATTTATGAAGATATTAATTTTGCAAAAAAAAAGACAAGACGCCAAGGAATAAAATGAAATGTAATTTTAAGATTAGTGTTGGTGAGTTTTGAAAATTATGAATAAAATAAATATTATGAATAAATAAAATAAATTTGTTGCTCATTAGAGTTTAAATTTACGAAAAAATTTAAAATCAAGAATGAAAATAGATTCCATTGTAACTAGAATGACTGGTCATTCTATTATATATTATATCTATTATATTAAATATATTACACACTCTCCTGAAGAAGATTTAGTTAAGAAACTTTATGTTTAGTATTCAAAGCTGTATTTAATGCTCGCTTAAATTAATAATGTGTTGTAAATATATATCGATAAAGTATATATCGATCCAAACGAAACAGTAAAACAAAAAAAAATTTATTGTAAGTCCTTTACTATCTGCTCAGTTCCCTTGAAACCAAGAAATGATCATGACATAAAGATGAAAGGATTTCAATTTTTAAAGCATAAAATAGAAATCCTAAATCGGAATGTCAAAAAAATTTCGCTGTTTCACTTATTTTTTATTAAATAATTGCTTCAATCTTCAATAGTTATTATTATTGTTCAATTTCAATTAAGTAAATTCTATGAAATAACAATAATTATACTATGATTATCATTAAATATTTAATAATTTATTAAAATGGTTCTTAACCAGCTATAATTTTATTCTTTTCTTAAGTAATTTATCAAATTCCCCAGGCATAACAAATGAATTTTCTGTATCGTATTTGGAATTGAATTGAAATGAATAAAAGAAAAGCAAAATGAATGAATAAAATCATGTTAAATAAAAGAAAATAGTACTCATTTTATGATATGAATACAGAATTGAAATTCTACATGCACAAGTGACCAAGATTAATTAATTAAAACTTTATTAGTCGAAGTTGGTGCATATGAAAATATGGTTTTAAATTTAAATTAATTAATAAAAAGGAGCTGTTATAATCAATTGACACGCAATAATAATGATAATAATAATAATAATAATATAATAATAAACGCAAATCCATTGTATAAATACATGCATAAATCAGGTAAATTAATGAAAGGAAAATGCGTTTTTACTTTATTTTATTAGGTAGGTATTTATTGTTAATCGTATAAATAATTGAATTATTACACCATAAAAAAATATCTCCGTATTTTCCATGTTGCGCATCAGAATTCGCATTTTTTTTGTTCACTCTACGATAATATTCCCGCATTTTTTCTCGGCACAGGCCGAGCAATTCTTTTTGGCTGCTTACCAAATAATTTCGGAACAAATTCTAATACTATAAATGCGCCCATTCCTACTACTTTTCTTAATTTTGTTTATTCCCAATAATTCCCAAAAAAAAAAATATTTTTTTTAACCTAAACTTGTTTCTCTCAGCCTAAACTATATATCAAATCAATACAAGTAAATAGATACAATATCTTCATCATATTTTCTTCAAAAAAAAAAAAAAACAATGAGGCTCGAAACAATCCGCTTAGTGGGAAAATAATTCATGAAAATGTCGAGACTCGACTAAACTGAGAAGGATGCATGCGGACGGATACAAAAGTGGGAAATTTTCGGGACAAAGAGGAATGAAGGATGAAAGGATGAAAGTGATAATCTATGTACATTATTATGTTAGGAAGTGCTTTATCATGTTCGATATGATCACACCCTATCTAGTTGTTTGTTTACTTATCCATTATATGGAAAATGTAACTCTATGTTGACTGACATACTCTAGGTAGTATAATTTGTTTAAGCGTTAAGTTTTTGAGCGTTTTGATATTAATAAAATAGAATATGTGTTCTTGCTACTGACAAAGAAGTATTAGATAAGTATAAGAAGAAGCAGAAAATTGTATGCAGATTAATTAATTAATTAATTAAATTGTTATTATAACAAACACGAGCAAAATGATTTAATTACATTAACTTGAAGAAGATTGCTTGTGCTGAGTGTGTGCGTGTGCATCTTTTAGAACAGTATGAGCATGACAAAATAAAAACTTTATGAAATATAGGACAAAAAGGGTAAAAAAGTAACGCTTTGACTAAACTATAATTACATAATAGATGGGTGCAACTGGGGGTTTTTTAGCTTTAATTAAAGTACACTTGAAAACTTGAATTATGGCAATAAATAAAAAAAGATGCTTGTTGCCATTCTTTGTGAAAATATAAGGGCGTGATCAAACAAAATGAATTGGTCCTTAGAGGAAAATTATTTTACATAAAGACCAAACGGTTAGAGGTAGGAAAACTTAATTTAATTTTGAGGAATTATGAACGATAGATTTAATAGTGTTGACTGAATCTAATTGATTCAGTTTCCTATGTATATAATATCAGAGATTGAGATAATATGGGCATTATCCCAAACTACATTTTTAAATTTTCTTATTCAGTTTATTGGGAAACAAAGATTAAAATGTAACATTGATGTTTATTCTCTTTCAATCGATATTAATAAAATTAAGTCGGGGCATGGTGTTCGTTGCTGGAATCAGAGAGATTGCCCGTCCAACAGAATAACTAATATTAAATGCTTTACGAAGTCGGGTACTTTAGCTCCTACATAAATATAATAATTTTTTATGTTTAAGCATTTTAAAATCTTGTGGAATTTGATATCAGGAATATAAGTTTTTTGTTTTTTAATTTTTTATTTACACATTCATAATATATTTTTTTTATTCTAAAATTTTGAAATTACTTAATTTTTTTATTTTGATTTTTTTTTTCATAGTATGTAAGTATTATGATGACGCTAAAATTCCGTTAAATGCATACCTGAACTTAGCCAGGAAAACCTTAATAATAAAATGTAATAAAATAACATTATGGAACGAACATGTGTGTGTCTCGGTGTCCAGTTGAGTAAAATTTTCGCTTGGAAATTAACCGTTAGTAGTTAAACAAGGCCGATTCTCCCTCAACTTAGACTCTAGAGGGGGGATTGTAAATTCAGGGGTAAGGGGGTGGTTTTTCAATATGGTGTCAATCAAAGGGGTGTGTACAAGTTTAAGGGGTGGGGGGTAATTCAATATGGCGTCAGAGGGGAGGGTACTAAGGGAAAGGGGTAATGGCGTCGTTGGATTTCATTGGATGGGTGGGGAAAGGGGTAATTCAATATGACGTCGTTGGATGGGTGGGGAAAAAGGTAATTCAATATGGCGTCGTTGGATTTAATTGGATGGGTGGGAAAAGGGGTGATTCAATATGGCACCGTTAGATTTGATTGGTCGGGCGAATGGTGAGTCGTCCGGCGTCCATTAGCGTCACCATGGTTATTGTCCAGTTAATTTTAACGCCATTTTGTCCATTTAATGAGAGTCGCTTAATTACTTTAAAGAAAAAAGGCTGCATGCAGATGTAAAAACCATCGAGGCCAGACGGTCTGACGTTATTTGAAAAGCCAAAAAGTTAAGTGATTTTTAATTGGCAGGTTGATAAGCTACCCTCTATGACGATTATCATTTCTTGTCATAGACGATGAAGAATGTGCTCTTAACAATAATATCATTTGAATGCTATTAAGAATTATCTAGTAAAATTTGTGGTTATCTACACATGAGATTGAGAAGGTCGAAAAGCCACCCTCTACTGCAGACAGATGTAAAAACCATCGAGGCCAGACGGTCTGACGTTATTTGAAAAGCCAAAAAGTTAAGTGATTTTTAATTGGCAGGTTGATAAGCTACCCTGAATATAAAAATAATCTAATCTTCAATAGGGTAGATTTCTGTTACCTTGAGAAACCAACTAAGTACATAGACGATGAAGAATGTGCTAAATTCAACTGTATAGAGATTAGTGAAAGGAGGAGCCAATCAGTTTATTTATTTTTTTTTTTTTTTTTTTTTTTCCCAATATAAATATGGGCTCATGTGAGCTATTTGTCAAATGCAGTTTCATCTTCAACAACTACATAAAATATTGAAGTTTAAACAATACATATCGAGTGTTTAAATAATTTGGTTTGATAATTCTAATAGGCTACAGGTAAATATTTGTCAAATACAGTTTCATCTTCAACAACTAAAGGTCTCAAGTTTATGTGTTCAGGTAAATATTAATTTATTAGCAATTATTTTTGAAAAATTTATTATTTACTAAATATAATTTATTATATTTTTATTTGTAGAGAAAAATGGATTTAAAATGTCTAAATGCTGCTGCTGTATCATCATCAAAACCAAAAATTGGTATGGATGAACTGGTTCCCGATGAGAAGTATCAAATTTTAAACGTCACAGTAGTCAAAAGTAAATTCGGGGAAGTGATCAAATTAGAATTAGAGAACAATATATTATTTTTACCACAGAGGATGACGGAACCTTTTAAGAAAAATTTGCATTTATTCATTAACAATAAATATTATATTATTTTTAAATGTATAAAAAAAATATCCAACACCATATCAACACCAGAGTTTGAAATTTCTGAATAAAACGCTTATTACTTGAATAATGGTATTTTTATTTTAAATCAGACAATATTTTGTGTTTATTAATTAACATATATTCTCTTAAACAATTACTATATACATCATTAAAACTATAAACATATTCACAAATTACATTCTTAATATCTTCAGGAGTAACTAGATCCGAAAACAATTCTTTAAAAACATGTATAATATTACTATAATATGCCTTAAAATCAATTAATATTAATTTTTTAACAACATCAGCAATAAAATAAAAATTAGCTATTAACAAGTTATGTATATTAGTCTCTGTTAAAACAATAGTTTTTCCGCATCTTGTAACTTCCACCATCTTCAGTCCATCAATACCGTTGCTGCCTAAGACAATTATATCATTACACATGATAAAACGTAGATAATCCATATCCATATTTCGAAAATATCCACTAAGAAGCCAATGCATATTAGATATGAACTTTTGCCATTCATTTATTTCGAATATTAAAGCATTGCTTACATTAATGCATGGTCTAAATTCTTTGTATGTGTTTAAACCAATATCGATGAAAATTTCGTTATCAGAAAAAAAAAATCTTTTATTTAAAATAAAACACTCATCATTTGTTTCACGTTCAAACTCGTCTAATAATTCAAAACATTCTTTGTCTATTTGATTAGCACTAAAAACACATTGATTTTCAGAAGACATCGTGCTAGTCAAGATTCTATGAAACAACTAATAATCCCTATAATATATTTGTCTCATCAAGCCAACTATTATGAGAATTATCAAAGCCAAGCCATTTTACATATACCATGTTGCCTCTTTTTTTTAGAACTTTTTCAACTAAATAAACATCTGGTTGTTTTGTTTTCTGCAGCTCATAAAAATAAAAAGCTCCTCTTATGGGTCTCTTATTTATATCTTCCAACAAGTATGTTACAGGATTGGTGTGATTAATTTTAATAATTTTAAATAATTCAGTAGTCCAATTCGGTGTGTAGCCTTTATCGAAAACATGTTTTTCTTTACTAATACGCACTTCATCTCCAATGTTAAGTTTGGATCCAGGAAATATTTTTATGTGATTATACACAGTATCCAATAATTTTCTTTCAATTGTTTCACTAACATCACATGGTCTCATTTTAATTACACTATGTTTTGATTCATTATAATTCTTCACAATAGTGGGTAAAATCGAAATCCATTTGTGTGTGCCATTTAAACTAAAATATTTATATAATCGTTCCTTTATGGTACGAATAGTGCGTTCGGCAATGGCCGCTTTCATTTGTGAATATGTTGAATAATGATTAATATTGTATTGTTGCAACAAACGTTGATAATAATGATTATAGAATTCTTTACCCTGATCGGTATGCAAATTTTTCGGAAAACGCTTAGAAGTGGATAATATTCTAGCAAATGCCGCTGTCACTTCTTCCCCTGTTTTTGATTTTAGTGGTTCAGTCCACACATATTTTGAAAAACAATCGATAACCAACAGAATATATTTAAATTGATTATTTTCTTTAGCATATGTATCCATTTGGGCAAGATCGGCTTGCCATAAATCATCCAGCCCTTTAATAAGCGTTCGTCTCCTAGGGAAATTTTTTCTTATCGATCTATGTAATTCATTAACCACTTGAATTTTTTCGATTGATGCCATTTTACGGCCACAATTTGATTAGCACTAATTCACTATTGAAGTACCTATTTAAGTTTTCTAATATCAAGTTTATTAACTTTATTATTATCAAGAATTGTAATTTGGCTTCCTATATTACTAACAATATTATTAATTTTATTAATTTCGCGTATATTGTTAGTTATATTTATTTGAACTTCATGCAATTTTGAAGCTATTTCCCTACGATCATCAATATGCTTGCTCTTAACATCTTCAATTGCTGTTACTAATTTTTGAATCTTTAGTTCAAGTGCTGTTGATAATTCTTCAATCTTTATTTCAAGTCCTCTATAAAGCAGATTCATTTTATCAGCAAAACCTACTGATTGTTCTCTATGTCTCTCAGACATAACTGCGACATCTTGTTGTACCATCAAATAGAAATTCATGATTGTCTTACATGACTCATCCACATATTTCTTATTAGAAACATCTTCATCTTGGGAGGGCAATTTAACATTACATATTTTTAAACCACCAATATCTAAGTCACCATTTAATGTAAAAGAAAACAATGACGAAGGAGAAGCAACAGGTTGATAATATTTATCAGCTGCACGTCCGAACTTGTCTATACTCATTTCTACTATAGGAAAACGATTAACTAAGAAGAGTTAATATACGATTTTCGCTTCTTTTAATTCTTCAATAATTGATGCAATTTCATTGGTGTGGGAGTTATTTCCAGCATATTTAGATGCAAATAATAATCGTAGTCTATCAACTAACTCATTAACATCATCCCAATAGACATATTCTACTGGTTTTGTATTATATGTCATATAATTATTATCATAGTTACCACCCTTTTTTGATAGTAATGGTCGTATGATATGTTTATATTTGAAGCTTTTTGCACCTATAATTCTACCTTCTGCAGAATAATTTTTTCGATAGAGATTGGTTTTGTCTATAATGTCTTCGAATGCATCAGTATCTTCATCATTAAAATTTTTAGATTTTTTATAAAATAACAACTCATAAAGCCCCTCAGTGCCTTCATAAGGGACACCGTCTACGATTATCTCACCCGTAATATTATCAAATTCTATTTCTTTACTACCTAAGCTCCATGTTCTAGTAGTAGCATTATATCTGGGGGCATGAGTGACGTCAATTTTCGAAGAATGTTGAAAATATTCTTCTATATATTTTTGTGTAACGTTGGGATAATCTTGTAAATTTATTACATTTTTAGCATTCGCCTCTATTATTTCACTATAATCATCGTCAGCTGTCATCATTGTATTATCACTATCAGTATCCGTTTCTTTTAACATAGTTTTTATTTCACTCTCATCTATAGGTTCCTGTTTATTTATTTTCATCACATTTGATTTCACCTCTGCTTTGATAGGTAATTTTACCGCTTTTTGATTATTTTCAATTTCTTTTAAATGGGTGGTGATAGGAGAAAAAATTCTATTTATTGTGGTATCTTCATTTGATCTCCCCAATTTTAATGCCATATATTTTTTTCGGACATCATTAGCTAATTTTATAATTTTCTGTTTACGTTCTGATTCAACCTTATTTAAAAGCTTCATCATAAACAAATGATTATTAATAGAACTATTCATTAACTTTTATATACTCATCGAACCCCATTCGATAACGTCCATTATTTAATTCAAATTCCTTAACAACAACCAATGGCTTAAATTTATTGGAATTCCAACATTGAGAACATAAGGTTTTAAATGTATTATATGATATATCTGGTGTAACATGTTCATCAAACACATGCTTTAAATTAACATCATCCTGTTTGAATAATACAATTACATTACAGTTATCTCTTATTAATTGTTTCGGGATTTTGGAATAAGTTTGACATAAGTATGCCACATCAATAGATTTATGCCGACCCATAGAAAAATATGCCCTAATTTTATCTTGCTTATCACAGGAAACATCATCAAATATAAATACAGAGTTTTCTTTAGCTTCATCAGGATCAGTGATTAATTCATTATCCTTATATGGAAAATATTCAATTTCCTTAACTTGCTGCAAAACATTTTCTAATAATTTATACTTTGGTTGATAAAGAGACTTTGAATATAAATATATATTAGCAAATTTCAGTCCATTAGGATTGAATAACAACGCTAAAAGTGAATTAGTTTTTCCACAACCACTAGGGCCGCAAAATATAGCGCGAAAACAATTTGGTAATAATTTACTATGTACACAGATTTTAGACGTGGAATCATCAAAATCTAAATTTTCAACATCGAGCTTAAGATCTTGTGATACTAAATGCATGATTCTAACTGAAAATTTAAAACATCCATTTATTATTTATATATAAAAGCTGCAAAGTTTTAATATGATTTAGTAATATGCAAACTGTTAAACACAAAGGTGCGGGTATTGTAAATTCGTTAATTAATAAATTACCTATTGAATTACATATTCCCGGCTATCAGTGGTGTGGACCTGGTACAAAAGTACAAAAACGATTAGCGCGAGGCGATCCTGGTATTAATCAATTAGACGCCGCCTGTAAGCAGCACGATCTTTTATATAGTTCAAGTTCATCATTGTCTGATAGACATAAAGCAGATAAAGAGTTAGAAAATAGTGCTTGGGAACGCGTTAAATCAAAAGATTCTAGTGTTGGTGAAAAAGCCGCGTCTTGGGTTGTTCTAAATACAATGAAAGTTAAAAGAAAAATGGGTATGGGACTGTCATTCAAGACACATGTTGTAAATCCTACATCGAAAAGTTTACGAAAATATGCAGTGAATAATAAAAGTTTACGAAAATCTTCATTAGCTGGATTAAAAGCTGCTCGAATGGCTATTAAAAAAGCAGGTGGTAGAAAAAAGATACGACTACCTCGTATTATTCCATTTGAACATAAATCTGGCGGATTTTTACCACTATTGCCAATTCTATCTGCTTTAGGAGCAATGGGAGCTCTAGCTGGTGGAGCATCTACTGTTGTTAAATATGTAATGGATATCAAAAGGAAAATAAATGATGGCAACAATGCTTCAAAGATTGAAATTGGCAAGAAAGGTTCGGGATTGTATCTTCGAAAAAATTCCAAAGGTTATGGTTTATTTTTAAAAAAGCCCGAAAATTCGAGACGCTCAATTTACCTAATAGAGCTTTGTATGACTATGAAATAATAAACTGTGCAAATAAATTGAAACTACCATATTTTAGAGGTGTATTTATGCGTGATCAGCTACCCAATCATATACATCGTAATGAAAGTGCTATTGTTAATTTAGATTTGAATGCCAATGCAGGTACTCATTGGGTGGCATATAAAAAACGAGGAAGTGCAATCAATTATTTCGATAGTTTCGGTAATTTAAAACCACCAGTAGAACTAGTAAATTATTTTGGTCCATCAACTAATATAATCTACAATAAAAAGCAATATCAAAGATTCAATTCTAGTAATTGTGGTCATTTATGTATTGAATTTCTATATAATACCAAGTTGTAATTAAGTTGATTATTAGTTATGTCTATAATATTAACGCTGAAGGATCGCAAGTCTACACTCTCCATAGATTTTCCTATCCCCATACAATTGGATGCAAATTATCAATACGGATTAGCACTCATTGGTTTCTTTTCCTACAATACCATACCCAACGTAGAAGAAAATACAGAATTTTACTATATAGATAAAAGCAAACAGTTGAATTCAATTCATCTGCCTGGTGGTGTATACGAAATTACAGATATTAATAATTTTTTAAAGAAGAAGTTGCTAAATTTCAATTTGAATGGTAATGAAAAAGAGGAAGATATATTTTTCCTAAGACCAAACAATAATACTTTGAAGTGTGAAATTTTTCATCGTGATTTTGATATAGATTTCACTTATAACAATTCGTTGGCAAAACTCCTAGGATTCTCACGAAAGGTATTACCAGCAGGAATAGTTCATTCATCTGATCGTCCTGTAAACATTGTTAAAGTTCGAACAATTCACGTGGATAGTAACATAACAAGTGGGGCATATTACAACGGGATACCATCTCATACATTATATGAATTTCCTGTTACATCTAACCCAGGGTATTCTATAGACGAAATTCCACGAAACTTAATTTATTTGCCAATAATCAGAAAAGAGATTTCTAACATTTCATTGAAAATAGTAGATCAAGATTTTAATCTGGTGAATTTTCGAGGCGAAGAAATTATCATCCGATTGGAATTGAAAAAAGATGGTTTTAATAATTAAATCGTATAAAAGACATATCCACCCCTCACCATGCTCAGTTAGAAAAAGTTGTTCAAGAAGAAAGTTGGGGGGTAAATTATCACCATTAAACGTCAATTTTCTCAAAACAATTGGATATGTCGTACGATCAAATTTTAAACCTGTATAAGCCGGTGATTACCGATACCTCCATAATTAATATGGAATATCGAACATATTTGCCCTATGTTAAATCATTTGATAATAATGATGTAATCGAAATAACCGTAAATAGAAATGATGTTTGGCTGTTAATGAGCGAGGCTGCATTAGTCATTAAAGGAACACTGAAAAAGACAAGAGGAGAAGGCGATGGTTGTTTACTTAATAATGCAGGAGCCTTTTTGTTTGATTCAGTAACATATGAATTGAATGGAGTTGAAGTGGAGCATGTAAAAGATCCGGGGATTGTGAGCCTTATTCGTGGCTATTTATGTTATACTGAAGATGATACTAAACATTTAACAATGGCCAGTTGGTACTATCCAAATCAAAACCCGATATGTGCTAACAAAGAATTCTTTATGCGAATACCTTTAGCTCACTTATTCGGTGTTTTTAGTGATTATAAGACAATGATGTGTGGAAAACACACATTGCGACTAGTAAGGTCTCGAACAGATAACAATGCTCTATTGAATCCTAATAGTGAAACAATAACTGAAATTAAAATTGATAGTATTGAGTTGAAAGTGAGCCATGTAATGCCAAATGATAATATTAAAATGGAATTATTAAAGTCAATTAAACATGATCGGCCAATCTTGATTCCATTTAGGAAATGGGAATATCACGAATTACCAGCTCTTAATACAGGGTCGACAAAAGAAATTTGGAGTGTGAAAACTACTACAAATGTAGAGTGTCCTCGTTATGCTATTATTGGTTTTCATAATAACCGAAAAGATATAGCAACTGCTGATTCTACATTATTTGATCATATGAACATATCAAATATCCGATTGTCTTTAAATGGAGATTATTATCCATATGAACGAATGAATTTAGATTTTGCATCAGATAATTATACAAATGTATATTATAATTATACAGAGTTTTATAGGAGTTACATGGCTCAATCTCTATTAGAACGCAAACAGGTTCTATTAAGTTATGATAAATTTAAAACACACGCGCTCTTTGTTATTGATTGTTCTAAAAGAGATGAAAGTATAAAATCTTCAACAGTTGACGTTAAGATTGAGATTGATACACATCAAGCTTTTCCTGAAAATACAAAAGCATACTGCATCATTATTCACGATTGTATTATCGAGTATTTGCCTCTCAGTGAAATTGTTCGAAAAATTAATTAAAATGAAAATTGCAATTGTTGATATGCAAGGTTTTGTATTAAATAGTAGTGAACACGAGCGGAAGTTTCATGTTAAAGAGATCACTATTATGCATGATTCACAATATAATCATTATGTATTTCAAGAACCAAAACCATATTCGGCATTATCTATTCCCGAAAAGAAAGATGTAAATTATGCAATTTATAACATTCATGGGCTTCCATACCAATCAGGATACATTAGCTACGATTATATACATTTAATAAGAAAAAAATTATATGGATTTGATATTGTGTATGTTAAAGGACACCAGAAGAAGGATTTTCTACTAAATTTATTTGAAGATTTGGATGCTAGCAAACAATCGTTACCGAAAATTGTAAACATTGAAAGTTTAAGTAGTTGGCATTCACCACCTAAATTTAATATTGATGTACCGAAATGTATGGAACATTTAAATGATAAGTTTTATATGTGTAGTTTAAGAAACTGTTTTGTACTTAGTAATTGGATTTATAATTGTTTACCACAATAAATATATATATATGCTAGTTAATTGTTTCTATAAATTAGTTCACCTCACAATGTTGGGAATTCCTTTCCTAATATTAGTCACCATTTTTAATAATGTGCTCTATATGAGTCATCCAAAAAATGTGCAAGAAGTTTATATTTGTTTCACCCCTACAAATGATCATTGGCCTTCCAATTGGAATAAGATGAACAAAGTTACCGAATCAGTTCTATCTACATCTATTCCGAAAGATTCAACAACATATAAAATTAGAATTATTGACCATAAGGCTGTGTTTAAAGATAGTGAGTGGCAGAATTTAAACAGGTTCCCCACCCCTATCTTCATTTCCACATTGGCAGCAGAAAAACTTGATTCAGTCTTAGCAATACTTTATTGTGTTGCACTACTATCTGTCTCATTATTCTTAAAGTGTGTTGTTAAGTTGATTAGAAAATTAAAAGCATGGTGAAACTTGAGCAGGTGTTAGAATTGAAGAAAATTATTAACCACGAAATGGATTCAAATAATGAATATATTACAAAATTAATAAAATATAAGATGGAATTGCCTAAAAATATGTTATTGCTATTATTGAAGCCATGCTGGGGACACTCTACAACAGCTGAAGGTGACGTCATCGATGGACCGTTGTACAATCACAGCATTAATTGCAGTATATGTTTAGAATTTATATTAAAATCATACACTTCATGAATAAAAACATATATTTTTAACAATTGTATTTTTTTTTTTTTTTACATATAATAAAGTTATATACAACAATACTTATTCTACTACCTATGAATTATATTCAAATATTTGCAAATTCTTTGGGTATTTTATAGTGGCCCCAAGGAAGCGTGTCGGTACTGTTAGGTAATAAATATCTTTTATCATCAAAGGAATTAAGGGCCAACTTGACTTCCTCTATACTAAATATGTTATGATTATATGAACGGATAGACCGTTGGGCAACAATTTTATCCTTTCCTAACATTAAACAATCATAATAATCATTAAAAGTTATTTCATTTTTTACAACATTATTTCTTATACCCTTAATTTTCTTTAAACACTTATTATCTAGCTTATATGTATACATTTTTGACCTTAAACCTATAAAATGGGTTATAATATGCCCACATGCTTCATCTTTCATTAATCCTAGTACTTTTTTGTTCAATTGGGGTATGTTATACTTATTATTTAACGGATAATCGCTAGTATCAAATTTGCTAATATGCTTTTTAATAATTTCGCTATAAACATCATCACACATTATTTCATAAATAAAACTATCAGTATCTGTATACATCAATTTGCATTGATTTAATGGTATATGTTTCAATATAAATTGGTAATGGAAGTCATACATTACGGTCTTTGAAATATCTAAAATGGCCATGCCCACATATACCGGTTTGTTAAATATAATTTGAGCTTTATTTAATTCTACAGCAACTAAATTATCGTCAAAAATTTTACGGCTATGGAATAATGGACTTGAAATTAAATTTTTTGCTCCATATCGCCCGCCCCATTTATTCACTAATTTAATATTTCTATGGTTTCTTATGTTTTCCATCGTTTTTCCAAAAACTGCGTTATTCATCAATTTGAATAAACTTTTATCAAAATCTGATTGAGCATTGGTTCGTAACATTGTATTTAAATCAATATAAGATTTCAACCATGGAGACTGTTTGAACTTCAATATTTTATGAATTTTAGTTAGAATTAAACCGTTATTTAATGCTTGTTTTAAATTCCTATAATGAATAACATAATTTTTTTTATCTTTTACTGTATTTAACAATTTAGACAGTTTTGAATTTGGAGGTTTCTCGTGATCAGCACAAAAAGGAAAATCTTTATGTTCATCATGTAGACAAGATGGATACTCTAAATCAACTTCTAGAATATATCCTTCGTCTGCATCATCTCTTAATTGGCTAATGTTGAAATCATTAATATTATTGACCCAAACAAAATTATCGTATGGTAAGTACTGACACATAGCCCAACCATATAAATTATTAACGTCAAAATATAATAAATATTTCGATAGTTTAGAAGAATCATAATTAGTCATATATTTATTGTTGGCTTCGGAATAACGATTGGAGCACATAGAAATTCCTCCCCTTAACCCCTTTTCTATGAATAATAATTGATTAATATCTTTAATAAGTTTAAGTCTACATTTAGTAATTCTAAGCATGCAATCCCAAGCATATCCTGGTAAAGTATAGTACCATGCTGGATCTAATTTGTAAATATTCTGACACCTATTTCTAAAGTTTTCAAAAACATCTGCCAACAGAATTACATCAGTTTTTAAATATAAATCACTATACTCTCCTAAATTTAGCATATTAAATTTATTCCAAACATTTAGAGCATGTTCATATTCATCTTCATTAATATTTTGATCGTTTAATTTATTATAGAATAATTCTCTTTTTGGTAATTCGTCATCATTTAATTTATCTAAATTATCAACATAATCATAGGGAAAAACACCTTTACGTGTAAGCAGGTGAAATTTTTCATTATCTAAATAATTAAATTCCTGCTTAAGATTTGTTAGATCATTTATATTTAAAGTAGATGCTAATTCTGCTAACGATGTACCCAAAAACCTAAATGAATCTATGAACCTATATTTAATACTATTTTCTGTATAATATTGAGTAAATGATATATATTTTTCTTTATTAATGGGTAATAAGCTAACTCTATTGTTTTTACATAATTCTTTAATTAAAAAATGTCCATCGTAATTAGAGAGATTATGGCAAACTATTGGAATAACAAATAACTTTTTAAAATTTAAATTACAATTAGAGTGAGCGAATCCTCTAAATTCACCATTAAAAAGATTATGATCTGCTACAATTACATCATCAATCACAAATAGTTTCTCACAAATATGACATGCTATAGCTGTATTTTTATCAACTCCGGGAGTCGTAAGTATCACAGTTTTTAACTTTTCCTCAAGATTGAATGCTAATATTTCCAATTGATTTGAAAACCATTCTACACAGTTCTCTCCGCGATATGATTTATAGAATGAAATTGAATTATCATATGCACATTTAAAATAAAAACCTACACTAAAAGCTTTATGTTGTTGATAGAAATTTTTATTATGTACTTTTTCTAGAACACATTCGAAATCCAAATAAATTATAAAGGGCGATTTTTGTTTATACGTAAAACTTTTAAATTCAACATAATCATACTTTGGGAAAGTTATCTTACAAAATTTTTTCTGTTCACATAACTCTAAATGATCATTTAATTTATTCTCATCATTAAAATAATTCAAGCAGCGATCGCATACAAAAATGGCATGTTGTTTATTATTTATTTGTTTCGAGATAAGCCTAGAAAGATTTGTTATAAGAGAGTAGTGATATGAAATTTCCTCAAATTTATTACTCTCTGCAGGTAGTGGATCATAATCGTTTATATTTGGATAATATGTGTCTTGTATTAATAATAAATTTATATGTTTACTTAATTTCGAGTCCGTTATTCGACATGGTACTACTGAAAAATGCTTACCTTTCTTATTTTCAATAAGTTCAAGTATATAAACATTAACAGAAATATTGTTTAATCTTTCAAATTTTGGAATTTGGTCTATGGTAATAGGTAAAGTTAAGCCTTCGGTTATTAATACATTATTGTAATGAGGATAAGATGATACTCTATCTGAATTATGAGTAGGATAAAGAGCTGCGATGACGCTCCAATAAAAACAAGCATTATCGAAATTCTTAATGTTTATGCAAGCGCGTTTAACACGAATTTCATCCGGTAGTTTAATAAAAGATGAAGCACCGTTTCCAAATGTATGCTTATTAATATTTATTTCCAAACTAATTAACTTATGTAATGCCCAACCACTATCGCGCTCTTGGAATTCACTCATTGCTGTTAATACTTTTTCCACAACATTTGTTTGGAACCAGTCTGATAGATTGCTTCCAATGTCAATAATTATGTTTTTGGTAATAAAATATTTATATTCAAACGTATCTAGATTGTTCTTCTTAATAATATATTCACCGCAAAAACAAGTGTTTATTTTTATTGTTTTAATAGATTTAAATATATTAAGAATTCTGCGTTTGACTAATTGGAAAGCGTCTTTAAAAAATTCTAAAATGTCTATATGTTTTAAATTATAAATAATCCCAGTTCTAATGCGACTATTAAATGCAGCGTTAATATTTTCCCACCTAACCCTATCACTACGTTTTACTCCATTGTCACCCCCGCCAATATGTATGTTATTAGTTTGTAATAGAATTCGCAATCGTTTTAAATGAGTGATATTGGTTAAAATCTTTCTGTATTTACCAGTTGATAGTTGCCCTTCTTTTGATATTTTCGTTAACTGTCGGATGCTTGTATTAATTTTTTTAATCCAATTTTTCTTTTCTCTGGAATTTTGTAATAGTTTTGTGGCTTCGGTAACAATTCGGATAACTTCATGGCTTAGGTCAATTGCACAATCCATTACTGGAAAAATAAATATTTCATTGCAAAACCAATATTAAATCCAAAATGTTAATATTTACCTGTAGCCTATTAGAATTATCAAACCAAATTATTTAAACACTCGATATGTATTGTTTAAACTTCAATATTTTATGTAGTTGTTGAAGATGAAACTGTATTTGACAAATAGCTCACATGAGCCCATATTTATATTGGAAAAAAAGAAATGATAATCGTCTTAGAGGGTGGCTTTTCAACCTTCTCAATCTCATGTGTAGATAACCACAAATTTTACTAGATAATTCTTAATAGCATTCAAATGATATTATTGTTAAGAGCACATTCTTCATCGTCTATGTACTTAGTTGGTTTCTCAAGGTAACAGAAATCTACCCTATTGAAGATTAGATTATTTTTATATTCAGGGTAGCTTATCAACCTGCCAATTAAAAATCACTTAACTTTTTGGCTTTTCAAATAACGTCAGACCGTCTGGCCTCGATGGTTTTTACATCTGTCTGCAGTAGAGGGTGGCTTTTCGACCTTCTCAATCTCATGTGTAGATAACCACAAATTTTACTAGATAATTCTTAATAGCATTCAAATGATATTATTGTTAAGAGCACATTCTTCATCGTCTATGACAAGAAATGATAATCGTCATAGAGGGTAGCTTATCAACCTGCCAATTAAAAATCACTTAACTTTTTGGCTTTTCAAATAACGTCAGACCGTCTGGCCTCGATGGTTTTTACATCTGCATGCAGCCTTTTTTCTTTAAAGTAATTAAGCGACTCTCATTAAATGGACAAAATGGCGTTAAAATTAACTGGACAATAACCATGGTGACGCTAATGGACGCCGGACGACTCACCATTCGCCCGACCAATCAAATCTAACGGTGCCATATTGAATCACCCCTTTTCCCACCCATCCAATTAAATCCAACGACGCCATATTGAATTACCTTTTTCCCCACCCATCCAACGACGTCATATTGAATTACCCCTTTCCCCACCCATCCAATGAAATCCAACGACGCCATTACCCCTTTCCCTTAGTACCCTCCCCTCTGACGCCATATTGAATTACCCCCCACCCCTTAAACTTGTACACACCCCTTTGATTGACACCATATTGAAAAACCACCCCCTTACCCCTGAATTTACAATCCCCCCTCTAGAGTCTAAGTTGAGGGAGAATCGGCCTTGTTTAACTACTACCGTTTTATCAAAAAGTTTCAGGTTCGTTACATTTTAACGTTAATTTTAATTTACCCTTATAAGTATGTATGTACACGGTTCAGGGACGATGATGGCAGAAGTGAGAGAAATTCGCTAAATCTAAAGTAAATATCACAAAATTAAATAATAGGGAGAAAGGAAATCAAAAAAGCAGAAAGAGTGAATCAAACGTAAATTTGGTGGTTTTCCATTGAAGTTTTCGTTTGAAAATCCAATCAATTAGTATCTGTATTACTTCAGTATTCAACAGAAACTATTATAAGTATTCATAACTAAATATTTCATATTTATTACTAAGTGCATTATTTGGAAAAGAAGAAAATAACTAAGTCCGCGAAGGCGAGAAAATGAATTTTAGCAAAATCTACAGTCTGCAATCAAATGCTTGAAATGACAAAATTAATTATGTTACTGTTACTGTTATAATCATCTTAAAAACTATGAAATAATCAACGGCTGTGAGGATGCAGGGAAGTGCCTTTTGCATTTTGCTTATATTAAATTTAAGAAGTGACAACGTTTTAAGTAAATTGAAAATAATATAATATCTATATAGAAATAATTTATAATAATATTAATAATAATAATTATTATTATAATCTACAATGTAATGTACGTTAGGTATTATATACTATTTGTATGTTTATTAAATTGCAGTCTTGTTCAAATAATTGATATAGTAATTAGCATTAACGAAGCGTATAGGGCTCAAGTTAGCATTCAAATATTCCGAAATATTCTACTACACTATATATGTATGTGTTTGGTTCAGAACAATTATTATTATTTATACAACAATTATTTATTAGATAATTTTTTACAATTACATAAATCCAAATAGTTGGTATAGCATATAGCAGAAGCATCAAGGTTATGTTCTATCTATTCGTACTCTTTAAATGTAAATGTCTCGTTTTTAAAATATCACATTGGCTCCTAGTCACGTTTTCACAAAGTTTAATTTTCATTTTTTAACGCAACCACTTTTTAATAGCTTTGTCGTGTTGTGCAGTCGAAATAATATAAAATTAATTCGATTCGATAAAATATTCCAACTTTCTTCTATTTTTATATTTCATATCAAAATATTGTTACGATTCAATGCTGAAAATGACACAAATTGGTAAAAAAGTGCTAAACTTATTTATCCACAGATATTCGGGAATCACAGTATAGGCAGTTAAGTCACTTCTATGGCGAACAATATCATCAACTAGATTAGCACTTTATAGCCAGGGCGTAGCAGCGTTGCGTACGGCTAGTAAGGAAAACAGTAGAAGTTCTTTTCCAGAGTTAACTTCATTATTGGGCTCTAATGAAACTCATCGCAACCAAGCCAATTTGTCTAACTTTTAACCACTTTAAGGAACATTGACGTTTTTATATTATATGGTCTTTATTATAATAATCAGATTTCACCAAAATCTCAATGCCTTCAATGAATTTGTTGTCTGCTTTGCTGGATGATATTTACTCAATTAAATTGTGTTTGTCTGGTTGTCTAAGCAAACGTGTGTAAATAAATAGCAACGAAAAAAGAGAAAGTAAATATGTATGTATGTATATACTTAAAGAAGACGATTTACTTACTTATACATACTAAAAAAACAATATATATGTATATGTATATCCTCTTATATACGGCAAAAAAAAAAGAAATACCTACTTAACAATTGCACATACATTTTTACCCGTAATGATAACATACAATGTGGGTCGTATTACATAAAATTATATAGGTATGTAAAACACACAAATTAAGTTTTACAATACATTTTTTTTTGTTAATTATTATTATTATTATTATTATTTGTTTATTAATCAACCGTAAATATTGACCATTGTTTTAAAATTTTGTCATAGTTAATTTGCATTCTTCGAAAAATCGGTTAATTATCATTTTTTTTTCATGTTTCGTAATTACTATAAACACTAGGAAAGGAGTTTAGTATTTTATTTATTTTACAAAATTTGTAATTTCCTGTTAGTAAACTAGAGGCACAAATAGATATGCGTTGCTTACATACATCTGTACATTGTATTGTATGTGATAATCTAAGTAGGAAAGCGCTCAGTAAAAGACAAGTACTATTCGAACTCCGAAACGAAATATACTATGTAGCTATGTAATAGGTACAGGTGATTTTAGTGATTTTCAAAGAAGTAATCATTTTTACTTATATTTATGTGAAATTTATGCAAGTTATTTTTCATAATTAGCACCCTTCAGTACTTTCTTTACCACAACAAATAATAAATTTTATTATTATTATTATTATTGTATACCATATTCACTTGTTTTACAATAGATAATAAAATTTCCTTTGCAAAATGCTTATTACAGGTACTAATAGAAATAAGAGTTATTTCGTTGGACATTGGTAAACTTCAGTTGAAGGTTAGCAACACTTACTCTTTTATTATTATTATTATTATTATTGGGTGTGTTCATTTGTGGCACTGCTGCTGTTTCAATATTATTAGTTATTACATATTATTGTTATATTACCATATTTATCTATTTATCTATTTTGTTTCTATTCCTCGAATTCCGATTTGTTTTGTTTCATTCCGGTTATTCTTTTTTGATTATCACTAGGTACACCTTATACTATACCTATGTAAAATGTATTATGTAATTCTAATATTGATTGAAGAATCCGCGAATCCTTCAATATTTCTATTATATTTATAACCTCGTAATTTTATTTTGTTATAATTATAAGAATTATAGCTAGCAGTGGCAACAGGGTTACTTAAAGCCACACAACTAAAATGTATGTACAAAAAAGCCGCACGACTCTCCAGTCTATTGTCATACAAGCTTCTAAAGAGAATTAATTAAATAAAAATCATTTTATCATTACTGATAATGATATTTTTGTTGACAAAAAAACGAACTTTTTTCTAATGCAATACCAAAAAATAAGTGAATTTTATTGAATTTTGATAGCAATTTCCTACATGTGGAAATTCATTTATACTTTTCCAAACCATAGAGAAAAAAAAATTAAGGGGAAGATAAAGGGCAAAAAAGAGCAACAGAAAAAAAAAGAAAGAAGAAGAAAAGGAGGGATTTCATTAGATTTTGATTGAATTGAAAAGCAATAATATTATATTGATGATGATGGCAAAACAGGATAGATTTATATCTGACAATAATGATAAATCGTGAACGATTTGATGTGATATTAATAGAGCGCTTTTTGAGTGAAAAATTGTAATAGACCCAATATATGAATAGGTATCTATTTACTTGTATGAATTGTCTTTAGAATAAACTAGCATATATTTTTGGTTCCTTGAAAAAATGGAAAGTTTTCTGAGTTCAAAGAACGTCAATGTAGTTGCCTGTATTATAAAAGTTGCACTGTATTTCTATACACGTTTATTGTTTATATCTATTTATTGTACATCGAATATTGACTTTTTAAACTTCGTTCGATAACAATTTAATTCATCAATTATAATTTATTAATAACTCAATTCCAATTTTATTACGTTTTCTTTTTATTGATATTGTTTTTCTTTTTATTGTAATTTATACATATATCGCAGTCGAGCTGCGATATTATCGGTTTAATGCAAATTTTTATAATAATTACGATATTATGAATTTGAGTAAGTTCGTACTACTAGGTACCAGAACGTCAAGGAAAAAGAACATCAAAGAAAAGCAACTTAATTAACAAACTTTACGTTAAATGGAATAAAAAAATCCAGTTGGAAGATAAGATCACTAAATAGGATGTTATCCCACGATAATTTTTTTTTAATGGCAAATATTCTAAAATGCAAAAGTCCATTGAATCAAAGTTTGACTGCATTTATAAATCTAATACATAAATTCAAATCCTATTCGATTATAATTATTGACTAAAAAAACTACGTTGTTATAATTTTTAACAGTACCACCTACCTTGAATTTAAATAAAAACAAGTGCTAATTAAATTCAAATAAAAGAAAAAAGCCCAAATTAAAAATTGTGTTCACGTTCCAACAAAATGTTTCTATTTTTTAATTTTTATAATAATGTTTGCATTACGAAAACGAACTGTTAAAAATTTCGCGCGTTAAAAATATGAAAATCGAAATTGCCGGCTGCTGGCCGTCGTCGTCCTATCATCAAAAGACGCCGCCGAAAGACTGAAAATAATAATAAGTAAAATAATAATTCGCGTGCTTGTCTTGCTGCGAAAACGATGCTGAATATAAACAAAAGCCGTCGTCGAGCGTCGCCGCCGCCGTCGTAGTCGTCGTCGATATGAATGTCGATCTC
The DNA here is from genome assembly GCA_949748235.1 of Platypus cylindrus. Classification (NCBI taxonomy): domain Eukaryota; kingdom Metazoa; phylum Arthropoda; class Insecta; order Coleoptera; family Curculionidae; genus Platypus; species Platypus cylindrus. The sequence goes on along the minus strand of OX456488.1, from coordinate 17,183,278 downwards.
AATCTTTCGATATTCTCGTGCACTATCGTAGATACTAGCTAGGATAGTCGCAATGAATTGTATAGCAGGTTGTTTTAATTTATTCATTTTTCAATGTTGACTATTTATATTTTTTCTTGATTATTAATAAATTTTCTTGTCAGTTAATAATTGATTAGGTCGTAAGATTTAATAATTGCGAAATATACATGATTGTTTTTGTTCAAAAAGCAATTTCGTGTATTTTTAACACTGATTATAGCTAAGTCAGTGGCATACGTTAGTTTTACGTTACGAGTCTTTAAATTATTCCTTCAAATTACATTAAATTAATGTCACAATTTAATGCATCTGAATACAATTTGCATATCTAATAGATTCTCTATTAGAGTACGAATAGACTACATGTTGATGCTTTATGTCTCAAATTTAATAATGACTCGGAAATCCTGTTCAACCCGTCACTGTTCCAAACTTGTGTGGTATAATTAAAAAATAAAAAAATATGCAAATCTAAATTCGCTTTTTGATATAAATATTTATTACACAACAACCGATATTCAACATTTACTGGAATCTAGAAGCCAAATTTGGTCAATTATATCATTATCGGTTTATTTCACAATGGTAAAAAAGTTATTAAAAGATCGTTAGTTTCTACAAAAATCAAACGTACTTGTGTATGAGTAACAAATAATAATAATAGAACAATAAGAATAGGTAATAAAATTAAAATGATTGAACTACACAAATAATAATTTCCGTAAGAATAATTATAAATATCATGTTAATGCCAGTTTTATACTATAGATGAATAGGTGAAAAACTGGTAAGCGTAGTGTTTATGTCGAATCAGTCAGTAGATCACCTAGTGGAAAGGTTTGTTTGTAATTGCTTCAAAGCTGTGAGTTTCCAGCTATAGCCAGATAGTAATTCACCCTCACGATGAGAAATACTTGTTTTCTTGAGTGCCCACACTGTTGGGATGGTACGGAGATTACAATAAAACAAAAAATATTTTTAAAAGATTCATGTTCCTACCAAATGATCTACTAACTAGTTCATCTGGAAGAGACTTTATAATGCTCATGCACATATTAACAAAAACTGCAGACCAAAGTTAATTTGTCCTATTTAACCAGGATACTGAAGAAGTAGTTGAAAAATACAGGATGACTGCATTAAAATATTAAATGGCATTCAAGATGGGTGTTTTTTAGTATAGGCAGCTCTATACTATAAGATTGTATCATCACGGCAACCATTGCATGTTTTTTTTTACACCTAAAAAATTATCAATATGCATGAATTTTTAATACTTCCAAGTAAATTTGTTACTTTTATCGCTTTGGAAACAAAGAACATGCAAATAAGGAATTCGAAGATTTGGAAAATATCAGTTGACATAAGCAAAACTTTTTTGCTTATATATATTGTCCAATTTTTTGATATTTTACCGATAAAATCAATTTGTTGTTAAGCAATTATTAACATTTTCTTTAAATCATAAATTTCTTGATTATAACCATAAATCATAACTATAGCTGCAGGCAGGGTAACAAATGATTAACATCACAAATCATAATGATAATATTATAATAAACAAACTACAAATTACAGTGCAATTTTAGCAAATTTATGCAAATTAATAATGAAGCGCATTTCATGTTTTCTCCCAACACCTTATTGTAATAGCATTCCATTGTGGATTTAACATATTTGTGGGTATGTTCAAAGATGGAATTATACACTAAAATACATATATGTAAATATCCAGTGACAAGGTTAATAAAAAAAAAAACACACAGCAGGTACTAATCATCATGCATGAACATCACATCATTACCCATTTATGAATTAAACACATAACATTATATACTTATTCAATATGTTGCAGGTAGGCTGATATACGTACCTGTACCAACTTTGTACATTGCTAAAGTAGAACAAGGAGTAATGATTATTGTTCATTAAAGCTATCTTATTAGTAGGCTATGATTCTATCTAGGTATAATGTATCTTAGATTCAGGTATAGGAATGTCAGATTTAAGGTCATTTAATCAACGCCGTCAAAAGATCCATTATGATGTCACATTGATATGCAAATATAATAGCACACTAATTAATTCTACTACGTTAATAAGTTTCTTAATTAATGCATTATCTTTTTTATTATTTAGTTTAAACGTTATGATTCATAAAAATCTAAATAATTTAGTAAACAAACTCATAATTTTCCTTATCTCCTTTTATGTAGAAGTGATGTATGGATTTTGTTCGATGGCGATGACGAGCAGAACTTTAAAGATTTTCATTTTATTAACTTGTTTATTTCAACAAATTTGTTACAAAATTTCTTATATCCCTTTTGTTTTTATTAAACGTAAAATATACGAAATGGAACAAGCAATATGCCGTTATCTTATTATGAGTCTGATGTTCTAACCATTTTGAAAGAAAAATGAAAATGGTCAAATCCCAAAAGGTTGTTGTTCCATTTAGAGCAACTAGATTGCTGGACATCGGATATTGGCCATTGAGATTTAGAATTTTCAATGCAAATACAATGTAATCAGCATCATTTCAAACAAGATGACAACACACAATAAAAGGAGAACAAATGCAATGATTAGAAATACAGAAAAGTTACCGATAATTTTCACTAAACAGTTTCTATGAAGCCGAAGATATATCGGATATACTCTACTCCAATTATATAATGATATATAGATCGATCACTTAAATTTCATCCGTATCTAATTCATCTTTTGGCAATGTTAAAACCACATCTTCACGCACCATGGAAAGTAACTGATCTAATTTCATACATTGCAATGTCCATTGATCTAAATGTTGTTGTTTCTTTGGTGCTTTACATGGTATTCGAAGATTAGGGGACAGTTTCAATGTAGTCGTGCACCCTTTGTCGTCGCCAACAATTATAATTGGCAATTTCAAATTAAATGATAATCTAGTCAGTTTATTTTTCCGTTTCGATACAATTGCTTGTACACATATTGGCTTGTATTTATTCACATTCAAATCGAATACATGTACTTTCCCTTCGGATGTTGTAACGGCAAAAACTGTCGAAGAAAATGGTGCCCATTTAACATCACCAATTCTGTCAGCTATATCAAAAACGAACAATGGATATTCTCTACTATCCTCCCATATTTTAATACTCCAATCGCCACTGCACGATATAAAAATATTCGAATTGAATTTATTGAAATCGATCCGGTAAACGGGCAGTAGATGAGCATGATAAGTCATTAACCACATCGAATTATATTCTGTACTGCATTTATAAATGTTACCTTCCTCGGTACCAACCAAATAAATCAATGGATTTTTCGGATGTATTTTTATGCAAGATGCACAATTTTTCGTTCTTAATGGTACTCCATCTGGGCCTGAGACTGGATCACTACTGGCAAATAGTGTTATAATAGTGGTGACAGCTAATTCGTTTTGCATTAATACCCAATTTTTTATCAAGCCATCTGCTGCTGCCGAAAAGAAATTTAATTCTCCATCTGGTAAATCACGAGCCCATTTCACTTCCCAAATAATACCATTGTGTTTATTTAACACGTGATTGCTTTCAAATGCTGGTTGCTTACAAGTCGCTTGAATATTAAACACTTGAACGTTTCCATCATACAATCCAACCACTACCATATAAGGATACTTTGGATGAATATCCACACACATTGCACCACATTGAGTTAAACAAATATAGTCGGGAAATGCTGGATTTTTAATTGTAAATATGCAAACAGCTCCGAAATCAGATGGCTGTATAAACTCTAATGAACCAAAACATACAGCAAACATATCGTAATAGTATGGACTCCATTCTATGTCTGTGATTGTTAATTTTTTGGTTTTGTTATATACAAATTTCCACAATGGCAGAAGGGTGCCCTCATTTTCACGATACTGATCAGAAGGGTCATCCCAATATCGGTAATCTTTTGCAATGTCATCGTAGATATTTTGGTTAATCATTCTCTCTAACACCCTCCAACTTGCCATCATTTTTCCTTGAATGATATCGTTCAACAGCTGATTTGGATCTACAGCCTTTTTACCCGGTTTTAATCTTGATGTCGGTGCTAATCCTCTCTCTTTTCTTTCTTTCTCCAACTGTTTTTCCAATTGCTGAATTTCAAAATCAATTTGGTATGCATCGTAAATCACCCACTGTAAAACATTGGCAGAAAATGTGGCCATACATGGCGGTACAGTTTGAGTTTCTTGAGACCTAGTTGGATTGTTGTAAGTTAAAGCTGCTCTGTCACAAAAATTGAATTGATTTGTTAATTTCTTTGGCCTACCACCTTTAGCTGGAGTCTTTACTTTTTCCACCTTCACTTCCTCTTCTACTTCGGCTTCCGTTTCGTGTTCTTCTTCTTCAGCTTTAGGTGGTTGTTCAAGCTCTTCATCTTCCCCCTCTTCTTTTATATCTTCCCTCTCTACCTTCTCACTTGTTTCTTCTGGCTGTGATTCCACTTCTTCTGCTATAACAGGTATTTCTTGCAGTGAAGGTTCAGATACACCTTCAAAATCAGCCGGATCGATTCCTTGTTCAATCATTTGCTGTTGAGCTTCTTCAGTATCTTTATGTAAAGAAGAACCGATCGATTCAAAAATAATTACAATATTTGTGATCGGTGGAACTGATTCAAAATGTCCAAAACCATAATTGAATTCAATTATACTATCTGGAAGTTGAGGATTCGCAGTGGTTAGTTGATTATCAATTGTTTCCTTTAATTCTGCATCGGATAATTCCAATTGGTCTTTTGGTTTTAGTAACTGTTTGCTTCTCTTCCATTCTTCTATTTCATCAATTTCAGGAACACTTTTAGCAGGCTTTTTCGGTTGTTTATTATCAATAGATTGTCTGGTTGGTTTTGGTAAAACCATGCTTATTTCGTTATTAACTTTTGTTGTAATTACTAATTATCCACTTTATTTGACAGTATTGATAGTAGTTGACATAAATTACGTACACTGTTGTTCACAATTGACAAGCATTGAACGACGCTGCCAAATCGTTAATTTCTGTTAAGAGTTTAGACCAAATTTAATTTGAGTGTCAAGGAAATTTACAGTGTTTGTATTGCATGTTATTTAAACGCGTCCAATATCGATGTAACAGATGTGAATACTATTCGCTCTATGTAGGTAGAGTACTCAGTTTTATTATTTACTTAAAAACAAATTTTTCGGGTTTAAAAAAAATTAATGCAACTGAATAACTGCAGATTTATGTTTGTTTACGTTTCACGTAAAAACAATCAAAAAAGTGAATAAATTTAAGTGGGTAACTATTTGCAGAGCCAACTTCGGATTATTAACGAGAAATAAACATAAAAAGCCGATTAAAATGAAATATACGGATAGAAAATTTACTTAGGTTTACAATGGGTATAAAAAGGGTTCAAGATTAAAGAGCATCAGCCAGAGAGAAGGTATATGTATGTGTACGTTTAGCGGGAGTCTTAAGTATATAAATGTATTTTTCGGGTGGTTCTTTACGCACGAAAAAACTCCAGAGAGTTTTTGCTGAAACTTGCAAAATAAGTATTGTCCCGTAAAATTTATTGATTGATTCTTGTATTCTAGAAGCACAGTCAAACAATATTAAATGTAACGGTGCCATATGTTATGCGACAACTCTCTCCTATACAATTTGACCCAAAATCGTATTTCAAATGACGATAAATATTAACAGTATAATCCAATATAACCTTTCCAGATGATTTTTAAGCTAGAAATTCAGAATACAGACCTTTTTTCCAAAAAAGGAAGTTCCGGTTGATATATACTGAAATTGAAATTTAATGACCGCGACCTCCACTTTGTGAGCAGGAGATCGAAGTGAAGGCCTTGAGAAGGTTTATATCGGAGTAAAAGCTTTCAGTTCTCATCAATTCGAATGAACTTTCAAAAGCAAATTTTTCATATTTCGGTATATAATGGTTTTGGGTTCAATTAATTAATTAAAAAACTTTTAATTATAAATAAATTTTGGAAACATAACGACCTATAAATTGTTTTTTAATGAATTTAGAGATACGCATGTATTAATCTGAATGCTTGGGCGGATAATAAAAACATGATGCCATGATGTTGACTGCTCGATTTTGTTATTAATTATCATTTATGTATTCAGGAAAAATATTTCTCTGGGAATGATGGTTTTGAATTTTCATTCTGCAAGTAAATTTGCATGTACAAGAGTGGATTATTCTAGATTGGCTATGTTATGGCAAGCAAATATGACATTGTGCTTAAATAATGAAATTATTAACACAAACGAAAAAATTGAATCCGAATTTTCTAATACAAATCGTAAAGTTAGTGAAATATCTACACACTATGTATAAGTCATTTTTATATCTAGAACCATACGGTTTATTTTAACGGCAACTGTACATCTGCTAGTCTTTAATTATCCAGGGATTAGATTATTAAAATTTCGCAAGGGTTCCAAATTGCCTTATTACATCACTGGATCTGTTAAATATTGTAGGTAAATACTTAGAAAACTGAAGATGTTGAATAATAAATCACGATAATAAGATAAGCATGTCAACCAACCAACCCGATAAGATATTTTATTAATCACATGACACATACACAATTATTATTATGATAAATAATTCAACTGTTGAATTCCCTTTCTAAACTAACATTATATAACTAATTCATACAAGAAACACTGACTAATTATTATTAGTCATTTGGTAGGCAGAAAGGTTTCGACAGTTGAATTATTAATTTATCAATTTCACATAATAATCATATAATCCTTCACAAAGAACATGCACCAAAACCGAAATCCTACGCCTGATTTGTTTATTAAAGATTGAAGCAGCTGTAGCTTTTACTTGCTTCCATATTCCATTAACAGTAGCAAGAAATCGAGTATTGTATTTGCTTAATTACCTTTTAACAACTATGTATTGGCAATGAGAAAAGCGCTTCTTATTCATGGATTAGAGGTTGCATTGAAACAGATTTAAATCCACAATTAGATGGTAATTGGAAATAATAGGATTGATAAATGACACTAAAAAATAAAATTGGCTAAAATGATTTCCAACATGCATACTACGATTTCTACAGTTTACCACAAATCCAGGTAAAATATATTAAATTTAATGTTGGCAGCCACTTGCATTATACATACATATAATAATTGAATGTATCAATTTTAATTATGCAGTTTCCTTCGGATTCCATTCCGCTATTGTCTAAAATAACAGAATTCTCTATCCCGGCTTTTTGTTTACAATAATTTATACGTTTGCAACGTAACTCAAATCCTACAGAATTATATCAAAGCAAGCGTAAACCCCTTTGCCACCCCCTTTTAAACATTAAAGCAACTATGAACTAATTAATTATTGATTAACGAAGCTTCAGTTTTAGGAGTAAATTGCCGTTAATTCCCATTTAATTAGGCTCAGTTGCGCGTGGGGTTTATATAGTATTTGTAGGTTCTTAGGTCTCTCTGTCAATTTAATAATTAAAGCATTTATCGCACATTGATGTCTGATAAGTTCAGTAAAGACTTCTATAGTCTATACATCCAGAAGTAAAAGTACTTTCTGAAAATAATTTCAAATTAATTGTTTATCGAATACCGTTACAAAGAATTCGTACCTTCTCTATACATGCATAGTATAGAGGTTTTAACAACTTTAACTAAAAAATAAAAAAGTAATCAAATCAAATTCTGTTCAATTGAACGCTTTTGCAAAACTCTTCTTTTTTTTTAATAAAATTACTGCAGGAAATAATGAACGTAAATTAAGGGTGTGGGGTTGACCGGCTTTGCTGCTGTGATTGTCAGCAGCAATGAATTCGTTGTTTCCAATTACCGATGTCTTTTTTTTTATTCATTTTAGTTTTCCCATTATTTCTACTCCCATATTTTTTTGTATCTATTCTATGTTGCCAGCGAGTTTAATTCGTACACTAATATTAACACACACAGGAACTTGGCAAACGAATTAGCATGTTTGATAGAGCCTGAAAAAAGTAAAAAAAAAGAACAGAAAAATTGACAGTGTAAAATGCAAGTGTAGGTTGTTACTAAACGTGGTAATTCAAACCTAAAAAAATCATATATAAGTTAAGATGCAAATAGGCAATAATTTACCTGATTAATATCAGATTGTATGCAGTACAGTCGAATATTAATGAAAATTAATGTCCAGTATTATATACTATAATAATATATATTAAATTTAAATTTGTATAGTGTGTCGAATTTCAATTACGCTCCAATTATAGAAACGTACTTTACGTTGGCCGCATTAAAACAAGAAACGGTGTCTGCAATATCTTCTTCTAGTAACACGTCAGAGCTCTTGAAACCCCAAAATGAAGTAAACTATGAAATATCGTATGAAAGCAGATGAAATATTTCATTGCCCTACAAAAAAAAATTCTCAATACCAGACCTTTTCTTCCAAAAAAACAAAAATAAATAAAGATAAAAACAATAAAACTCAAGATCTAAAAGTCACGATTGTTTCAACTCGAAATATATATATCAGCCCTCAGCTTTCCAACACATTCTCATAAACATCATGAAGATAAACATATTACATATCTTCTTCTTCTAGAGAATCGTTGTACCTCTCTTAAATTGTTGCAATTAACTCCTATCTTTAATTAAAACGATAAATAACATACGTCTGAGAACTTAATGCCTTTTTGGACGGCGGCGGCATATGACGAGAAAGGCGTTAACATTATATTACATACTCCCATACATCCATAGATACGTATATATATATATATATCTCCCATGTTGCTTGGATCTTGTTAGAAACAGTTTTCGTTGGAAATATGGTTTGCACTCAGCATGGAATCTGTCGGCTGGATACTGTTGTCGTAAATACAATTTTAGGAAATTAAAGTTTATGGGGTACAAATAAGGAAATACATAAAGTGAATGTTAAATATGCAATGATGTGTTTAATAATTATTAGCTACTTTAACCATTTTAACTGAAAATTAGCTAATAAAATAGTTAATCCGTTTGCTAAACGACAGAAATTAAAGTATTGGATATTTTATACGGGGTGGCTTCGAAAATACGTACTATGACACTTTTAGAATCCAAACTAAAGTTTTGGAAGTGAACGAGATAAATCATCCACATTAATATACACAATTTCTGTTCAATCAACAGACGTACGCCAATGCGATGATTGAATGAAAAAAAAAATCTAAATGGTGATGATATATGCAAATATGTATAATAGAGTGGTTTTCTAAGAAAAAATGACTATTTTTCCTACTCAAACGTTTATTAAGAATATATTAATACATTGCCGACCAACAATACAGTAACCGAATATTACTAGTAATGAACTTAGAAAAATAAGCTATATAATATGAATGAAAAATAAGAACATTTTTACAATTTTTAATCAGCTGTTTCTTCAACAGTGCAAATTTTCGAACTCTTCAGTTCACTGATGAATAAATGAATTAAGTGACTCTGACGAATATAAAAAAAAATGTATTGAAAAATAAATCTTGACCAAAAACTTGATTATTTACAGAAAAATCTTTATCATGTAGATAGTTGTCGAACGAAATATAAAGGATAGATATAAATATAATGTAGACTCAGATAGAGCTTACATCTGCTGACAATTGATTTGGAATGAAAAATTCTACGTTAAACAGGGAAAGCAGATAAATTTATATGGCCTTCATGAGTTAAAAAACTGAGTTCAATCGCACATCAGTTAGATTTCAACGCTGATTTATTTTTCAACATGTTTATGTTTTGTTTGTATATATATAAAGTATAGCGTATAGTCGGCCATGTTTCGAATAAATAAAAATACAGGATAATTTTGATACAAAAAAATCTAAACCATAAGAAAGGAATACACATATGTACTTATATAATATTATCAATATAAGGTTATAATAATTGTTTTTTTCAAAAATTCACTTCTTAATGGACTTACTTACCTACTACAACTGACAGAAATGGAAACTTTATTCAGGTATGCTTATATCTTTCTATGTAAATTTGTTTACCTAGAATACGCTATGGCCAACAGGTATCAAAGACAAATATATTTTTAAAAGCTTCGCCTATAAATATAACGAATTCGCTATCTAGGTAATGTCGTATTATAATCAATTTCAGAAGTAAGAATAAGCATACCTAACCAAATTAATTAATCCATGGACTAATTATGGAAATATCATTTAAATTTGCATATTTAATAAACTAATTCTAAAACATGTAAAGCGCACATAAAAACATCCAAAAAAGCATTCTTGGTTTGAAATTTTTATTTTTGGAATCACTCACTAAAATCTGTCAGATTTTACCGGAATGATTTATCAATTCTATAAAATGAGATTAAAATCTATTGGATAATAATTAATTAAATGATACTCGAATAATTAATATTATGGAATATAACTACTTATAACGAACTATTACAGGGATTTATATATATTTGATGGTATTTAATGTTAGTTGAATCAGTTGCAATGTTTTAACTAGCGATACAAATTACAATTGCTACAAAGATTTAAATACTTTTATTTCAATATGCCAATTCCAAAAATAAAATAAACCGCCATAATATTTTTTTTTTGTTTAGATATTATAATAAATCTACTTGTCTTGGTTGGATCCAGAAACCATTTTGACATTTTTTGATTTTCTTGGTCTTTCTTGTCCTGGAGCACTGTACGGAGTTCTTTGAGTGCTATTAGAAAGAAAAAAATATTGTACATATAATGTTTGTATATACCTCATATACTTTTTTTACAATAAGAATATTAATTTCCTGAAAAACCGTCATCCTAAATGAAATAACATTTTGGCACTATTGTGTTTTGTGTCAAGTTTTTAACATATTATCAAGTGTGTATTGTACTAGTAGAACTTATTTCCTTCTACTTGCCTTAGTAGATAAATACATAAAACGAATTCCATTTACCAAAGTTACAGAAAATATAGTATATACATTACAAATTAGCATAAAAAAATATTTCCTATGCGATAACAGAGCTACAAAGAACAAAATGCATAAGAAAATAAATTAAAATAAAAACTGATCAAAGCAGTGACTGATGACTTAAAAAGCCTAACAATTTACATTATTGATTACTTAGAAAATTACTCCAAATACGTAAGACTTTAAATTCATACATGCATATACAGGGTGGATACTTACTAGTGATACTCCCTGGTATCGACCTAAACGATTATTCCGCTCGGAACTACTTTTATTTAATATTTTAATTTTAGTGTTCACTCGATAATTAATCAGCAGAGAAAAGATTATTTTTCAATTTTTAAGTAAATTGTTCTAAAAACGGGGTCTCTAGCAAACTTAATTCTTCATTTCTATTATCTCATCGAAATTCAACTAAAACTTATTTGTTTGTTAATTATTATAACCGATTATTTTTTGTACTCAATCTTCATTTTGATTATGTACTTGTTTTCATTTTGTTAATTATTTGGCCAAATTGTAAAATTTATAAAATTTGCCTACCTAGAATGAGGTCTTTCACGTAATGGTCTTATATTTCTTCTACCTGTGGTCAGAGGCGTCGTACTTCTGGTACTTTCTGCAGAGCTAATTAGTATTCACAAATAAGAGACAACATTTAACATCAACAAAATTAAGCAAACAAATAAAAAAAGAAATATTTTCTAATGGCTGAAAAAGCGACATATCACAAGTTATTCTAATAACAATTGAAATACAACTAGTCATTTTATTCAGAATATGCATCAAAAAATAATTTTTGATGTTGAAAAACTTCAACATGGAATTATAATTTATAATTTAGTAATGAGTACAATTTAAGAATAATAAAGCAACCAACATCCGAATAGAAAATTATTTTATAATATTTACAGAAATTATTAGAGTGTAAATAATCAAGCTAATCGTGTGTCTATAGATAAGTAACTGTGGTGAATTAATAAGTGAATGAAGTGTATGTAGATGTGCAATACTTCTAAAGCTCAACTACATTTAATGAACATGCTAGCTGCTTATTTTCATCCATTAAAGATATTAAGTTATTGATAAAATAAATAAAACTATACCTGGGACCCGCAGTAATAGCAGGCAAAGCTGGATAGCCGCCTTGACCATAACCGTGACGATTTCTAACACTTCCTCCTCCTAAACGAGGCAATTCAGAGACGCTTCTAGTTTTCGTTTGCCATTCTCTATTAAATTCTTCAGCTTCATCCTAGAATTTAAATTAAGATATTGTTATTAGATTATCTATTAATGATTTAAGTTTTGCATTTACCTCATCCAAATTAATGAAGTCTTGACGCTCTTCCCTATCACCTGTATGCATATTTTGTTCTTTTTCTATTATATGAGCCCGTTCGCCAATATGATGTCCAATTGCCATTTTTTTAGTACCAGTAGCTGTATCTGATACAGTTCTCTGTGTTTCTTTTACACCACCAGGGCCAACTTTAGTACTGGAAGTAGCTTTGTAGACCTAAACAAAAAATAAGGTTAAATTAGTAATAATCGGACATTTTCATAAAAATAAAACAAAAACTGAATGATTTCCAGTTGGACTTTCTAGTAAATAAGTTTATATATTCTCGAATACCTACCTGAGGTTTTCCATCAGGTCCAGAAGTCATACTAATGACCGTACTAGAACTGCTGAAATTACCACCGTAATTACCCACACCACCCATTGATCCTTCAATAGAATTGATTGAATCATTCATCAAACGATTAAAATTGGGCATCATTCCAAATGGATGAGCCATAAAAGGGTGCATTGCAACAGATCGATGATTATCAAAGTTTCGAAATGGACTCATTCTAAATGGATCCTGTAGCATGGAATTCATCATATGATTCATTGTTCCCATGTCTCGCATAGCAGACCTATATAAAAGAGAAATACCTATTGGTGTATTTTGATATTGCGTCTGTGAAACAAAATGCAGTTAATATTGAAATGAAAAGGTGAACTTGACTTTTCATTAATTAATACAACATCGAGAAGTATGTAACTCCCAATAATAATATGAGAAAACGGTTGGCTCAAGTTATTATTTTTTGCAGAAAGAAACCTTCCTGACATAAATTATTTATTTAAATTCAGATAACGATTAAAATGAATTCAATTTACTTTTGTATCATAACATATATCGGTAAACTGCACTTCAATTTGATCATATTTCATATGTGAAAAACATAAATCCCATCTTTATGTTAATACAATTGTTGCATTTTTTTTACTCACGTTCTTTTTGACAGTAACTTTATTATTCTGTTAATTGTATTGGCCTACTAAACAAAAATGAAATAGTGGCAAAAGAACGTGTTCACTTTCTATTTTTTGAAGAACAAAATTTTGTTAGATAATTTATCTATTTTATTTAAATGTTAAACTTGGACGTAATCAACATAATTTGGCAAATACTGGTCAGTTCCTCTTAAAAATATTTAGATCTTCAACTTTGAATAAGCCTATAAAACTACGCCAAAAAGTAGACATAGGAATTCATATCCATATTTGAATTCCTTGAATAAATAAAAATAAAATCAAATGTATACAAATAAATCAAACCTGAAAAATTGGTCCTCGTCGATATTTCCCATCAGGGAACCAAAAATAGACATACTCATTATTCAAATAAATTAACTGATATTTAATTACAGAATTATTCAGAAAAATTCAGATATCACAAACGCAAAAAATCAAATTCTGCGGTCAAGTTACAAACTACAAACGTCTACTGCAACGTTTTGTCATATCGTTTTCGTGAGAACAAAGGAATTAATCGATTTAACGTATTGACAACGTACTATCTTTTTTTGTCCCAAATATTAGAGGAAGACAATGATCATCTCAATGACTTATTCGAGAGTATTCCAGAAACGATATAAGTTATCATTCCTATCAATTCTCAAAGCGAGCACACATTCATCTTAAATATTAAATCTCAAAATGAAGATTGCACAAGCGCAATCTCAATTTTTTGGGAAGGGAAGGGAAACGAGTGCTGCAGACGGTGAGGTCTAAAACTGAAAAAAAAATTTAAAAATACTATTTTTAAATTTAAATTTTTTAAAATAGTGAAAATCTAAAAATTTAAATAACGCCTGCGCAATCTTCAATTTCAGATTTAAGATTGAAAATTTAAGATGAATGTGTGCCCGCCGCCATCGAGCGGGGTCGGAACAGCGAGACAGTTTTTGATCAACTTTCATTTTTTAATATTTATTTTTTTTTATTATTTAACTTTTAATTTAATTTAATTTTTTTTAAATTTTACTTTCAAAAATTAAACAGTACACAGAAGAGAACTGCAGAAGTTACGGAACAACTGTTCTGTGCTTCTGAAGAGAAGACAATGAACAAAAACTAAAAAAAAAGTTTTTTTAAAAAACTACAAAATTTACAAATTAAAAAAGTGTTTTTATTTTATTTTTTAAATTAAATTAAAAATAAAAACATTAAAAATTAAAAAAATTTTAATTCAATTTTTTTTTTTAAGTATACTGTACAATTATAATTGAAAAGAAAATTCAAAATTGAAAATGGAAATTATAGAAATTACATATTACTGATCTGATATCTGATATTAGATAATTAATGATAATAAAATTTATCAAATCAGTGGAAACTTTTCACCGAAAAAGACTGAAATGAAAAGTGAAAATCTGAAAATGGCGAATATCGATATCGAAACATCGATATTTACTATTTTGCATTAATCTCTATATTTGACAGGTACCATCTGTTTGTCAAAATGAAATGTGATTGATTAGGTTAAAAAATGAAAAATGTTAAAACAGTAGGAATGAACGTAGGAAATTTTGATTCAAATTAATTTAAAAGAATATTTTACTTTATATGTATACTTTTTCTAAAAAAGTACACGTTCATTCATAATTTATAAGGTATCACATTATAAAATAACTAATAATATTTAAAATTTGTTGACGTGTTTTATTGATACTTGACTAACAAATGTCAAATATTTGATTAAGCCACGTTGGAACTCTATTCATAACATATAAAAAATCGCAGTAATTAAATCAGTGCCGTTGCCAGTCATTTGCAGTTTAATTTATATTTGTAAGATACTGATAAACTATCTAAATATGGTCATGTTTAATAAATACTTCGTTCTTTATTTATAAACAATATTGAATTTCTTTTTTAGTGCTTATAATCAGCTAAGAAAATCATGAAAATAAAGGACATAGAACGGACGGCTAATGTGGCCTGGTCACCAAAAAACCATTGTCCAATTTACTTGGCTGTTGGTACAGCGGCGCAACAATTTGATGCTTCGTTTAATACAAATGCTGGTAGGGTATACAAAACTTCTTCAACTGTATACTTCGAAGCAATATACGGTGTGGTTATCATTTTCTTCTAGCACTTGAATTGTATGCTCTGAATATAACAGAACCAGGTCTTGATACCCAATTGCTATCAACTTTATCCAGTGAACAGAGATTCCATAAACTCATTTGGGGTCCTGCTCCTATTAATTCTTCTGGAACAATTATAGGAGGATGCAATGATGGCATACTACAAATTTATAGGTACCTAAAATAGCAAACAATATTAATTTAAAACTTAAATAAACTTACTTTCAAGTGCTTCGAAATTATTAGCTGGTGAAGAAGCATTGATTACGAAACAACAGAAACATAGTGGACTAGTACAGGCTTTAGATTTTAATAGTTTTCAACAGAATTTATTTGCAAGTGGTGCAGGAGAATCTGAAATATTTATTTGGGATTTGCAGAATATTTCAACTCCCATGTCACCAGGTAAGATAATTTATTACTGTTTTTAATAATGATAAGATGATGCATATTTTTATTGTTGCTTTTGATTTAAAGGAGCACTACGTAAGTGTTTATTGCAAATTATATTTATTAACATACTACATTACGTAATGTCTGTAAATGAACAAAAAAATCGAGAAATTACTATTTGGTCAAAAACCAAAAAAAAAAAAAATGCATATTCAGATATAAACAGCATGTTATGATTATCGTTGTTGAAGGTGCGAAATCTCAACCATTCGAAGATGTTTTATCGGTGGCATGGAATAAGAAAGTTCAACATATTTTGGCATCTTCACTTGCATCTAAATGTGTTATTTGGGATCTTAGAAAAAATGAACCAATCATGAAATTAGCTGATACAAGTTCGAGAATACGTTGGAAAATGGTTGAATGGCATCCGGAAGTTGCTACACAATTATGTTTGGCATCTGGTAAACAAGAATACCGTGTATATTTGATTTGTTTAAGTTTAAATCTATTTTTATTTATATAGATGAGGATCATTCGCCAGTTATTCAATTATGGGATTTAAGATTTGCTACTTCACCATTAAAAACCTTAGAAAATCATCAGCGAGGAGTTTTAGCAATCTCTTGGTGCAATGATGATGCTGATCTTCTTGTTAGTTGTGGAAAAGATGATAGAATTTTATGTTGGAATCCAAATTCTGAGAAACAAAATGGCGAAGTAATTCAAATGTCTTTCATTTTTAATATTCATAATTAATAGCTACAGTGAAACTGTGAAACAATCAAAATTTATTTTTTGTAATAACGAAATGAATGAATTTCATTTGTGTAAGATTTTATAAAATAGTTCTTAGTTAAATAAACCTTTCTAGGTACTATCAGAAATAGCAAAAACTAATCAATGGAGTTTTGATGTTGTTTGGTGTCAAAAAAATCCCGCTTTAATTGCGTGTCCTAATTATGATGGCCACGTATCGATATATTCAATTATGGGAGGTAATTTTTTTCTATTAGATGGATATCCCGGTAATTTTGTAAATTATCAACATTTTTTAAAAAATTTTAGGAAAAACTCAGCAAATCCAAACAACAAACAAAATTGCGGATAGTTTTCCCGGTATGGACGGATTCGTTCAGGCACCAACTATGCAACAAAGTAACGTAGTTGTTAGTACCGATTTAACTAAACCACCGAAATGGATGAAAAGGCCAGTTGGAGCCAGTTTTGGGGTATGTTTGTTAAACTTATAGTTTTAATTTAATAACCAATTAGAAAAAATGTTTTCGAGTGTAGTTTTAATTGGATTAAATTATCATCTATATTCAATTATCCACTACGCCTCTGTGCCTACGCGCTGTGTTCTACGCCTCACGTAGGCACAAGTATCCCAGATCCTATGCCTCCTATGAAATCAATTCTATTCTAATTTCAATTCTATGAATTAATATCCTATGAAATGGTATTCTTAGTGATGGCAACCTGTCTCCTCTTATTATTTATTTTCTTTTTATTTTAGTTTGGTGGAAAACTAATTTCATTCGTAAATAATGAAAATGGAATTTCTCAAGGCCAACAACAACAAATAATTAATCGGACTGTACAAATCAGTCAAGTTGTTACAGAGCCAGAGTTTGTAAAACGGGCCATCGTGCTCGAGGATGCTTTGAAAAGTGGTGCATTTGAGGGTAAGTAATCGATTTGCATATAGAACATATTAACTTGGACTTTTACCATTTGTTTTTACAGAGTATTGTTTAAATAAGTCCAATTCAACAAATGACCAACACACAAAATATATTTGGCATTTTCTCAAAGCAAATTTCCAAGAAAATCCAAGAACCGAATTATTAAATTTATTAGGTAGAATATAGAATTATGTTATGTAATATAATGATTAGGATTAAAATTGCATTTCATCCTTAAGGAAAATTATGAAAGAGGCACAAGCAATATTTGTGACTCATTTATTGTATTTGTCGTTGACTCATATTAAATATGCCTATTTAATATTTTTTCTAGGCTACAATGTAGACGATGTCAATAACAAATTAGCACAACATATTAAAAACCCTGTACTGCGGAATCTTGATAGTTTAAATGAGCAACTTGCTTCTAACAGGGTATGCTAATAAATTTTAATTTATTATTATCCATTGAAATCGTAATTAAGATACGAGAGTCATTTTAAAGTTAATACATATTTTTTCAGATAGAAGATTATGATACGGATAATGATCCATTCAATAAAATAGCTGAGCAAAATGATCTAAAAAACAAATCTGATTGTCCGTTTAAAATTAAAACAAACAGTGATGGTAAATTCGAAACGAAAAAAGGTAGAAAATAAAATTCACATTTATTTTTTTAATTTTAGATACTGAAGGATTATTAGCACAAGCCTTGTTGTTAAACAATGTTGAATTAGCCGTTGAAATCTGCTTGCAATCTGAAAAATATGCCGAAGCTCTAATAATAGCATCCACAGGTGCGAATTTTATTTATTAAAATTTCATTTATAGTAATTAAAAAATATTTCTGGCCAAATAATTTGTTGTCATTATGCATTGTTCATTTTAAGGAGGACCAGATCTTTTATCGAAAGCTCAACATTACTATCTAGAAAAATCTAATGGTTTTATATCCAATTTAATTTCGGCAGTAATATCAGAAGATTGCACTTCGATAATAAATAATTGTGATATTTCAAGTTGGAAGGAAGCATTAGTGTCTGCTCTAACACATGCTTCGCTAGAAGACTTCCCTTTCCTTTGCGAACAACTTGGAAATCGATTAGAAAAAGAAAGTAGCAAAAATCCACAATATTCACAAAAAGCTCAACTTTGCTATATTTGCTCAGGAAATTTTGACAAACTAATATCCAGCTGGAGTAATGGCGCATTAAATTCTACAAATAATTTACAAGAATTAATAGAACTAGTATGTTTTCTTCAAAAATCTATTGAACGACAGGGTATTCAAATTCAAGTAGGTTGAATCGTTTTAAAGACTGAATTATATTTATTCCTGCTGGTTTTCTGTAGTTTTCGGAAACACTAGGTGAATTATTATCACGCTATGCTGGTTTATTAGCTTCTCAAGGTAATCTACAGGAGGCTTTATGCTACTTGGAGGCCATACGAAATGAGAAGGTAAATGCTTTAAGAGATCGATTGTTAACTGCACTTGGCCAGAAGCCTAATATTCAAGAAATACGTCAACAAAGGGGTAGTAGAAGTAGCAGCACCAGAACGTCGTTTACCAATTATGGAACCGGAAATGTTCCGAATTCATATTTTGTAAGTCTACCAGTAAATATAGTGCTATAATTGAAATTATACTGAATAACATATTTTTAGCAACAAAATCAATTTAATCAACCAGTGCCTCCATCGGCTGCCGCTCCACCACTTCAACCTCCACCACTAGCAGCACCAGCAACAGTACCCCAAGCATCGGCAAATCAGTATGGACGTAATTTTAATCCAGGTTTAACTAATCCTCCTGCAATCAATAATCAACAAGCGTGGCAAACTCAAGCAATCAATGCACAACCAACTACTGCTGCTGTGCAATCAAATTTCAATCAACCTTCAAAAGCATTTTCTCCTGCTCCTCATCCAAACACACAACCACCAAGACCTGACAGTGCTGGATCAACTCGAGGTAAGAAAATATTTATTATCAACGGAAATCAACGAAAATATTTTTGTTTCGGCTCAGTATAATTATATTAGATTAATATAATTATCAGATTTATTAATTTCTACTTAATACTTGTCCGTGTTCTTCTTTTTTTGGAGGTTCTGGTCCACTGTCACGTAAATACGTCTTAGATCCATCTGTCAGTAACAGTCACTATCCAACGAGAAATTATGCAGCCCCTGTGACACCAAATGTATCATCTTTCGATTCAAATTCACTTTCCTTTAATCCTTTAAATAGAAATGATATTATGGCCCCTGGGCAACAAGGTTATGAGTCTCTACAACCAAGTAAGTGGAAACGAAAGCAGAACTAATTTTAGTATTCAATACCCATGAAAAATATCTTCAAGTATATTTCAAATAGATGTCGCCCAAAAAAGAAGGTTTTTTGAATAATTTTTCTAACTGTGCTTATTTGAATATTTCTAGTTCCGGCGCCAATTCCTCTAGTGCCAAATTCTCTATTAAACCAGCCAGCTACAGTTCCACTAGCTCAACCTGCATTGGAAGACACTCAGAACTATGATTCACAGACGGCATCTGGTTGGAATGATCCGCCCATATTAAATAGACCATTAAAGGCCCAGGTATCTAACTAATTCATTTATTTATTATTATAAAAACGTTTTTGTCTACTGATTCTTATTCGTGCTAATTTCTTTATTTAATCACTCTTCAATATTTGTGAATTATTTATATTTCAGCCAAAACCTAATTTATTACCTTCTGAACCAATAACACATCCAATTTATGGATCTGCACCTCAACAATCTGAATTTAATGGATATGCACCACCTCCTTCATATCAGCAACAACCGGGTATCATTAACCCACCTCAAAGTGGATATAATGCTTCTGTCGGTTTTAATGCCCCTCCGAGTGGCCCATATTCAACTCCAGGTGGATCTGTACAATCTCAAACTTCTTCTAATTTGCCACCGCCTGCAGCTAATGCATTTAATCCAAATAATTTTAATCAAAATGCAATAGGTATGAAATGTTTTTTTTTTGTGTTTTATGATATAAGCTTGATATGTACAGAATCAAAAAAAAAATCTTTTTTCTAATTCGGTGCCGGAAAGTAGAAGTTTTTCGCACCCAATTTACGGACTTATAATAACGTAATTTCGTAGTTTTAATTGTTAGTTCATATTAAAATTCATTCTCTAATCTCACTTAATTCCACAGAATCTACTTCCAGCAAAAACAAAATAATTTCTGAATTAAATGGCAGACTAAATCAATTTTTAAAATTAATTATTTGTTGATTAAAATTACCTCATTAGAAAAAATAGCGTTGAATACGCGTGCGAAAACCCGATTTTTGGTGCTCACTAATGAAAAACTCATTGCTCCGCAGCTCGTGTTTCAAACTCGTTCGCACCAAAAAACAAGCGGTTTTTCACACTTGTATTCAAATATACTATTTTTTGTTTTATTTCGCTGTAGTAGGTGCATCATACCCACCACAACAACAGCAGCAGCAGCAGCAACACTTACAACCAGAATTACAATCACCTGCTCCTCCAGTTCCAGTTCAGAAGCCGCCTATACCGGCAGAATATGAGAACATTTCCAAGACATTCGATGAACTAAAAGAAAGATGCTATTGTACTTCTACTATTCCAGTAAGATAATTATTATTGAGTTTAATGAAACAAACTATTGTTTAGTTTGTTTTGTAATGTTGTAATTATAATCTCCATTCTTTTCAGGTAACTAAACGGAAGTTAGAGGATATTGGCAGAAGACTGGAAACTCTCTATGATTCTTTAAGGTTCAATAAGGTAAGCATAACTGTTTCCATATTTTAATCCCTTTTTAGCCAAATTACGTAGTTTCTTTTGTACAAATCAGTATTGCGAAAATGTTGATCTTTCGCATTGTAACCAACCATGGAACCAAACTGCAGCATACACATGTCGCATACAGAATTAAGTGAAGTTGTATGGTAGTAGTGTGTAAAAAGCTGTTTACAGTTCAAGCAATTTTGAACAAAATTTTTACTCCAGCAATTTTGAATATTTTACTGTGTGTTTCAAAGAACCCCATTCTTTCGTGATAATCTAAACGATGGGCGTTTGATTTGGTTCCAACCTGGCTTTTGCTGGAACAAAATATTGAAACTAACTATTCAATATATTCAAATAACTAAACTAACTAAACTATTCAAAATGCTGGTACAAAACATATTGCTCTTTGATGATTTTCATCAAAATACTTGAAATGTAAACGGCTATTAATGACATGATGCTCAGTAAAGCGTCACTATTCAATTTTAAGTTAAATAAAATACTTATATTACATATTATGCTGAAGTTTCGGCAGGCGATAATATGATTGCGTTTTGCTAATGATAGGCATTGATGCTCACACGAAGTACTTGGAAAGTAACGAACTCAGAGTAGATAATATGTAAATAAACATTCCTGGGTAGTTAGTTTTTAACTAATTAAAACTATACGAATGAGAAAAACGTTAGCGTGCGCATCATAATAAAATATGAAAACGTTAACTTTTTCGACGAGTTCTAAAATAATTTACATACATTATTTGTATATTGTGTAGGAAAATTACTAGAAGTTAAGAAAAGCATTTTAAAATAGAAAATAAAATCACGTCATTAAGAATAAAACATTTACATAGTTAAAAAGAAATTTCAAGTATACTTTGTTTTAGTTATCAATCAATACTTTATCGACTCTCAATCAAATAGCCGAAACAATACAAAATGGCAATTACAATAATGGGCTCTATTTACATACACAATTGGTACAAGGTCCCGATTTTGCCCAAATTGCCAGCTTTATGCCTGGTGTCAAAACGTTAATGCAATTGGCTCTACAATTGAATGTTTATTTAAATTAAGCTTATCTTTTACGCAATCTTTAAAAATGTTATTGAAATGTAATAGTAATTAATTAATTAATTTTCTATTTAGTGTTCTATATTGTATGTTTTAAGTGTTAACATATTTTATTAATACAAAAAATTGTATATTTTCGTAGAGATAAAAGAAAAAAATTATTAATATGTTTGTGTGTAAATTTATAAATGAGAAATACATACTTTTATACATCCAATTTGCATTTTTATTCTTTCATTATGATATGCTTTATATAATGCATACATGATCTACGTAGAACATTTCTTTACAGAGTATAGAAATTATGATAAGTAGCTTTCTTTTTATATGTATATTCCATGAAAAGTCGGTTTTCTTAACCGGTATTTACTAGTATAAGCCAAAAAATTCCCGATATTTAATTTCAAAGACTAAAAAAATTGGAAACAGGATTCAAAATTAAAATTCAATTCAAATACTATGTCATTCTTGTTATTGTATTCGTTTCACTGCAAAAGGCACTTGAAACAATCTGTAATACCTTTAATTTAAATAACGAAACATGGTGATTTAAAAAAATCCATATGCATTAAAACATTACATGACATTCTTTTATAATAAGTTTATCCACCCCATTGGTTTGTGCGTCATTCCTACGGGAACAAATTTTCGTTTTTACGTCATTCCTATCAATAATAAAAAGAACATTTCAAGAAATACGTATTCGTACACACGCCAAAAGCGTTTCGAGGTCGAGGGCCGAGGCCATCACAGACGCGATATATCGATCCAGGTGGGTGAAATAAAAGCATCGCAACATTTTCATTCCATTCCAATGTACTTTTGTTCATGGCTCAAGTAACGTCGGGTAAATAAGGGAATAATCCGTCATTAAAATATAATTACTTATTTTCTGGATTTGATAGAATAGTTTTGGATTGGAGAAGAACTCCATTGATTTCGTTATAATTACTGAATTATATCAAGTCAGGTAATTTAATTTAAGATTATATATTCCTGAAGTATTTAGAAGTGAAATGTAGTACAAGGAAAAGTATTGTACTACATTTCGAAAATAGCGCTTAGTTCAACTTAATGTTAGCTGGAAATACGTGGACATTCAATGATATTCTTATTAGATTTGTGAATTTAAATATTTATAAGCAAATACGTACAGATAATTTTCACATAATTTTAGTTGTGCGCATTAATTAGAAATTCGAACTCAATAATTATGTATTTGGGCAATAACAATCATATTGTTCCAAGGTTCTTCTAAATGGATGTTTGCTACCAGCTTTAATTTCTCCCGTTAGTACATTTTGAACAATATTTAAATATTTTTGTTCTTCTTGTTGGTAATTTGCTAATTCTTTTTCAGCTTCTTCTTTTTCTCTTTGCTGAAAAAAATATTTGGATTTTGAAACTATTAAGCACAAACGTGATTGTGCATTTAGGCATTTTTACAATAAAATGCAAATTTATGAGAAAAAAATGTGCTAATGGTTTGCTAAATGAATTAGTTTAAACCTACTCGAAGCATATTATTGTATTCAATTTGTTTCTGTAGGTCTTGTCGGTACTCATAAACAGCAAGTTGGTCTAATCTGGCTTTTTCTTTTCGTAATTCTGCATTCATTTTGGAAAGTTGCCGACTGAATTGCTTTTCATCTTCTTTAGCTTTTAATTCTTCTTCGGCTAATTTTTGTTTGTATTTTAATTGTTGATCTCTTTCAGCTAAAACCTCCTATGATTGAAATTCGTTTATTAATTCCTTATTATTTGGTATGTTAGCAATATATATATTGTTTATATATATATTGCTATATATTGCAATATAAATTATTATTATATGTATTACCACAATAAAAGTAAGTGCTTATTTAAAGCTTTTTAAGTTTAGGATTGCATGATCTGAAAGCTGAAGCATTTAATCGTAAATGATTGTTTGTAGCTACTTTAGCAAAATACACTACTTTTGGTTTAAAAAAACCAGAAAGCTATTACTTTTATCAAAAAAATTCAATACCGTAATGTGCAGAAACAGAAATTCATTATGTAGTAAAACTGGGTAATATGTGGGGATATCTAGAATTAATCCAGGAGCTATTTTAGTATTTATTTAATTTTCACATCTTTGTGAGTGCGAGTGAGATAATTTAGACAAATGGTAAAACATTTTAATAATTCCACTACTTTATTTTATATCCCTGAATATGTAAATGTATAATACAGCAAATCTTCTACATAACGGTTAGCCGTTATAGGGAGATGTAGGTGCCCATAAATGCACATGATTCATTGGATGAAAACGGAAAGTGACCGTTAATAGAAGGTTCACTGTACTATTGTTATAATAGTGTAGGTAGATATAAATAAATACCCTTTGTAATTTAAGTTTAGCTTCAGTTATTTTACATCTAGCTTCCTGTTGTTTTGCTTCAACTTCTTTTCTGTGAACTTCTAGCAATTCATCAAATTTTTTTGCTTCTAACTTTCGTTCTTCTTCGAGTTGTTTCAAATGTTTTCGATATAATGCTGTTTCATGTTTATTTTGCGCTGTCGTATTTTTCATTTCGGATTTTTCTTTTTGTATTTCTCTCTAATACAAAGAACAAGACATTTTTATTGTTGTTTTAGCAGATTGAACTTAATATATAGCATCTAAAATATTTTTTACCTCAGATAAAACTTTAAATATTTCATTCAACGACATTTCATCTTTCTTACGTTGTCCTTTCAATTGTTGTTGAATTGCTATTTGCTCCAATAATTCATTTGCTGCTTTATTCTTTTTTTCTTGTTGTTCACTTAAAGCTAGTATAATAACAACGTAATTATGTTAATTCGTATTTACCTAACATTCACTTAATTAGAAAATAAAAAATATTCACCATTTCGCGTTTCTTGTTCAAGTTGATTTATCATTTTCTCCATTTCGATTTTATCTTCAGCAGCAATTCTATCCATTTCAATTTTTAGCATTTCTTTTCCTTTCATCTGTTGATCCCATTCTTTTAACATTTTCTTTTCGGCGAGTTTTTTTTGTATTGTCTCTTGAACATCTCGTTGTTTCTATAAATATTGATTCAGAAATATAAATGTTGATTGATCAATTAGGAATCGTATTAAATAAACCTTTGTTTCAATTTCTTTCAAAGTGAATTCATCCCACATTCGATTCAATTCACGTTCACTTTCTCTACGTGCTTCATTCTCTCGCATTTGTTGAAGTTGAGCGGATTTTGATTCCATTAGATTTTTCTTGATAATTTTTGGAATAACTTCCTGGCATCTTTTTCTAAAAAAAAAATATGACCAACGTAAAATCATGATCAATGATTAAATTTGTGTTCTTGTGACTTAAAACTATAGATATCTGTAACCTATATTGTTCTATCCTCTTTTGATGTACTACTTCCAATCGTTCTCTTTCCCTTTGAGCTTTTAGTAATTCTGCTCTGATTTTCATATCTTCTAATTTTAAATCGGTTCCTTTTTGTGCACTTTGTACTGTTTCATAGTAATACATTTTTTCTTCTTCACATAGTAAATTTCGTAGTCTAAAACACAACATATAATGTATGGGTACATCACTTTGAAAGGGGATGAATTTCACTTGGTTAAATAAAGATGTTATTTATGTAGTATACAATTAAAATATAGTGAATACAAATCAGCAATAGCTTTATATATGTAGAAT
The DNA here is from genome assembly GCA_949748235.1 of Platypus cylindrus. Classification (NCBI taxonomy): domain Eukaryota; kingdom Metazoa; phylum Arthropoda; class Insecta; order Coleoptera; family Curculionidae; genus Platypus; species Platypus cylindrus. Next base: position 17,157,195 of record OX456488.1, on the reverse strand, counting down.
GTAACAGCATTTTATATATTGAATTTACTTTTCACGTCTTCTTTCCACATTCCGTTCATAATCGTTTAATTTTTCTTGTACACGATCATCAATTTCCCGTTGTAAAGTTTTTTTTTCTACATTTTTCTCATATTCAAATTCAACAGCAAATCGACGGGCCGTTAATTTTTCTTTAGTCTCTTTCAACTGATCGATTGTATATCTATTTCTTTCAGATTCGATTCGCCTAGCTAAATGATTTGTATTTGGTTCTTTCCCAATCTGAATAGAAATGGAAGTATGAAAATGAATAGATAAAACCATAAGAAAATATTACAATAACTATGCAACATTTGTTTTTCTTTATTTTTGTTTCAAGTCAAAATTTATAAGTGTTTATTTAAAAGCGTTCGTTCGAAGTGCGATATTATCATTAGTGAACGGAAATGTTTCTAGGTATTTGTTCGGCTTTAACGAATTTCCTGGAATGCCCAGAAATAATACTTTTCCGACTATAAGATCATTCTCGCAGAATAAGGCTATTATGTAAATATCCATTAGATAGCACATCAGAACATTATATAAACTCTCAGGAAAAAAAGATTTTATTTTTATTCTGTGGGAAATTCTGTCTGCGAGAACCTTATACTGTTAGATGTTTAAAAAGAAAGCATTTCATAAATAAGATGAAACTTACATGCGCATAATCGCCAGGGTGCACTCCAGGATGCTCAATATCATGACCGACTGTTGTATTCTTCCGATTATATTGTGATTTTGAACAGAATATTCCTTTTCCTGACATTGTCATTAGATTAATCAAAAACAATATAATTTGATTAATATTTTTATTTCATGTAGCCCATGACCAGTTTGAAAAATGAATAATGATTTTTTTTGTTTGAATTTAGCTAGAATGAATAATTCTTAACAACGGTCTCTAGGGCAACGCAATAGTTTTTTTTTCTTTAAAAAGGGTTCGTCAAGGCCACTTGAAACTTGAAAGTTATTTAATTAGTTGCACTAGGCTACGATTGCAAGTTGTGATTGCAGCAGATTTTCAGTATTAAATAAAAATAGACATTTTTACATGAATAATTGTTATCTAATTCATACATATATATGTATGTATGAATGTAATCGCGTTTAGTACGCATTTTAGTTATTTTAATACATTTACGACGTAAATTAGATGCAAGACATGCAAGTAAATAACAACAATAATGACAAAATAAATTATAATATATTTTTTGGTTGTCTGGCTAACTTTACAATGCTGGATCAACATCCATGAAATTCATTATTTAATACAAATAAGTTATTAATTAATTTTCATGGATGTGTAGATCGGATAAACATCTTGAAGCTTTATTTTATGTATTTATGTATTGTTTATCTAGGTATGTATATAAATATATATATTATAATGTATTCCACATTATACAGGGGATGTTAGATTCATGATTTCGTAATGGTCTCCACTGAAATGAGAAATTCTAACGTATAGTATGTAGGTAATAATAGAGGTCCACAATCTTTAATTCATGTTAGGCACTCTAGATAATAACTAGATGTTATTTTCGATTTCAAATATTTTTAAGCTCTATATGTGTATTTATTACATTTATTTATTTATTTTCTTTTACAGATGTTGTTCATAATGTGTCCAGCACTTCTCTCCATTAATAATTGGTGTTCTAATAAACATTTATCGACATCCAGTGATCATTATCAGACTGTGTGTGTTAATAAAAAATAATTCTAGTCTAAAATTCATAATTTTTTTTTTCGTTGTGAATTTCTCAACACGTTCGCGCAACCTTTGCGTGTTTATTTAATAATTATAGATAATCAAATAATTACACATTATTTTTATTAAATCACAAGGTATTTTGCCCACTTCGCACATATTTCTGTGAACTTTTAATTATACCATTGTATACTATTGTAAATTAAAAGATACGTTGCAGCTACGTCACCGTTTAAGTTTGTAGTGGGGTGATTAGATAGCACATTTAAACTGAACTTTTCCAGGCGATTTCTATTAATTCAGTCAAAGATTTTAGTTGAGATAGATCGGCATATAAATTGTACAAAGAGAAAGTTATTTAGGTGTCACTTCATTGTATGGGTAAGTAAATAATCTAACTACTTTAATTAAATAGGTTTTGTTCAATTTTTTTCATCTGCTTTGTGCCGATATTTGCTGATTTTTTTTTTGTTAGGGACATATATATACGAGTACATGAGAATTACTATTAATAACCTTAGAAATTTTCCAAGGAATCTTCTGTTACTCATTAAGTATATCTTTAATTAATCATAAACTACGCGACTATACTTAAATAAAGCAAACAAAGAAAATATAATAGAAAAATGGAAAAATATTCATTTAGAAAGACGTCATATTCAGAATTTAAGTTTGTAGAATCAAGAGACTTTGAAATCAGCAAGTAATTATTAAAGTATACCAGTGGCTTAACAAAACGTTGGGAAAGCTGGAATTTCTTTTGTACAAACTACAAATTTAATTCATTGTACTTCTGTCATTGAAGCATAGTATGTTGATCAGTTGATCTGTAAGTCAACTGATGACTCTGGTGAGTCATCTCACAAATCATCACAATCTGGTGAAATAAATCTACCTACATTAATTTTGCTGAGATTTTGGTGAATAAATTACGCCAGCAGTCACTTGAGCTGTTCGAAAAAATGATTTGTTGTAATTATTAGATACACATAATATAGAGCTTCATCTATATAGAAATTTTCAATAAAAAAACATATTGTTATCAAGTAGAATGAGTAATTATATGCTCTATATATATATTCTAAAACCAGATCAATCCTACACTTTTGACAGGTCTTCGTTGCTATGATTACCCATACCATACCCATACATTGTACGTATGCATATGTGTGTAAATGTATGAGTAATCATAGCAACGAAGACCTGTCAAAAGTGTAGTATTCATCAGGTTCACCCATACTTTAGTATTATAATATAAGTACTAATTTCTTGTATTATTAAGAAAAATCCAGTAATTTTTGTAACACTTAGAATCTTGCAATAGAAATAAAATAAGCGACAATTATTATTTATTAAACGAAAGTATGTAGGTATTTGAGCGTTTTAAAAACGAATTTTGTTTTTAATTCATTGATAAGCAAGGCTGTAATTCTTTAATTACCTACATAAATATGTTTAAAAATGAATATCCAAACAATTTTGTTAATGATTAATAATCCCATATTGTATTATTTATTTTTTTAATTTTTATTCGATCCACTTTTGAATTATATATTAAAAGAGATTTTTTTTACCTACTATAAAAAATTACGCATCAAATTTTGGCAAAATATTCGAAATGCAGTTCAGGGTATTGAATGCATTCATACAGAATTGAACTACCAAATCAATTAGCAACATTGGCAACATATTATATTTTATAGGTACAATGACGCTTTTTTTTGTTTACATAATATAAGTAGGTATTCTACGTAAAAAGCATTGATTAGTTTTGAATGTATATTTAAAAATAAGTAAAAATGACTAAGAAATGTATTGAAAATTATAGTTATTTTTGAAACCAGCTGTTATAAAATGAAACTTATAGACAGCCTACCAAATTAAACGCTAATATTTGTATATTTTTAGATCTAATTCATTCTTATACAGGGTATTCCAACACTAGTGTTCTCCTATTTTTGAGCTTGAAAATTCATCCTATCGATACGATTTTTTTTTGGGGTTTTGATAACTACTCGAGTTTTCCTGTTTTTACTAGTTTTACTATCCAGTTTTATTTTATTTTTTATGCTTTGTACTACTTTTTTATCTATTACTGAAGAGAATGCATGTCTCAAATAAGCTTCGCAAACCGCGCAACAAAATTCTAAGCCTTTTAGGGAATAGAACACTCTAAACTAGTAAAATTGGATACTTTTCAGTAAAAAAACTGTTAAAAATGACTCGGAGTCTATCTCCATTATTCAATACTTTTAACTGGCATCATGCAAATGTTGTAAGTCCAGGCCTTTACTTTAAATGTTTGACATTGTATATACGATTTGGAATAAAGCATTTCGATTTCAATTTTTTTATTAATCAAAAACAAACTTATTTTCGATTTCGTTTACTAAATAAGTATAGATGGGCTCCGAGTAATTTTTTCTGGGTTTTTCGATAAAAAGTATCGAATATTAATAAATTTTGGAGTGCTTTATTTCCGAAACGGCTTGGAATTTTGATGGGTGGTTTGCGAAGCTGATTTGAAGTATTTACTCTCTGCAGTAATAGATAAAATAGTAGCACATTGTATTTACAAAAATTAAACAAGATAGCGAAACTATTTTGAAAACTTGGATCAGAGTACCTATTAGTCAAAATGACGCCTTCAAGTAGCTATAAAATCCTCAAAAAAATGATATCGATTGAATACATTTTCAAGTTAAAAAATGTGGAGCACGCTAGTTTTGGAGCATCTTGTATAGACAGCATTTAGTATTCGATACTAAATATGATAAAACGATACGAGATAAAATACAGGTAACTGTCAATTCAATTCAAGTATCCTCTACGTAGAAATGGATTTAAAATATTAATAAGTACTTCCTTAATTATGAACATAGTCTCATCTGATAGATAAACCTAATTTATCAAAATTATAGTAAATAATAAGCAGAATTTACGTTAACAATATGATCTATTAAAATAATATAAGTACGTAACACGACATCGTTATCAAAATATTTGAAGTTACATAAGTACTGAGTATTTGAAGTTATACATATTTTCAGAACTATTATTAAATACAATTGAAATGAATTGTACATGATGACAAATATTTAATCTTCATGTAATTTTTATTTTACTTTCCATATCTCAATATTAATACGTACACACAGAGCAGATTTGAAAAATTAATTTACAAATTATTTTCTATAGTATACTATATGGGTATAAATACAAATACAATAAAAATATAAATTTCCTTTTTTTTAGAGCGCGAAAAACCATTACATAATTCACTCCCACCATCATTAAGTGGTAATGGAGTTCCATCACTCACATCGTCTACGGCAACAACATTTGATCAATATGATATTCATTCGAAATTTAATAAAGGCAAATCCACCAATACTGTCGGTTGTAGCTTTGCCCAATTTGAGGAGGAGGCTGTTGAACATGCATCAATATCACCAACGGTTGGCCGTTGGGCCTGCGAATGGCCAAGTTGACTCGAAACACAATTTCAATGTGGTACACCTCGCACCTTCCTAGGGTTCAGCAATTCTCTCTATGACAATGTAGATGGTCAGGAATTTTCACGTTTCCCTCATCATCAACATTATCATCAGAATCATCATCATCGCCAGTGTCAACTTAATGATGATGAAGTCATCGATTATGATCAAATTGATGGTTACTGGCCACCAGCTCATCCATTGCCATTGCCAAGATGGGCAGCTAAACCACTTCAACCTTTAAAGTATGTTTTGCAATTAGAATTTAGATATGAATCAACAACGTAGAAATTCAACCTTGTACATTTTGAATTATTGAATTTATATCTTGAATAATACAATTATAGAGATAGATTTATATTATTGACTAACAAAATATTTTCCCAAAAATTATTGACGAAAAAAATTCACTCGAATGCTACTTTTTCGTAGTATTTTGTATCGTCCGCTAAAATTCATTATCAAATCTAACTTGAGAAAAAATTATTTATGATTATTTTCAACAATACATTCAATGCATTCAAAATTCTAAAGCCTTCTCGATGTTATTTATATATTTATTATACTGAATATAGATTGCAAATGAGGGAATTTGAAGTTCTTGCTGGACAAATCGAAATGCACTTGCAAAATTTATTGGAGGAGCACAATTATGATACGGTTGGGAATTTCTTGGAACTTTATTTGGCTTTCAAGGAATCACGGATGAGAAGTGCCATAGAATTTTTCCATAGGTAACTATTTATAATCAGCTTCAACAATAAATATACACTATGCTAATAATCATTTTCAATTCAATTAAACAGATACAGGCCAAAAATAACAGCTGAACATCATACGTGTGTAGGTCTTGCTTTAGAGCTTCGACAACGATTAAAAAAATTGGAATTGAGTAATTCGAATTTTGATGATCACATATGCATTGTATCGTGTGAAGAAAATATTGATGCAGTTGATAAGTACACTGAAATGCGAGATATTTTTGATAGCGGTCCATCAACATTGGAAAAAGAGCATTGCCTTCTATGTTTAAAATTTGAAATTAATGGGCGTAACGGTGTGCTTCTTTGCGATCCTGGATATCATGTTGCTAGAGTTGTAACAGTGATGGCTGATAATTTATACCCGCATACAGGTATGCATACTTAGTAAAATATCCTGGGGGAACTATATAGTACCAAATCGGTTACTATCTAATATACTGTCTCACTTTGTCCTAATATTTTAAGACTTATGTATTTCTCTCGAGTTTAGGTTGGTTTATTCAATCTGAAGAAAATAATATCCGTAAAGAGTACAATTATTCATTTTGTACTATATCAAATGGTACATTTGTTCAATGGGATGAAAAGACCATAAAAAATAACAAGCAAGAAGTCTTTACTGGTTTAATTTATATTGAACGGCCTTATTTAACAGCAGTTGATGTAACAGAAAGAAGAAATTTAATTTACTCGTTCAGGTATGCCTATCTGCATTTAATATTAAATGGAAAACTGAAGTTATACTGAATTGAATATAGTCTTTCATACATTTTGTTTTTACATGCTACGTTTTGGTGTTTCAGAAGTCTGTTATCTAGAGATCAAAAAGGTCATCTAGTGGCTGGTGTGTATTTCAAAGTAAAATTGAATATTGATGAATTCACTATATTTTATCAAGATATGGGAAAGCAGCGCATAAAAATGAATTTTTCAACATTATTACAACCAGAGGTAACATGTACACCCTTTCTAGAATATTTGTGTAAATAAATAATAACAATAATTCGACTTATTACTTATAATTTTGTAATTGTTATTTGTTCTAGGTCAATGAAAATACCCTTAAAATCCTCAACATTGCCAACGAACAGCTTCGTATGCCTAATGGAAAGTTACTCGAATTATTACAGTGTTGCGGAAGACTTATCCTGGATCAACATTATTTAAAAGAAATACTGGCAATTGAAAATTTAATAAATGTTATGTCGGAAAATAACTAAAAACTTGTCACACAATATTAGATATTATAATCCCAAATTTTGCAAACCTTATAATTATTTTGATTCACTAAAAATTTAGTCTTCAGCTTTTCTTAATATTAATTAATTTCACCTGTAATTATATGTTTATTTAATATTATTTATTAATTTTTATAGTTTGGTAAAAAAATTTAGAATTTGATTTTCTCATATAATTAAATTTCTTTTAAAGTCAATTTCCCTATAGCAGTTACCGATAAACTGCAGTTCTTTGAAAATCAATAACTTTTAGTTAAATAAATTAAAATTTGTCCAATATATGTGGTTAAAAGCTTCTAAATAAAATTTTTCGATTATGAATGTTTATTGTTCATTATTTATCGTTGGCTGGTCATTTAATAGTTTAGTCGACATTTTTATATTATCCGAATTAGTCATAGATAATGAATAAAAACGCTATGATTCTATTACAGCTGAAAATCAAACTACTCTCCATTAGTATTTTTCGCCATCAATCCCCATAGTTTGATGATGAGTTGATTACATAGTAATTTTATTCGTAAGAGCGTTTCTACTTTCAGGAGGAAATAAATTAATATGGGCAAAGTACTCTTACAGTTTATTGCATTACTATGGTAATGCCATATTGTAATTTGCTACCCGACCAAACTATCTGCGAACGGTTTTGTTCTACAATAAATACAATACGAAGAGTAATCTATAAATACGTGTATTATACTATAGTACTATACACATCTCTCATAGTTATTGTGACTATTAATTTTCTTCTTATCTTTGTTATTTTGTCCATCGTTCAAATAAACATTGCTACTACTATAATTACTCGTACAAACATAAACAGAATTTAGTGTATTTGAATTGTCACCTATTGTTATACAAAATGGAACTTCCAAGTAAGTAAATAATATACTTTCGTCAGTCAGAGTTCTTATCTTCTATTAGTACTTATTATACTTGTATTACCCGAACTCTATTAGAAATTCTAATTAGTTAATTGAAAACATATAAATAGTGGTAAGTGAAGATATATATACTATATTTAAAGCAAATTCCGTTGTCAAAAACAAGGAACCACCGTCACAAAAAGAAAATGATTTTTCTTTACTAATATTATTATTATTAGCGGTGCAGCATTTCGAACTTTTTCGGAAAGACACGTTGTTTCTATTGCATTTTCTGGGCATCCATCTTCACAAACCCGAAAAAGTGTCCACTTTTTTTTGCAATAACAGAACAATCGCCAATAAACCGCTTTGTTCAGTTCCATAAGTAGATAAAGGATATCTCATATATTTTAACTACACGAACAAAGCCCACGCAAATGCAAAAGAATTGCTATGTAAAAGGGCTTTACAATCACGCTTTGGATGCCGATTTCGCTGACACGTTAATGTCAAATGCTATGAAAGGATGGAATAAATTATAAAAAAATGTTATGTTAATAATTTATTTATTAACTTGATAATGTTGCTATCTCGCAAAGTGTCTTCCTTCAGCAAGTTAAACTTGCTAATGTTGTCTCGCCTTTTTCGAAATTTTATATCTCGCTAGTTGTTGGTACTTTGCGATTTAGCATGTAGCAACTTTTGCCTAGATACAATTTTAATGATGTTACTCTGATATTTGTTGATATTTTTTGGCGCGAATTTCGGTTCGAATATTTTCTGCGACAGTTGGATGAGTTAAAATTATTTTGACTTTGGTGGGACGTCCGATATTCCTTAACCACACTTCTGAAGATCAGTGCGTTTTCTTTATGAGTTACATATTTATATATTTATGTAATTTTAATATGTTAGCCAATCAAAACTATCAAAGGTCAACCAATCACAGCACTGTCGTATTGTCAGGTGTCGATTGTCGATCCAACATCCTGGATGTCGGATGCATGAGACGCCGGCCTTAGAAGCGGCGCTGCTGGTTTTCAGTGTACTAGAAAATTAAATTTTCAAAATTTTATGAAGGTAACTGCTTATATATGTTAAAAATCTTTTTAGTAGCATTTATTGTTTCACTATCGATTTAAATTATTTTAAAATGTTTTTCTTTCCATAAGGAAAAACTTCCACTATATTGTTGAATCATGCATCGAAAAATGCATGATATCCATTAAGTTTCAAAAATTAAAAAAAAAAAACTGAAAACACACACTGTGTCCTTCTAATTTCTAATATACAAAATATACGCACTAGATTACTTTCACTTTATTTATAAAAAAAAATTAAATTTCTTCCTCAACTCACAACTAACAAAATTCGTTTTGCGACAGTTGCGATGGAACGGAACACATTCAACATACAATACACCCAGAGAGCCGTTACATTCAGGAAATTTTCTAGTGCACTGAAAATCTGGCAACGTCGCTTCTAAATCTTTCAAAAAACGTCAAAAAAGTGACATGACAGCTGACATTTAAATGTAAATGTATATACGCCGTAAAGAAATGATGCAATGTGACTACGTCAACTACGTCAGCTGTAGATGATTTATTATTTTAGTAGAAAAAATTCACTCTATACCTCTATCATTTTTTTGAAAATAATTTGTATAAAAATTCATGGTCATCTACAATTATATAAATTAGAAACCCACGGGCTACTTTTTTTTCGTTTCACACACAAAATTCAAATTTTAAATTGTAATATGTTTAAATTTAAAGGTCTAACAATCCTACTTCTAAATTAGAACCTAATTAAGATTCTATTAATTTACAACAAATACTTATACAACTGCCAAAGTTTTATCCATTTACGTTCTAATCCATTTTTAATCTATTTAAAGGCGATGTTATCGTTTTTAGATAGTATATCTATATGTATATGTATACTAGAGAAATAGAAGGTTTTTTATATCTGATATGCAGACAGAACTCATCTTATACATATGTACATAGTTGTACATATGTACCAAGTTGCATATATGTATATGTCCCAATCAGTCCTATGTTCAACTGATCCATTTTATAAATTTCATTATTTTGACTTTTGAGTGTCTAGGAGCTATCTCAAAAAAAAACGAAGTTCACGATATGTATATTACATTCAACGGAGACCAACTCAGAATTTTCTATTATGTTTATCATGAAGATCTATTAAACATATTTGAACAGATATTTAGATATTTCTTTTATTTCTCCGCAGGGGAAAACCTACGGGAATTAATTAGACTACAAAACAATTAATTAATTTTTAATTATCCATTATTATGCAGTAAAACCACTCTATAGCGGTCACCCAAAATGTCAGTCCAAATGATCCTTATAAGGACGTGACTGGAATTGGTATCACTCGATTTTTGCAACAAAATTGATATGCACAATTTTTATTTTCCTTAATAGTGATTAAAATGAAAATTTAAAAAAATCTCGAATTTCTACGATATACTATAATATACGTATCCCTTGTTAAATCGTACGGCCTCAGTAATATTACCTAAAACCTAATACAATCTTACCGACCTATTAATTACTGGTCCTACGCTCAAAAGTCTACCCTCAGTACCTTCACACTTACAGCAACAAGTTCCACACTAAGGAAATGAAGATCAATAATTTAAAGCGGCCTCTACCCGATGTCATCCTGTAACGTGGTTTATTATACTCAAAGTGATTTATTAATTATAAATAGTTTTCGAATCAGGAAAATACGCAATCACCAGCAAATGGTATTTTCTTAAACCTTAATTATAAAAATCAATTAAACAGTTTCGACAAATAATTACAACATATACATACATGCCCTGCGCCTACTATCGAAAAGGAATACATGATATTAAATCAGTTTTACAATCTTATTTAATATTATAGCCCACTTACATAGCTTAATTTATTATAATACTTTAATATTTAAAACCACTTAGAAACTAAACTTAAACAAATAAATCGTAATACACTTGCATGATCTGGGCATACTATCGGCCAGCATTTAAGTTACATCTAATTTTGATTTGACACCTAAATTACTAATAATAATAATTCGAATTTTCACTACTTCTACTACCACAGGTAAACAACTACTCTTTTGCCTACGTCACAGTAAAACACCCACAATGCGCAATCTCATATCTTTTATAAGTATATCGTGCCGGGTACCTGTTTACAAATACTGTTAAATTAAAAATATTTAAATGAACCTTATTTGATTGAACAAACTTTAGCAGGTTTAAAAAGTTGCCTAACTATATACAATTTTATAGAAGAGGGTACATACATAACCATATACGATATGATGATATTTTTTTAATGTCATTTATTTTTGTTTGTTGTTTTTATACTAATGTAATTAATAAGAAAAAATAAATGTGTTTCAGTCATAAGAATACTTATGAAAGTTCATCATATTAGTTTGCTTTTGTTTAACATTTAACTGTAAGTATAATTTAATTTCAACCGTATATAATTTTAGTAACAATCGCAGATTAAATTGTTATTAAATGTAAAGCTAATTAATAATGAAAGAGTTTTGAATGTTTGTATTGAAACCCCCATGGAAATAATTTCTATTCTATCTTAAGCATTAACGTTATGAAACAAATAGAACGTCTCATGAGCCAAATAAGAGTAAATATAAAAACGAATCCAATTATTGAAGAAGCCGATAAAATCCTAATAAAATTAAATTCAAATTCATTGGCAACAATTTTATTCAAAAAATTGGATGGTAATACATATGACTTAATACATACCGAAATTCCTGAAAAGTTTCAATCAAAAGGATTGGGTCGTATACTAGCTGAGGTATAAAATCAATAAATATTCTTGGTCTAAATCCTAAAATCGCTTTGTCTTCTATTACAGCGGGTATTCGACCATTTAATAAATAAAGGCATTCAACTTAAACTAACATGTGAATTCCTTCAACATTTTTATAAAAATAATTCGGTTAAATATCGTGGACACATCCTAGAGAATCCTGCAGGAAAATATTAAAATGGATACTACAGATTATTTTGTTAAAATATTTTATTATTTCCAACATAAATATTTTAATTCGATGCTTAGTATATGTAAGCAAGCAATTTCCAAATACCCAGCTGAATTGTGTTTTAAGTTATATCATCCATTAGCTTTAATTCTAATCAATAGATTAGAAGAGGGTGTACATGAATTAGAAGAACTTACAAATGAATCGGAAATTAAACTTGCATCAACTATTGCTTTGATGTATAGTCATAAATTATTAGGTGTTGGAAATAAGGAACTTTTCTTACATTTGGATGGTCAAGTAAAAGAATACAAAAAATCTTCAACCGCAGTAGAATTTTATTATTCAGCTTTTATATTGGTTTTATTAAACAAATTGGAAAAAGCACTAGATTATATTGAAAAAGCCGTCATATTGGAAAGTAAAGTAGAATATATGATATTAAAAGGATGGATATGTTTATTAATGAAAGCCAAAGGAAAAATTGTTAAAATTCAGATTAAACCAATTTTTGCTAATATACTTCATAAAGAGTCTAATAACTCTTTAGCAATTTTGGGATATACCGAATGCTGTTTATATGATCAACAATATAAAGAGGCATTAAATTATCTAAACAAAAATGTAATTGGATCCGTAAATGATAAGACCCTTATACTACAAAAAATTAAAGTTTATTTTTCCTCATTGGAATGGGATCAGACACGTGAAATCATCAGCAGGTTAATTATTATTTGTATTTAATTGGTAGAAAACGAACGTCATATTTTTTATGCCTTTCATAGTGTTAGGTATTTTATTGTTTTGATCAACCTATTTTAGATTTTACTAGTTTCTTTATTTCAGTACTTTTTCTGCATTTTTTTGCACGTAGTTAGAATGAGCTTAAGGTAATTCGAGTTGTATATAAAAAAATATGTATCTTTTCATAAAGCTTTAGGGGTTTAACTTGATCTAATCTGCGTTTTTTGAGACTAATAAAACTTAAATACCATAAAAGCATTGCACTGCTAGTCATTTCACTTAATAAATTAACAATAATAATTCATGTTTATAATTTGAAAACTTATACGATTTGCTTGTAGTTGGTTTGTAATATCATCTAAGTTAGCGTGTTATTGATTTATTTTAATTCCCATTTTCAGCCTTAATGCTACAGATAATGAAGTTTTATTCACTTTAAAATATGAAATATTAATTGCCTTATGTAAATCAGCAAATAATTATAAAGAAGCTACGAATTTAATGAGAACATATCATGACTTACTAAAAAAATACGAAAATAAAAATTTCGAAGTTTTCCTAGAATCAGCTAGACTGTTTTCGGCATTGTCTGGTCTAAATGAATTCATTCTTGCTGAATCAATTTCACTAGTGGAAACTGCCATTCATTACAATTCAGAATCTGCCGAACTTGTAGTCGAATTAGGCTATCAAACATTGTTTTTAGGCAAAATTAAGGAAGCCACTCGTTTATTTAAATCATCAACAAAAATCAATCAAAATTGTTTCGATGCATTAGTTGGTCTTTCGTTATGTGAATACATTGAAAATGGCACAAGTGTTCAACTTTTGAAACAAATAGATTATCTGTTAGAACTGAAAAATTCAATTAGTTCACTTCGTTTACGTTTGCTTCAAGCAAAAGCTTCAGAAAAGTCTTCAGTAGCCTTAGATCATCTACACTATATCCATCGAATTAAAATGGATCTTGTGAAATTTAATTATTTCTCAGATAAACTTTTATTAGAATTAGATCCAGAATTTCTAATAGATGTTGTCAAGGAATATATGAAACACATTTCTGAAAATAAAAAAATGTTATCAAATACAATGGAATTGATTGAATTAGTTGTTAAGTTTTGTCCTGGTTCCATAGAAGCTAATTGTTTATTAGCTAAACTTCAATATTTTTATATGGAAGATGGAGCTGCATTGAAAACTCTAGAGAAACTAACATCATTGTGTAATGAATTGCCTAGTCAAGCTGGACTTCTTATGGCACAAATTCAAGTTAAAAATGGTCAATTTGATAAAGCTGAACAAACTTTGGAAGAATGTATTAGTTATGATTTTGGAGTACGGGAAAATCCAATGTACCATTACATTACCGCAATGATATTTAAGGATTCCAAAAATTTTCCTGAAGTTATAAATAGTCTACAGAAAGCTTTAAATAATGCTCAACAAACAAACAATGAAATTTCCTTATTGGATAAAGCAACAATTTATACTGAACTGATAAACGCTTTAAACGTTGTTGGCCAATCTGATGAATCCGCTAAATTTTTAGAAGAAGCGACTAAAGTACTGCACGGCACATCACATGAATTTATTATTTTAATGCTGAATATTGATAATATGTTATTAAAAAAAAATATTCAAGGGGCAATAGACGCACTGAACCAAGTAACAAAAGATGATGTTTATTATAAAGAAGCTAGAATAAAACTGGCAGATGTGCTGTTGAAATATCGCCACGATAAACATGCATTTATTAATATCTACGAAGATTTTGTACAAGACAGTCCATGCGGAGACGCATATATCACCTTGGGTGATGCTTATCTCAGAATTCTTGAACCAAATGATGCCCTGGATAACTATGAAAAAGCATTAAAGGAAAATCCTAGGGACCCAACAATGATGTTAAAAATGGGAAAAGCCTTAATTAAAACGCATTACTTTAAACGAGCCGAAGAATATTATCGAAAAGCTATTAAAGAAACTAACAATTCCCAATTAAAATTAGAATTAGTTGATTTATATATCAATCTTCGACAATATGATAAAGGTGAATTACTGTTATTAAATGAATTAGAAAATGAATTTGGGAAATCATTCGTTGAAGACTCCGATGAGCTACGATATAAAGCAAAATTGTATCTGCTATTGGCAGTAGTACAAGAAAAATCTGGTAACTTAACTTATGCTGTGAAGAGTTTAAAAGATGCAATGGACACTCAGATGCGTGCTAGAAAACGAGTCATCATAGAAAATGATGGTAAAGTTTTGTGATGTTTTATTATTAAAATTTTTAACAAGGTTTAAATTTCATAGAGAGTAATCAGTTGAACAATGATTTAGTAACTACCGTTGTAAAGTTAGGAGAATTGTCTACTTCGATGAAAAATAATGACACAGCAATTAATTATTACAAGGAGGGACTAACAGTTTCCCCAAACAATATTACTATTCTGATGGCCCTTGCTAAACTGTATATGCAGGTGCGTTAATAATTTTTGCAAAAATTTGTCTCTGAGTACAATTTATATTACTCCAGATGAATTATTTGGAACTATGTCAACAAACTTGTGCAGTTATTCTTAGAATAGATGCTGAAAATGATGCAGCTTCCTTAATGATGGCTGATATTGCATTTCGTAAAGTAAGTTCTAAAATGCCACTTAAAATGGTTTGCCAATAACGAAATAATTTATCTTAGATTGATTTCGATATGGCTCTATTTCATTTCTCTCAGTTAATTCAAAAGCAACCCACAAATTGGAATGCACTAATTCGATTAATTGAAATATCAAAAAGAATGGGTAATATTGACGGATGTGAAGATTATTTAAAATCAGCTGAGAAACATTGCAATAATTCCCTGAAAGAAACCGGTTAATTCATATTTGGATTTATATTTAATTTTGCCCATTTAGAACAGGATTTTTTTCAGGATTTCTTTATTGTAAGGGTTATTTTCAATGGCATTCTGGTAATCCAAATGCTGCACTGAAAAATTTCAATCAAATCCGTCAGGATTTAGAATATGGCACTAGAGCTATGTACAATATGATTGAAATTTGTTTAAATTTGGATGGTGAAATGTTTACTGAACATTTTGTCGAAAATGATGATATTGAGTATCGCGATTCAAGGACATTAGCATTAAAAACTGGTACATATTATAGATTTTACTTAACAACTTTAAAATCAGTTGTCGTTTGTTTAATAAAATTTTAGCTGAACGACTTATAAGAGAACTAAAACAACGATTAGAATCAAATGGTAAAGATCTATTCAAATGTCGGCTTTTGACAAATTTCCGTTTATTAGCCACAAAGGAAAAATACAATATTGAAAAATCTCTAGAAGATTCAATATCCTTAGCATCTCAACCACAATATAAAGATAACATTGGGATAACTTTAGCAATATCTACTGCTTATACTCTACTAAAACAACAACAAAGAGCTAAAAATCAATTAAAAAGAATCGTTAAAAACTCATGGAATTTTGAAGATGCTGATTATTTAGAACGTTGTTGGTTATTATTAGCTGATCAATATATTCAATCAAATAAACTGGAAACAGCAAATGATTTAATATTGAAAGTTATTCAGCATAACAAAAGTTGTGTTAAAGCATTAGAATGTCAAGGATATATTTCCGAAAAAGAACATCGTTTTAAAGATGCAATTAATCAGTATGAACAAGCGTGGACAATAACTGGGAAAAATAATCCTAGTTTAGGTTTTAAGCTGGCATATTGTTTAATGAAATCGAAAAAATATCCGGATGCTATTGATATTGCAAATAATGTTTTAAAATTGAATCCTGAGTATCCTAATATACGAAAAGATATTTTAAATAAGTGTATGAATAACCTAAGAGTATAAAATTGAAGAGATTATTTTATGACATTTGCACTGATTTTAGATTTAGATTAGATTAAATTAAATGTATACAAAGTAAGTTATGAATTTTAGATACGTTTAATTCATTCAAATGTTATCATTAAAATAATGAAGGAAACAAACTTTAGGAAGTTAATTGTCAATAAAATATCAATTTATTACAAAAATAGACTTTATTTAACACATTTCAAATTAAGTCACCTACCTTTTTCTATGAATTAAGTCCTAGATTGGGCTATCCTAAAAAAAACATTGTAAAGATTACTTTACACTGCACCTTTTGTAATTCATCCTACAATTATTTATTTTTAGATTATTATGGATGATTATGATTGGTTAGAATTTAATAGTATGCATTTGTTTATTAAATATGAAGATTTTAAGTTCCATCTAATTTAATAATGATATGCAACTGGTATTTAAGAAACCGGCTATCTACAGTTTGTTCATTGAAATTCTGCATTGGAGAACTTGCTACCGAGTACCGCCTTCCTATTGAACCAGATGATCAGCTGAAATCCAGCCAGCAGGGCAATTGACAAAGTCACATACTGTTGGTGACACGCTGTCCTGTTGCAGATTTTGGGTAGAATCTCCCTGCAATCCTCTACAATCCCAGGATTGTAGAGCCTACACTCACCACTGCAGAGTTTCTGTGAACAGACTATATAACCGTGAAATTTAATGTTTTGCTAATGAACATTAAAAAATTAATAACAATTCTTTATCAATATAAAAGAAACTTCTTTTCCTTAACTTATCTATCAGTCAAAAAAATATATAAAAAATTATAAGGGTAATACATATTATGTAGATATTTTTCACTTAATTCGAAAATTATTCGTATACATTTAGGTATACATGTGTATGTAATTGCAATAAGAAGTAACTAAAATTCTTAAATCTAATGTTTGTCTGAAAATAAATGTTTATTTTATGGTATAATCGAAAAGTTACATTTTCAAACATGGTGGAATCTGTATAAAAATCACCCAACAAAGTCAACAATTTTTTTATAATGTAATCTAAAACAAACGTTGGATATTTCACAAGCAAGATTAATAATGTTACTTTTTAATTATACTATGGAGTAATCTAAACGAATAGCCGATTAGATTATCTAATTAATGAAGGATCTTAATAGTGCATCTTAACTATTAGGAACTACATTGATGTTTTCTTGTGTTTCACGTTATAACTAACTTGTTATAATAAAATGATTTGTTAATTTTTTGCTAAATATTCGTTCGTATAATTGATGTGTATATATGTGTTTGTGTACTATCCGATCATTGATGCGTCTATAGTTCCAATGTATTTAATTCCTATCAAATAAATCCTGAGACTAGGATAATAAAAACTGCAGTTTCTGTAAATTATTCGATTTCAACTCAAAGCTAATAATGGTTCACCCATTTCTTTCTCTTTTTGTAATAATCGGGCTTTGAGTTTCTTCTCTGGTAATAATAGAGCTAATTTTCGTTTTGATTTCGATTGTTTCTTTTCTGGTGGTATTGCAATGATACTACCTTGGTCATATGTTGGTACCACCATCTTATCTAAATTATCTAATAGAGCTAAACTTTCTAGAATATTTCTTGGTCTTGGTGCAACTTTCAGTTGCGTTTGAATATTATTTTCTACGCTACTGCTAGTTGGCTCTATATTGGGTGGTTGATTAGTTGACGTACTTGTTCTAGTGCCATTTTTATTTGTATATACTACCACATATTGTGAATATTGGCGTTCCGGTGTTGTATTGATTTCAGCAAAATCTTTGAAATTTTCAAACTGA
The DNA here is from genome assembly GCA_949748235.1 of Platypus cylindrus. NCBI lineage: Eukaryota > Metazoa > Arthropoda > Insecta > Coleoptera > Curculionidae > Platypus > Platypus cylindrus. Next base: position 17,138,628 of record OX456488.1, on the reverse strand, counting down.
GCGTGTAATCCTATAAAATTTGATCAAACCGTGTGAAGTATTCAGATTGATATAATATCATTGTTATTGTCACCTGGCTTGGGATTTGATGGGTAGAAATAAGATGGACGACCATGTCCATTACGGAAAAATACATTAAAATCATCAAAAGTAGTTTCACTTTCGTAATTGTCTTTCTCTGGATAGAACGTGCCACCTTGTATTACACCGAAGTTACCATCGCCTAATATATTGAAGTTGATTTGGTTAATATATATATTATATATATGGTATATATATATATATATATAATATGTAATTTAACAAAGAATGATCTATTTTCTGTAATGTCCTTCACTTTACCTAATAATGAAGCTGACTTTGGGTTACTAGCTTGGGCTTCTTTGTTAGTATATTTTTCATCTACGTATTTTGGTCCCTGATTGAATCCAATATCTTGTTTAAAATGAGGCTCTTGTCTTTGACTGTAAGCACCTACACATAAACAAAACAGTCTAAAGAAATTAACAAAATAACAATTATTGCAATAATCAAGACGCTTTTATTACTATCTATTTAGATGTACATATAGGAAAAGTTCTTCTTACGGCTGGTGCTAATATAGCTTACCTTCTTGTTGATGATAAGTGTTATAAAACAATGGCCTTGAATGTCCTAATGGTGGTTGATCGTATGATGGAAATGGACTAGCAAATGACGGATACCTAAATGTAAAGTTTTCCATTAAAATGAAGTCTAGCTGCAATAAAAATGATGATGTTACCAGGAACCACCGCTCGCTTGATTTTGAAAACTGCTTGCTGATTGTTCATGATCCCCTGCATCTTCCATATACATATCGGAATCATCATTATCTGTTGTTGAAGAATCTGTTGCTGCTACTGCTGCGACTAAAATAATTTCGGTTATTACAGTACATATATACAGGGTTATGCTTATTTATAATTATTGGCTATATTCAGCTTATTCATGCGTTCACCTATAAGGTCCTGTGTAATGGTAATGTAGGTATATAATTATTTTATGAAATATTTAATGGTTAGTGCTTTTAAACTTTCAACTTCCATTAAAAAAAAAATGATAGTAATAAACATAAAAAATATAACCTTGTAGCATTACTAAATTTGGATGGCAATTGTTATTATGACACTATAGGGAGAAATAATAATAGAAAAATAAAAGGTGACATGCCGGACAAGGGAAATAATAATGTTAATAATCATGATAATGGGAAATTTTTTCCAGTTTGAAAACAATTAACCTTGTTATTTAGATTCATTGCTCTTACGTTACAAAAAAAAAAGTAATATTAAAATTAATGCAATAAAAAAAAAAAAAAACACTGAAATAATTGCGTAAGATTCTGTGGGAGAGAGAATAAGAATGATTCTGATTTTATGTGTGATTTGTAATTGATTTTATTGCAATTTTTAATATTGAGGAAGTTGGAAGAAACGACTTATTTGGATAGATTGACATTTCTTACAATTTTTTCATCTGTTTAATAATTTATATATTTTCCGTTTTGTTAAAATCTATTTATATGTTTTATTTATTTTATATAATGAGCCTTCTTATTTTTAATATTCACTTTAATAATAAATGCTAGCGGTTTTCTAGACATTTTTAGATATTTTATACAGATTACAATTTAATTTATTTATGACAACAATTAGATTCATCATGTAAATAGCCATTAATTTTTTGTTAAGGTCAATCTGATGCCAACAAATAGATAAGTATTTTATTTAAATGTGTCATTGTTTCATTTAATTATTACAAAAGGAAAATAATGTACTAGTGATTATAATCTGTGTTTGGATCATCTTTCGTTTTAATTTTTTTAAACCAAACAAATTATGTAAGAATTATATGACAAACGCAGGATGGCTGAGAAAAGGTATCCTAGATTTACAAAAAAATTTTGATTTTTTAAAAAAATTTTTTTTGCTGCAATTTCAGAATGGATATGTTATAATAAATATAGTGTATCTTTGTATATATCGGATTTGGAATTAAAAAAACTCCAATAAAAGGAAGTAATCAAAGTATTTGTATGAATTCGGACAAAACAATTATAAAATAAATACCCAATTTTATATACTTTCTATTGAATTGACTAATTTAACGGTATAGTTCATTTGTACTGATTTTAATACAAAGTTTAGTACGTATCGATTATTTATTTATTTATTATCTTTTTTCTTTAATATTACATCAACGTATTTTTGTAAACATGCTGCCTCTGTGCTTGTATTTATTTCAAAATAGTGAAATTTTTGGGTGAAGTAAATTTTGCATGTAAAAATCGACATGATATAAAAGAGGCCAACCAAATTGATTTTCTTTACTTTATGGATGACAAATTACAAAACAGATATCCGTTTATTTAAACGGATTTACATACACACAGTTTTAAGTTATGTTTTAAAGCATAGTTCCAACAATAGTAATCCAATTTGAATTGGCACAGGGTGGTGATTTATGATATTATTCTTTTAAAGAACAATAGTTATTCTTCAATGTGATTAAATTTACGTAATTCGGATGGTGAGAATTAAGTAAACAAAAAGCATAAATCATTTCACTCGAATGTAACCGTATGGTTACTATGGATATAATAAATTCTACTTAAAATTAACACAGTTTTTATGAATTCATTTTCCGCTTACATGAACAATGTGTGTGTATGTCCACATAATTATTATTATGTGTATATGTATGTGTGTAAGCTTCCTTTTTTCTTTCTAATTGAGTAGGCATATAGTAGTGAATTAATTATTTATTGTATTAGTTTAATTACTACCTTCTACCTCGAATACAATTTCAATATTGAATAATTAATTAGAATGTATTGCATATAAGTAGACTTGATTATGTTAGCACGTATTTAATTGCGTTTATTTTAGAATAGAATAGGTCAAAATCCTATATTGATATTGTGCATTAAGTTTAAAGAAACAGATGAATAAAGGTTTTAGTGCATGGAAGTTATTAAGCTTTAGAAGCACAGGGACTTTTAAGAATTTTATACTGAAGTATACAGTCCACAGATTCAAAAACTCTGTAAACAGAGGTGAAGATCAAGATATCATAAGATGATCTTAAAATTCGGTATCTTATTTATTAGGCTGAGAAATGAGGATTGTGAAACTTGATAGAAATAATAACAATAATTAACACTTTTACAGAATCTAAGAATATTTCTTAATAGTTTCTAACTCAATTTCAAGGGTCCAAATTTTATTATGCTACCGATTTTTTATTATTATTTATCTCCGTTTAGAAGTGGTTAAAAATTTGATGGACTCTATCAATTTACAAAAGCAATTATAATAATGTAATATTTTCAATTGTTGCGTTTATTATATAATTAAATTTAATAAAATTGGTTCAATGAATTTCGATACTAATTTTTTGGTTTTGCAAAGCTGAATATAATTTTTTTTCTCTTTTTCTCGGTTCGTATCTTCTTATATTTACTTCAATCACTATTATTTACTATATTATACTATTAATTAAATATTTCTTAACACACGTTCCTCTAATATTATCATTACAGAAGTTGAATAATATAGACACAGGTATATCTGCTTATGTATTATATCATAATTATACTTAGCTATGTATAGTAAATAATAACAATTGCCTAATTATATAAGTGAAAAAAGAAATTTAATTATAAGTACATAGATAGATACTTATTATAATAATTAAGTCCCTAATTAATTTAAGTTCAATTTAATGGATAGCTAAGCTAATTATCATCACTATTAGAAATTAAAATAAAGAATTTAGTGCCATGCAAAATATCTGTTTATTCATCTATATATGTATATAAAAAATAAGTAATGCTGTATTGATTCAAACAAATGCAATTACAAATAAATCAATATACAATTGCTTCTATTTATTAGTATTTTATTTAATAGAATCCACCTACTACTAGAGATAGCTAGATAGTTACATATTTGCACATTATAGAAATAATAAGGTATTAAAAAGTATGCAATTCCTCTTCAGAAAATTGTTCTAACCTCGTCCTAACTCGTGACTGTCAACGTGCATTCTACGGCAAGTTATTTAAAGTTAATAGGAATAATAATTATTATTATTCTATCTATAGATACTTTATAATGAAATGAACAAAGAGAAAAGAAGCAAAAGATCAAATATAGGTGCTTCTACACGAGCATGCAACCAGGCTAATATCAACAAATGAATAGGTATTTAATAAACCAATTTATTTCATATATTCTTAATCAATTTCAATAAATTAGAATCAAATACAGACAGAAAAATACATTAAATTAGCAATATGGAATATAGTGTGTTAGAGGAACAATTTGTACGTTCGTGTAGAGGCTCCAATATCTTGTTAAAGTTTATGAGATTTTCGTTTTTAATACTATATGAAGGTAGGTATGTATGTATATCTCGTGTGCAGATATTTTTTAAGGTGTGGGAGAGTGATCATAGAAGAGAAAAAGAAACACACATTGATCAAAGCTCTATTATTACTAACAATAACTATTTATTTAATTTTTATATTTTTTTTGTTTTATTAACATTTTGCGTTGGTTTATTTTAATAGTTATTAAATGATTCAGAATGTGTACACTCACATATTTATTTCAATTAATGTAATTTTTCTTAAGGAAATTGCTCGTAATTTAAATTCATTTTATTTAATTTTAATCTTTGCTATTTAGGTCAAATGTCAATCAATATCTACACTATATTAAATTTCAATATTATCATAGGATAAATACGTATTTATATGACTTTACTTTTTTTAACTTTAAAGTTCATTGGTCATATTATAATTTGTCTCGTGTAGAACGTTTCGACCTTTTTGAATTTATGACCTTCATCAGTCAGATGTAAATTGTTCCATTTAGTTCGATACAATTTTTTTTTCTTTGCTCTTAAGTAACATCCAACTAAACGCTATACAAATGTAGTAATTTTATCCTATAATTCCATTGAATAGAAAAAATAATCCCCCAAAAGAGTCTATTATGCATTCATGTTCGACATATCAAATGTTTATTTAAGTTTAAGTATTCATTCGGCATATGGCCATGTCTATATTGCAAAAAAAAGAAAAATACAGTATTTATTGTACCTATTACCTACTACATGTACGTAAGTATAACAATAAATTTAAATAAAATTTCTGCAACTTTCTTTCATCAACCGAACGAAACCATCCCATTATTACCCAACAATCCAATTTATATTTATAAAGTCTGGTCACTCACAAAATATATAAATAAAATAAAAAGAAGGAAAAATAATCGATTTCGGCCATCAAACTTGTTGCATATGTATCTAGTATATTACTTGGATGTCAATTATTAATAACAAAGATATATAGTAAGAGACAGACAATGAGTTTAAATAGAGGCAATCTTATAAAATAATATTCATATTTTGTATGTATGTCCATATAATATACAGAGTGATCAACAATGACCGTACCCCGTACTCAATTCTCTGCGACCAGACATACATACATGTCATTTTGCTAGGTGGGGGAAATTTGGATCACTCTTTATTGATGAGTTACAATTATGGAGGACTAGTTATGATTAAATATAGTAGCGCTATCCTGAGGCAAAACTCGAAATTCATTTATCAATTTAGTTGTACTAAACTAACATCAAAACTCTAAATACCTTAGTTTTATAGGGATTTTGTTTTGCCTGAGAACAGCGTGGCACATTTCACGAATTTCGTATATTTGGATGTTCGATATAAAATCAGAATATATCGATATGATCAATCAATATTTCAAGAGAAATTCTCATAAAGAACAACTATTCTTTCTCATAGTTTGTAGAAGAAAGAGTTTTATCGTTTAAATGTTAAAATTGTAAATCGTTATCATTGAAACACGAAAAAAGTAACTAGCATGTCTGCAGCAAGCAGATTATGTATGTATACTATTAATTATTGAAAACAAAAATTTATTTACTGCGACAACAATCATGTTAAAAAAACATTTATCATCAATACATACCATAAAGTGAAATCAAAAATTACCAAAAAGAAAGTTGTATAATATCATAATATCGTATCCGACTGCGCCACTTATACCATTTGGATCTCTTTTATTATTATTATTTTTTTTTTGATCTGATAAACGAAGAATTTTCTACAAATGTTAAATGAATGCAAAAAACATCTAAGCATCTAGGTGTGCGTAGTATAAACAAGGGTCAGATAACTACTATTATTAGATTACTATCTTTATCTATTTACATATTATTTACAATGTATGAATATTTTAAATTGTATAATATTGTGCCACCAGATAGTGTCTGGTGGCATCTATTACCTATCTGGTAACTACTGAAAATCTTTTAGTAGCAATAGAAAAAAAGTGTGGGTGTTCACTACAGAGATTTTTCTTCCTTTATATTTATTTTTATGTTGTATAGTATATTTAGCAATAACAAATATTTGTATGTAGTTTTAATAGTTACATTTTATTGTCCTTGTTATTTGCAGCAGCACAGAATATTTGTCAATCAATTTTACAATAGTATATTAATCAAATAAATTCTTGAACTATTACGTATCTAATTGTAGACACTGATGTCTATTTCTGTCTGATCCATATGCTTTCATTGATTGATTGACTATGAATTTGATGAATCAGCTACTTTCAGATTATACATTCAAACTTAATTAACATACTGCTTACTTATATTAATTAAAATTTCAAAAATCTTAATGAGAAACAGTTTTGCTTTGTCTCTTTTAGCAAATCTATTGCCCACTTCTAAACGTTTCGATTATTATTTACTATATTACTATTATTATTCCTCTCTTAAATTAATTATTGCTATTACATTTTGTAATGTAATTACAATGTTAGATAATACTATAACTGCGGAAGCTTTTAGCTTTTAATCAAAACGTCATTCTTCATATGGGTAAAACGTGGATCCATTATTTGCATCAACTTATAGCAATTTGTACAGTTTCTTATTTTAATTTGACATAATTGCCGGCAAATTGTTTATAATTGAAATGAAAATGATTTGATCAATTGTTATTATGATTATGATGTATTTTAATATTAAAGTTAATTTGAGATTTAAATATAGTAATAAATAGCGATGTGATATAATAACTGAGTAGAGGAAGCATAATAATTAATGGGATGCAGTAGATAATAATAATAATAACTGGTTTCTCTGTTCAAAATGTTATACAACAAATAAATTAAATTTGACTAAGATCACGATTTTAGGTAAAGTTTTCCTATAAAATCACGATTTGGAAAACTATTGTATTACGACATAACTCGGAAATCTCTATATTTATTTTTAGGTTAGACTTTTAAAACATCTCTTCCAGCAACCGACAGATTTTTAATCTAAACGAATTTTTTATTTTTTAATCTAGTCACAGATGAATGTGGTTCGTCTATGAATCTAACATAGACTATAGTACCAGTTAGGATCTATGTCGAACTATAGAAATAATATAATGTATTACTTTTAAATCCAGCAAATAAATCAATAATTAATCAATATTTGTCATAAACGAGATCTGAATTTTAGATAAATAGTTAAATAAGGCGAAAACAATACAGATTATTATTTCCTGATGGGATGAAATGATCAGCAGCAGGTGAAAGTGGTACCTACATATACATACATTTTCTTATTGTAAATAGAAAATCTACTTCATTATATTTTTTGACATGTACAAAAGTTTAAGTAATAAATATCTAATATGAGTAGCTACACTATATGCCTATTGTATACGTATAAGTATGTACGAAATTTGCTTATTTATTATTATTATAAAAACAGTACATGAATACATGTTGATGGTAAATTATTGATGTTAACCTACAACCTCTTCTTGACAATGTTACATAAGCTTGAAAAGGAAAAGTATCTGTACGAGAAGTTTCCTTATGTCAAAAAAACTATGTAATGATTTATTGATGTGAAATTATTCAAAGTATCTACTGAGAGAGGAGAGAGGAGTATAAATAAATTTTATCCAATGAATGAAAACAATTTACAGTAAATGGTAAATTGTATTCATTTCAAAATGAATACGTGTGTTGGATTTCGCCAAAAATAAATGACAATTAGTACTAATCATTTCAGATAACATTAAAGGCACTTTTTCATTATCCAATTTTATATTCTATTGTTCACTCAATAAAGCATAATTGAAATATCGAAATGCTCGAATATGATCGAATCATAAATCGGATAATGTAAATGGCAATTAAGTAGTCGTTAATCGGGCATTTAAAAGATTGATTACAAGAGTTTCAGCATAGAATATAATTGAAAACAGTAGTATTTAGTAGAATTTACAGACGTAAAATTGAATTAACACAGTTGTGCCTCATATAGTTGCCTTGTCATCAGTTAAAATTTACAATTATTCCATCTTTTTCAAAACAATGCGATTACTTAAATGTGTGAATTCAATATCTTTTTTTCTCATTGGTTTCACATTAATTTAAAAATTTATGCAAGTATATAATTTCCAAATAATAAAATAACTGTAATTATACATTACCAATAATAATTATTGCTTTGCCCAGTTCGCACAAAGAAAACCAAAAACCAAAAAACATTTTTTTTCCTAATGTAACTTTCGCATTATTATTATCAAAGAATAATAGGGAAAAAATGAATTAATAATAATAATAATAATAATAATATACAACATTCATTCATACGCAATTCTATTAGTCAAGTTCTTACACCTATTTAATTCGATTATTATTATTATGTATTTTATTCTTCAAAATAAATTAAAATTACCCACCATGACTTTTTACAACTCAAGCTTACTATTGGCTATCGCTCAAAATATTCAAAATGGAATTAATTTAAATAAAAAAAATTACAAAAATTATGAAAAAGATAAAAAATACAAGTAGATATTTTGCAAAATAAAATTTCAAAATTGATTCTTTGCTTCTGCTAAAATGGCTTAATTTTTCATTGTAATATTTGCAAGGAAAAAAATATATTCTATTTTGCATTGACCTCATTCTATAACACATACATTAATAATAATTTTAATTAGAAATTTTAATAAGATTAAACATTTTACTACAGCAGATACAGTGAGTGTTGCATATGTAGAATTTCTATTGTGTTTTTATTACCGTGAAATTAATACCATTACCTACTAGTTAATAACATCTGAAATTACGCTTTAACAAACGGCAATAATTCGGTATTTTTCAGGAAAAACTGATTTTCTTATGTTGTTTAAGTTAAGCATTAAAAAATTATCTCAATCGGAAAATTAATCCAAAAATGTAGACCAACTGCTTCTACAGTTTTCTTAATATTTCCATGGCAAACCCCAAAATGTATATTAATTTATTAAAAAATTGCTTTCTCATATCATAATAATACGTAGTATTTCTTTCAAGTTACAAAATTAAGAAGAAATTTTTTTTTATTATTGAAAATAAGTTAGAATTGATTTTGATTGAGCAAGTATGATTTTGTAAATAATAATGGTAATTATTAAATTGAATTTTTATTTATTTATTCAGTTATTTATTGATTGACTTAGTTTTATTGTTTTGAAACCATCCAAAAAATTATTATGATATTTTAGATAGTTCTACAACGAAATCGTAATGCATTTGATGAACTATTAAAATAATAAATACAGTTCTATTTCAATAAATAATATTTGCACAGCTATTTTGGGAAGATTATAAATATAAAATTCAAAATAAATTGGGAATTTAGCTTGAATAATTTAAGCGCATAAATATAAATTGCGAAAATTATTCATAAATATCACTAGGTATATAGAATCAATAAAATTTCTAATTGATTTTTATGAAGTTAAGTCTCACATCATTAGAATTAAATCGGCATTTTGATCTAGAAAAGTCAGAGGCAACTTAATAGATTATAATTAATAATAGTTATTTATATTATAAGAATCATATCATAAAATAACGTTTATTATCTCAAAATGTGTTACGTAAATATCAATATTCCGAAAGAAGACAACGACCAACGAAGACTTTCTTTTTTATTATAGGTACATACGTAGATATTTATTTTTAATATCCATGAATTTATTGAATATTTATTTATAAAACTAATAGCATTTCCGTTTTCTTTAGCAGGTTTTGTTTGACGAATAATTGTTGACGATTTTTGACGAAATTAACAGTATTTAAATACAAATTTCGCCATTGCATCAATTAATGGCCATTTTTCGGATTTTATTCGAGATTAATCTGACTTATTTCAACCTGATACTTTTCTACTATACATTTCTAATTTAATTCAATTTTCTTTACATGTTAAGAGTTAATTTATTTGAAATGTAATAAAACTTCAATTTCCACCTGTACCAATAAACATTGACAGCCACCATTTTCTTTGTCCTGTATTTAAATTATAAAATACCGCCTAATTCCTATAATCGTTCAATAAACTTTCACATTAATTGTACATAAACGCCTCTATAACTAAATAAATAACCCCAATCAATGTTGTAAGACATTTTTCTCTTTCTCTGCATGTGTCCGCATTTTCATTTACTTAAGTCACAATAATTCCTTTAATAAATGTGATAAAATTCAACAATTATATCTATCTATGGTAAGATACTATATCTATGTCTTTTGAAAAAATTTTGCAAGCTGATAATATGCCTGTCAATCAATCTAAAATAATAATAATAAAATGAAAGAAATCTATAAAGACGAAAGAAAAAAAAGTCGATTAACTTTTACTTTCGTAATAATTTGATTACTGAATAAATACTCATAGACAGTCCACACGGTCTACATATGGTCTAAATTTTCTAAAATATTTTTTTAAGTGTATTAGCTTTATTGCTATTATTATTCATTTAAACCTTTTTTTTGTGTTGGTTGATATCTGTCTGAATAACTAGTTTATATCTCGATGCAGATTATAATAATTTATTAGATTTGCTATTAATTTTGCAGTTTTTATGTCATATTCTAAATTATTATAATATATCTTTGTTTGAAATACAAAATAATCAAATTGTAATTGAGCAATGTCCATAAGTATTTGGATTTTGTGAAATAATGACCATGTTTGTTTTGGAATTCATATTGTAAAATATGCAAAATTATTATGCAAATTCTGAACAAAACATAATTTTAACTGCATCGAAAAAATTTTAATAATTAATTGTAAAAAATGTTGTTATTGAATATCGAAATATTATTTATTACAAGTATTGGATTTTCCCAAATTTCTTTGTTCCTGCACTCTGTCTGCTCTCATCCATAAATATTTAATAATAATTTATATTATACTTATTATAATAATGTTACAGTAATATTACAATAGATGCAGAAAACGATATATAAATTAAAAAATAGTTATAATAAAGTCAATATAATGACGTCTAGACCGAATGTTAAACCTTGAAATAACCTAGGTCAAGATAAATAAATAATATTATTTATTTATAAATAATTTTTCTGTAAATAAATTAGACAGAGCACACCGAAATAACCGGATGCATGCATCTTTTTGTATACCTACATATTAATTTGGCAATAATTGATGAGAATTTAATTATGAAAAAAATTAAAAAGGAAACAAATCCATCCTGTGTGTAGTTTCTTAACAATAAATTATTCACTCAGAATATCTTTTATTATTACAAATTAAATTTCTATTCATTTATTATTAGTCCATAAGATAGATGAAGTAATAAAGGAAATATTGTAAATAAACGTAGATATATACATAGAAAAAATATAGTATATTATTCCCTATTGTTCGTCAAATATAAGTGTAATAAAACGATAGTAATTATAACTAATCCAGTAGGTATATTTACAGGAGTGCAGCTAAGGTAAATACTCAATTTAAACCATAAATTACTTTCACTGTTCAGTGACAGGCACCTTTCAATAATTGTTTTCAATATGTCTATTGTACCTGCACGGGTTAAGATTAACATATTGATAACTATGGCAAATAATCATAGTATAATAAGAATAATGAAATTAGTTTAAGTTGAAAAGAATGAATTGCTAATAATTTGCCATTACTCTGTTTTTTTTTTGCGTTCAAGATGACTAGAAACGTAATGTTTTTAATGAGAGTATCCTGAAACTGAAACAAGTAATGGTAATATTTATAAATATCAATAAATCTTATCAATAAATAAGTATAATTGGATGTATGATATCTACATATTAATTAAAGCGCTGATTACATCAAGTGGAAACATAAATTTGTTAAATTTATTGCAACGACCCTCTTCTATATTCAGCAACACTGTGTTACGTCTGCGATAACCTTTATACTATACAGATTAATAAGAAAATCGATTAGAATCGTCAGAGAAATCATAGATAATTCATTTTTCTATCGAATGGGTGGGTATAATTTACTAAATGTAATAAAATTCAGTGTGAATTTTATTAGTATAATTTCAATTCATATTGTAGGTAATAAAGTTGATCATTTTCTTTATTTGCATATTACATTTACATACGCTTTTCATTTTCGTTTATATTCAATTTAGCATTGTCACAATTGTTATTATATCTGTTCCTTTTTATTGCTTCCTTATAGAAAATCTCATTTGTTTCAACTGTTTACTTATTACGTCAATTTTAGAAAATTGATACGGACTTTTACTACTTTATAATAGTATATTTTTCTGTATAACGATATTTTTGTTAAAATTCGTTTGTAATTGTATGTGTAACTACTACTGTACTGCATACAATGTACCGATATAATTCGAATTTTCTTTTAAATTTAAATAACTAAAAAGCATAAGGAAACGAAAAAAACTTTCACTTCTAAGCTGTAAGAATGTAATCGATATATAGAATAGAAGATGCTTTGTTTTTTACTGGTAATGAGCAGAATTAAATAGTACTTAAAATCAGATTAATTAACTTCTAGAATCTATATGTAATTAATAGCTTTTATAACTATTTAGCTAATAAAATCTCAGGAGAGAACATTATATAAATTTTATATAAAAGTCATACATGTATAAGCATTCGATTGAAAGGGTCTTTAAATATTTTGGAAAGCTACTTAATTAATATATTTTTGTTGACTCATTTCATAAAAAAACAGTTATTTGAGAAATAAGTTTAAAATGTGAAAATAATGGTATTTTCAATAGTTCTGTTTTTGTTAACAAAAAACAAGCATGTAAGCTAATTCAATGCACACTGAAAAAAGAAACCCGCAAGAAAAAAAATTTAATAACTAAGCAAATAGTTAAATAAAAAGTACAATTTTTTGAGAAAAAAAGCTAATTTAAATATGTACTTTCTATACAATTTTGTTGACTTTCAGATTTTAGATTTTTTAAAATAAAGTGTTACTGTTAATGCTAAATGTTAGAAGGACATTTGCAATTAAATGCGCATAAAAATAAAAAATAAAAGTGTTTTTTTTCGGTTAATTCAGTTATAAAATAAAGTAGAATTTGAATATAATATTCAATATGTCTCATAAGCAGATATAGAAAACTTGAAGTTTTATATTTTCTTATTTCATCTAATTTTAAATCATTAATTTAATAAAATTAATTTTTATTAAATTATTTAATTTGAATGAAACGTTTTTAATCTATATCTAAACATTAATTAACAATGTTTTCCTTTTCCACCTGTCACCTATACAAATACTTATATGAATATGAATGAAGTTCAAATAAAGGTCACTTTTCTAATTGACTGTTGATGTCTCTCCGCGATGCCAAGATGAAAGTAAACAATTTTAAACAATAGAAGTTAATAGATGTCTAGAAAAGTTAATTTAAATGTTAAATTATTTAAGTGAAAGGTTGTAATGCATTATACTGGGGACTGCAAACAAAGTGAAAAATTTTAATATTTTTGAAAATATATTTGCAGAATTATATTAGGAAATTCCCAAATTGTCTTTTATTATTATTATTATTATTATTATCTACTATTATTCGATACAAATTGAGATTTCTTTTCTATTTTTTTTGCTATTATTTTTATAATAATAATAATAACAATAATGGGATCACGATTGCAAAATTATCGTCAGCTATTGACTTTTAACAGGTGGAAAAGGTTAAATTCAAAGTAACCACGAGTATATTGTTAAACAATGGAAGTTGTTACAATAATTAATTTTATTAAAAGGGAGAGAAGTATACAATACATTTATTTGGAGGTTATTTTGTAGGATGGGTGAAACGAGCCCACAACATGAAAATTATAATATGTATCTACATACATTTAATATAATAATGATAATAATAATAACTATGTACTTAAGCATGCTATTATATTAGGAGGAGTGTTTAGAATAGGTGTATATATGTTTAGTTATATTATGAGTATATAAATACGTATATGCATATAATTACAGTGAAACCTCCTCCATCCTCTTCATTAAGCTACTTAAAAGTTTTCATCAATTGAAGATGTCAATGTTTCGACATATTTTTCTACATTTCTCTTAGCTTTCCAATTTGAAATTCATTTAACTTTTATCATTCATTTGCATATGATTACTGAAAGTATTCATGTAAGGAGGTTTAACTGTATTGTTTTTGATCTAATCGTTATAAATGAAGTTTTCACAAACAATATTATCCAAATACATCCGGAATGAGTATTACCACTTATTACCAGTATCTATATATTAATTTTAATTTCTACCTAATTCAATGTCTAACTATTATTATCTATCTTGTATCTATGTTTAATAATATAATAATAATCTGAAACTATAAGGTGTGGAAGTTTTCTTCTATTTTCCCATACTGAATGAATTTTCTTTGTTAAAATTCCTATTTTTTATGCACCGTTTCGTTGCATCCACTTTTTGTTTTGGGGAGCATGATAATATTCACGCCCCAAGTTTAATGGCCTTACATCTTCAGGTTCACTGAGCTAAGGATGGGATTTTTAGTTTTGTTTTTTAATTTTTTTTTTTTCTTCTTTTTGATTACAAGAGTTTTTTCGTTGCAGCCTTTTGTAAATGGAGATTGTTGAACTGCATTGCATTGGTGCTGTTTTTAATGAATTTTTTTCCAATGACTCATACCACAATGTAGCTCTTGGTTAATTTTTATTACTTACTATTATTGCAATTATATTGTCTTAATCAAATATTATATAAATTAATTTCCTTGAAACATAAAATAAAATAATAAAATTTAATAATAAAATAATTAAACTGTATCAATTTGGATTAATTTTTTTTCTTCATAAATTAATTTTATCTAATTAAATTTGATATTGAAACTAAAAATAGATAAAATATATCTAGTATCAAGGTTAGAGTAATAGTTTTAATAGATAATAAATCATAATTATTAAGTACCTACTTGATCTAAAGCCCATGAGCAACAAACTAACAAGAAAGGAAAAAAATAAATAATAAATAAAGTGAGACAAAGAAAGAATATAAATTCAAAGATCAAAAATGACACCTTTGGTAAATAAATAATCAATTAGGTCAATGTTAATTGATCGTGCATGTGCATTTAGATCCATACATGCACGTATTATTATTCTTATTTGAAATATGAAGGAAATAAGGTCAATAAATTCTCTATTTTTTCTTTTTTCATAAAAATTACAAAAAAAATTTAGACACGAGAAAAATACAAGTTTTTTATACACTGTACAAAAAACCATTAAATATTAATAATTATTTCAGATTAGAATACAATTCAAATTGAAACAAGGTACACCCACCTCACCTGTTTTATTTTATTGTATTCCAAACGTTGTTTACCTTGCCCTTGTCATATTCACGTAAACTTATTATTAGTATTATTAAAAATTAATTTATTAGAAAAATTATAATTAACAAAAGCGAATAATACATTCAATTAAAAATTAATTTTAATAAATTTAAATTAATCAAATTTTAAGAAAACGATTGAATTTCATTTTTGAAGTAAAAAAAAAGGAAATTGATAAAAATAATAAGATAAAATTCAATCCAATCTAACACTTTCTTTTTAATGAAAAATTAATTGCTATAGACATTAAGATGAATGTTCTTTATGTTAATTAGTAAAAACTTAATTAGAAGAAAGTGTAGACCAAAATGGCATATATATTTAATTTAAATTGTCTTTATAAGAAAGCATTCAAATTAGAATTAAAAGTGAAATGTTTAAGCATAAATTTTGAATATTGTTTAAGAAATTTTATAAATAAAGTGAAGGCAATAATTACAGCATGCATTGGAATTAAAAATGAAACTTCGATTTACTTACCCTGCTTGTTTTCTGCATTTTGCGAAGCACATATGGCAGCTATACCAAAAATTAGTAAAAGTCCAATTAGCACGCGACAATTCATAATTATCCGACAATTAAAATGAGTACCAAAATTAAAAATAAATAATTTCGAATCGAATCTTAATATTACTACGATTTGTTTGCCCGATATCTACTAAAATTTAAATATCTAATAATACTACTGCAGTACCATAAAGATGTCGCGACAATAACAATAATGTTAATAAAAAAAAATTATATAGGTACTACTTATTCCGGTAAGTACAACTATAACTGCAATATGATTGGACAATGAATGAATAAATATGAATGGCAATAGACTCTGTTGTCCGGACACTAAAATACTTTCTACAATGATAATATAAATTGTGTATCGATCGAGATTCGCTTTTGCACAGCCAGGTTTTGGTACCAAGCAAGTACCTACCTACCTATGTATATGTATGTAGGTATGTATGATTGATACTGTTCAATAGTTGAACATGGGTGAGACTTTTAATCTAATAAATGATTGCATTTAAATGAATTAAGGAAAGGGGGATTGTTTAAATTAAAATCAATACAAACATTTTAAGGCTAATGTTATTATTGTTTTGATTTCAAGATGTTTGTCTTTGATTTGTAATTTTAGATTATAACAAGTGTCTAGGATTTTGATTTGCTGTTCATATAGCAATAAAATGGAGGTTTTGGTTATAACCATTTTTTTTAATACAATATATAATTAGATTAGATAATTAGATCATGTTTGATTATTCCTGATTCGTTCATTTTATTATTATTGAAGCTTTCAAAATAAATCAATTTGCTCTCAAGATTAAAGACTTTAGGTTCTTACGACGTATATTTAATAATAAAAAAGGTCTCCATAATATTACTCCACGATATTAGCGTCCTAAAATAGTAATCAAATGTCTTAGTCAGTAATTTTTTCCATGTCTGTTGTTTTTCCGAGCATTTAAAATAACCAAGTCTAGCTCTCAATTGTTGGGGCGAAATGATAATTAATAAGAAGTTGCACTTATCTCTTTATGAAATATTATATATAAATCGACAGAGAGTATGGAAATTTTTAAATTAAAGAGGATAGAGTTTTATAGTAGTTTCAGCCATTGAATTAACCAAATTAAGTCATTTCGATTTAATAATAAAATTACAGTTAATAAGGTACATTACATCTAATAATAGTTATACGGTTCTAGTTAAAGTAATTACCAAATTCCCGCTTCTATCTATATATGTACATGTATGCACATATCGTGATGTAGATACTTTTACCAAAAAAAATATATTTATTAATATAATTAAGGTGATTGCTTTCCAGAGATATTTTTTCAATTGCTTTACTTGTTGTGCAATTTGTAATTGGAAAATATACAGAAAAAAATATCAAACGAACAGCAATCAATACAAAAAAATTGGACTAACGAAGACTATTCAGAAATAATATGAAATATAACAATAATATCTAAGAAATTATATAAGCCATCAGAGAGATAATTTTTTTTTTCAAAAGTAGAGCTGACACTATTAGAATATAATACATAATAGCAACTTATTTAAAATATTAATAATAATAATAATACATACACATATCTATTATAATATATTGACTAGAATACTTTCTTCTTTTTATTGTACCGGAATACCAAATGAGCAGAAATAAAAAAAAAAAAATTAAGGATTAACGAACGCGACGCTATATTATTTTTATTCTTATTACTATCATTATTATTATGTAATTTACGCAATCAACTACACGTATGTAATAATATGTACGAATGTATGTAATGTATGGATGTATATGTATATGTACTTGTATACATATGTAACGAACCTACATAAATTTTGATGAAGAGAGTTTTACCGGTTTATTCATTTAAGGAATTAAAAATTGAGAAATTGGAATTGCAATCAGAAGTTTTCTTTTTTTTGTGTTAATAAATAAAAAGATTAATACTGATTTAAAATCTACGTATGTGTCTATATGTAAATTATTTGCAAAAAGTTATAAAATGACGATTTTAATTTAACAAAAAAAAATTAAAATTATGGATCCACCCTACACAGATTCAGTTTAAATATTGAGCAAAATGTAATTAAAAACCCCGTCAAATAACTATCATTATTGTCATCCATCAATTTAATTACATTTAGTAATATCTATCACAATAAATTATCTTCATCATTAAACAGCCTCTTCCTTTCATATCAAATACTTTACGTTTATATAATTAGATTATGATAATGACGATGAAGATTCTTATAATATCTAATCTGCCTATCTTTCATACTATACTATATAATGGGCAATGCTTAAATTATTATCAAATAAAACAAGGATTAGAAATATTAGAATCTGTTTAACATAAGGAAATCCTCATCGTTTTCATGATGAGAACGAAGAACGAAAGCGAGAAGAGTTGGTGTTTTAAGCATGTATTAACCTAATAGTTTTTTTTTTTGGTATGTGTATAATTTGTTAAATGACTATCTAATTAATTATATGAGTACTATGTATCTACACTATGTGTGTGATTTTAATTATGTAATGATGATTATTACAATTTGTATGTATTTTTTTCTTTGATTGGCGCCTTTGTTTGTTTTTGATTGATATGATTGGGATTAAGTAAAAAAAAATGGAAAGTTTTATTGATTAATGGCTATGTATAGTGACTGTGTGACTGACTATGTAGAGTGACGATACAGCCTACTAACTCAGATTACTATTTAAAGAATTTTTGTTACTACTAAATTACAAGATATTTCAGCGCATCCACCATTTTCATGAAAAAATAGTTTTTTATAAATTCCCATTTCTTTTACTTTCTTATTAAATTTAAATTATTGCGCAAATACATTACATGCACATAGTAACGAATAATTCTGTCATACATCATCAATGTAATCATTAAACATTTCAAATAATTTATCTCGATTTCATCAAATATATAAATATAAAATTATCTATTTAAATCTTTCATTATAAGGAGAAAAAATGCATTATTAAGAGAAATATTCCTATTAAAATATATATCTAATAAAAAGTGAGAGAAAGAGAGAGATAGTGAAAGTAGGATGTTGATGAGTATTTTGGGGATTAAAATTTTAATATTTACAAATATTATAAAATGTAGACAAAAACCGACATGTATCTGAGTTGCTATCTATTTTAAAAATATTATTTTTTCTTTCCCATTTGCAATAATTAACATATACTGCTACTAGATTTATGCTGAAGTTAAGCAGATGGTCGATTTTCTTTCGTAAGAATATTTAGGTCATACTTTAGCGCCATCAGTGTGTAAATCCATTTAAATTACAAATTCGCTATAGGTAGATATTGCTTAGTTAAATTCTTAAATAATAGAGAAAACATAGTGACTGCTGGGATTTTTTTTGTAGTCTATTGTTAAATGACAGAGTATAATAAATATTGTTAGGTAAATCTTTTTAAAAAATCTTACTTGACAATATCGACTTATTGGATACATATGCATGAGATATTTATATCTGATATGCAGATTGTATAATAATATAGTATAAGTGAGTACTTTTTTCAGTCGTATATAATTTCAAATTTTGAATCAGGATATTATGCAAAAAAAATTGACTCATCCATAATAATTTTCTCTTCCTATGCTGTTGCATTGAGTTTAATTATAATTAAGTTTTTAATTTATTATCGACCTAATAAAAGGCAATATTCTTTGTCCTGGTTATTAGTATAGGATCAATAACAATCATCAATTAGGACATAAATAAAATAACCAAATTGAAAATTGTTACTAATCTTATATTATTATCAACCTTTGATTTGTTTATTAAAAATTATTATCTTATTCTCATCTATTCAAAATTCATATTAGGCCACCAAATACAAAGCAAAGTAGATTTTTACAATTCAATACTGTATTTGTTTAAAACTGTAAACTTCAAGTAATGATTGGTAGTTCAATTGGTGGATAAATATTGTTCAATTTTGCTCTATGAAGGCTAGAAACTGTTCCAATTAATACTAGATTTTAAATTAGTGTCTATGTTTACCAAAGCGCATATCAAAGCACAACCTCTATTATGCCAATAATGTATTTATTTATCGTACCTTCTATTCTATTATATTCAATCAGTTATTTTACATTTCGCAATAGGAAGAACAAATTACGATGACTGGTAGATCTTGTACTACATGTACTTACCTATATCATCCTATGGTATTGCTATGCCTATACAAAATTATTACTTACCAATATTCTGAAACAAACAAGAGCTATTAAAAGAGAAAAAGAAGTGTGTGCATTGCTTATTCTATAGAATATAGTGATTCTTTTGTGAAAATTTATGCAATAATAATAGATATTTTCTATAATATCGCAAACAAAGAAAGGATAAATTATTAGTTCTCCAGTAACTCAGCTTGTTCTCGAGATGCCGATAATTGAGAAGAAAAAGAATGCATTTTTTTTTTAATAACGTCGAAGAATGAGGAAACCATAGCATGAAGAAAGAAAAAAAAAAGAAAATTTTCCTTTGGCACTGCATCTAAATATATGTAACTATTGTTTCTGATTTTATAAGATTATTATTATGTAAGGAACAACTGATACAAACAACAATGTTATATGCAATTATTGATGGGAACAGGTTAAAGAAATTGAATAGTAAAAATTATAATACATGATGCATATCGTTTTTAAATTTATTTTTCTATTCCTGTCTAAATTGATTTTAAAATCTAGGAGTTTAAAAAATCTAGTCTGTTTACGAAACGACGTTATGATACGCCCAATATCAATTTGCATCTTTTTACATAGACTTACGTAGTGGAAATGTTGTGATGCTAAAATATGAAAAACAATACAGTAAGCGAGCCATAACACATGGAAAAGCTAAAATAAGTCTTTTTAAATATGTATATTGTTTCTAGAAAAAGAAATTAAATAGTAATAATAGATTATATGTATAACTAATAATAGAAATGTATTTGGTAAAAAAATTTATTTAAAGCTACTATATATTATACAAAATAACGTCAATTAACCGCCATTTTGATACAAATGCAACGGCAAATTTGAAATGTCTTGGATGAAAACATTATTTATTTATATAGTATCTTTACGCAAACACCAAAATAAAATAGTTATAAAATGCAACAACTTCAAAATATCAACAAATCAAATTTTTATCATTTGTCATATCATTTTGATATGACTTATTTTGTCATATATACAAAACAACACTCATTAGAAATGAAAACCACTATAAAACAGTATCTCTTTTAAAAACATAAAATAATATTATTATCAATTTTTTGCAAAAATTACTCAATTAAACGATTAATATGTAAGATTCAAGATAATTGTGAACAGCTTTTATTGACAATGTTGTTATGCAACCAATAGAATAACCTCCATTTTGGTGCAAAATATATTTCCATTTCTATTTTTCTCTCCTTCTCTCTTTCTAACGTATATGTTAAACCAATAATGGTAGTTCAGTAGTGTATACTATATAGTGGTTTTAAATTTAGTGTGTATGTTGTGTCATCTATCGACACAAATTCAAAAGTATTTCAAGCTATTCGTAATCGCTGCATGGTCGCTGTACCTTGCTAGATCTCTTTATACATTTACCATTTCGATAATATGTGGCACTACCAGTTGCCTACATGTAAATAAATTTATTCAATTAAGTATACTACTGAATGCAAGTGTTAATAGAAAACAAAACCTTTTAACTAATAATATAATTAATTTGTTATATTAATTTGTCCGGATAGACCATATCATGTTAATCCATCCAATAACCTATAACCTACATTTTAATTTTGTGTTGTGATTGTACTGATTGTGATGAAAATTATGTAAATGGTAAGTTTTTAAGAAGATCCAAATATTACCATCCAAAATTGAAGCTGCATGCAAGCGTTATTGTGACAACTTAAAGATTTTAAATTGAGAATAAAATAGTTTTTGTTTTGTTTATTTCTGAGCTTCGAACAAATCAAAAGCATAAATAAAGAGTGCAATATATTGCTTAAACAATTATTGCGAGATTCATATATCACATATTTATTAAATTAATGTAATCTGAAATACTAAGTTATTAATAATAAATATCCTGACAAATTTTGCGACACAGGATTTTTCACAGCTTGCAATCTTGATATTGTTGATGTTAATAACCGCAGAAAATGTAAATGTTTCATATGAGAATACTAAATAGTATACACAATTATACATGCCTTTAACGATAACAGATATTATTTCAGGTATGAGTGTAGAGGGGCATGTATGAGACTATTCAGAGGAAAAAATTGCAGAAAGATTTTCTTTCGTAATAAATATTAATGTTTATGCTTGATAATTGATATTATTTTGCAGTTTTGGTATGTAACATATTTATTAATAAACATGGAGAAAGATAAGTGCAATGGTAAATGACAAATTGCATTTTAAATGGAACGATTATGCATTATTTGTTTAATTGTTTACCAAAATAGATTGTATTTAGTCATAACTATATAGTTTCTGTTTGATCTTTACTTCGTTTCCGTAGTATAATTTTTTTCTTCAAATTATTTTTTCTGTCGCATGAGTTGCAAAAGAATAACTAGCAATTTTTCAATTTTTTCTATTTTAAATTTTAATAAAACACAAAATTATTCGTTAAAAAAATCTTTGATTTATTTGTTCGTATCATCATGATCGTCGTCGTAAAATCGTAATACATTAATAAATTATATACATAAAAATAAATTATTATCGTTTTCACTAAAATAATACTGAAATTATCTTACATTTTACTCAGATAGAAAAGAAGACAAATAAGACAAATACACAGAAGGTGTTAGAGGCAAGATTTTTCATTTTTTTTTGCTATTAGAACAATATGAGATTCCAACACTTTCTTTGTTATTAATAATCCACCTACATATTTAGAAATTTGTTCATTAGTCGTTAATTTGTTAATTTATTGAGGATTATCAATTATATCTACCTCAAAAAAGTATTATAATCAACAGTTAATTTCTTAAAATTACGGTGATTTTAATCTCAGGATGTGTTGATATACTTATATGTAAGTATCTCAGAAAAAATAGCAAAAAAATCTGAAATCAATCTACAGTATAATTACATAATATCCAATAAATAATAAAAAAATATCACAATTATAATAAGAAATGCATTTTAGGACACATAAAACAAAAATTGTAGGTCGTAAAAAAATATACATCGCCATATAGCGCGTAGTCTCAAAATACAATACGAAGTACCAATTAAATTTTCAGAAAACATGAGTACTTTTGTTTATGACATCCACATTTTTATATGTATATTTTCATAGATTTGTTTAGAAAAAATTGGTGAATCTATTACATAATAAATAAATAAATAAAATCTTAAATAAAGTTAAAAGCGTATCACAGCAATATAGATAATAATTACATGAGACAAATCCTTTAAAGTCTTTAAATTATACAATTTCATAAAAATTACATTCACTTCCTTTTTATGCAAATTCAGTCAAATTAATTTGTTAAAAATAAAAACTACAAAATATAAAATAAATAATATAAAACATAGAAATATTTACATCAAGAGAACAGACTTTTTTTTATATGAAAACAATTTACACAAACATTTATTTTTAGCGAAATTCTTACTGCCCAGATTATTATTAATTAAAGAAAATAATCACTATAAAGTACCTATTATTTACAAAAAAAAAAAAAAAAAATTTTTAATACTTATTTCTTGTATCACATTTACATTTGATTCTTTTTTTACCTAAATTTCACATATTAATTTTATTAGTTTTTTTTCGATTTGGTTTAGTTTTTAAATGTCCTTCTGAATTAAATTTTAGTCCATTTTCTTTCGACTGTTTTTTCTTTAATCGTAATATTCTTTTTCCTTCTTTAAAGAATTTTTTTAATTTGATAAAAAATTGAATGTCCAATATTTGAACACGACTAATATCAGCCTCTTTTATTAAACAAGTCCTTCGTCTTTTTTCATTAAGAATTTTCTTTAAAAATTTTGGTTTAATTACAGTACTCGTTAAATTCAATTCGTTAATCATTGTTTGATTAAATTCGCAAATTGTCAACTTTAAATTATCTTTGGTTTGTTGGAAAATTGCATTTCTTTTCATATAACTAAATGGCGCTTCTGTTCGAATTACGACATTTTTTAAGGAATCGAGATAAACTGTTAATTCGATCATGGCTTTGTAGAATGACTGATAAGCCTGGAAAAAAATTAAAAAGATACATTAACGAAATATGGAAATAAAAAATAGAGTATAAGGCGTAAAACTAATGAATAAATCAATTGCTATGAGAATTGAAGCGAATAGACTAGAAGAAATAGGACAGTAATTAAACAGTAGGAAATTAAACTTTGCTTATATTTACTATACAGCAAAAGGGAAACGTCAATATCTATTGAAAATTAATCTCTAAATTTTCTACGTGAGAAATTGCTCTAAGTAACAAAAAAGCGAAAGTATGAGCAAAGTGAAGGCAGGATAAATTATATTTTCAAAATATGTAATAAAAATATCTATTTTTAGTGTTAAAATAATTGTTTAAAATTAACTTGTTTAGAGAACTTACCTCTTGTAAACTTTGGGAATTTTTAATTGGCTTAATAAGTTGATTCAGTTTTGGGCAGTTGCTTCTTATTCTTTTCGATGGCTGTAAAGGAAAAAAAAAATAATTGTATAAGATTAATACGATTATTTAACAAAAAGATGCTAATATATAATATCCAATAATTAGATATGATTTTGGATAATCTAAAATTTTTATTTACCTTTGGATATAAGCTACGTAATTCCTTAATTGTATTACTAGTTAATGTATTAATAAAATAATTTAATTGATTTTCGGCAGCACTTCGAGTATGTCGTGTCGTTGTACTCTGTGTCATATGTTGTGGTTGTTGTGAACAGGGGTTGTCCCACAATTGTATATTTGGTATGGTACCAGCTTTCGTACAACTAGTTGTAATAAGTAATATAATTGATAGTGTACAGATTGCTGAAAAAAAAAAAATTCAGAATTAATTAAAATTGTAAATATTGTATAATAAAATATAGTGGGACAAATTTAAAAAGTATTGTCTAAAGTTTCTATAGCTTAAATTAAATACTAATAATAGCCGGGATTAAGTTCTGGCCTGAAATTCTGTAAAAACAATTTTTATTAAATTTGTAATTAATATAAACACATTGTATTGTTTTTTAAATTTTATTAATCTGTTTTTTAGAGTTCATTCGAATTAAAGCGCTAAAAAAATTTGACTCAAAAAAATTAGGCTTAGAACCGCAAAGAAAAAAAACACGGAAGCGATACGGAAATCATTATAAAAATCCCAAAACTCACCTTTATGCATTGTTGAAATTAATAAAATAATAACAATAATTGATGCTCACTTTCAAAAAAATAAAAAGAAAATAGATTCACTCTTTTTATCCCACTTTTCCTCCCCTTACAAGCCTTTTGTTTAAATACAAAAAAAATTGCAATTTTATTTTATTTAGTTTTTTTCAAGTCTATTATTTGTCAATTATTAATTAATCCTTATTTAGATTAACATTTATTACTTTACTTATATCATTTATATAATGGTTTTATTGTATTGGGTAGTACTATGTCGCGCGGCACATAACTAGAAGAAGTCTGCTGCTCCGCTGTGGTCATTTTTTTAATTTTCTTTATTTCCTTTAAGGCAAAAGACACACACACACACATAGTTACTGTTTTCATATACGCACACGTATCGTACATACAGAAAAAAGGGGAGGCTGGGATTATAAGTTTTAACAATTGACAATCCCATCCTGCTCATTCGTAGCAGTACTTGTCCAGTTGTACTTTTGCGCATCAGTCTGTCTTTTATTAAAGCAGTACACAAGCAATAACAATTGGTTTTAAGAGCGGAGGAGGGTTTTAAAATTTAATGATGATGATGCTTGAGGTACTTATGGTAGTAGTAGCGGCGCCGATGGTGGTGGTGGTGTTGTGGGTATAGGTATACGATAGAAATGGTAGGGATTGCGAGGGTGATGTGAGTTCTATAGAGAATCATACTATGGTAAAAGGAGATTATTAATATGGATAATGTATGGTATATGTATATGGTACGCATTGTATAGAAGCTAGTAGTTTCACTGCTTTATATGCTATAATAATATTGGAGATGATGGTTGAAGAGGTGAAAATGGTGGATGGTGCTCTCTGTATTGGTATTCAGTATAAAAAGGTATTAATGGAAATATTAAGCAGTCAAATTAAAATATAATAGATAAGACTGTCCAATAAACTATTATAAAACAAATAACAAATTAATGTGATTGGTTAATAACAAAAAAAAAAAAAAAACAACAAACAATTAATACGGATTCGTTCAAAAAATATAATTCAGAAAAATATTGTGGTTACCTTAACATTAACCTTTAAAAACAGAAAATATCATATAGAACCTTATGTTATTTATATGTTTATACAATTTACAGTATTGTATTATTACATATGGATTTTAAACTTAACCATGACCTACTTAAAGTGGAAAAATAAGGCTGGCAACGCACCCATTCATTTCATTCTCATTCATTCATTTATTCATTACATATTATTATAGTGGTATGTATACATATATATATATATATATATATATAGGTACTTCAACTGCTATTTATAGCATATAGGCATAGCCAACTTATATTTACATAACACATGTTGTTGACGGCTGTTGATTGGTTTATCGGGTAGAGGACAAAATAGCAAATACTACCTGCTGTGATATAAAATTTCGAAAAAGACAGCACAAAATAGCAAATGAGGAAACATATGTCAAGGCATATAGTTTGTAAAATGGCAACACTGGAAGAAGGATTTAAATTGTAGTTATTAGGGAAAAAGAAAACATTATATTGTGATATGTAGATATATGTATATTTTTATCCTGATATATTCTATTTTTGTTAGAGTACATATCATACATATACTTAAGTATTTACAATAATAAGAATAAGAAAGTAGTTGTAGAAATTTTATTTAACTTAAAAATTGACAAAAAATACAAAAATACTACTATATGTAGAATTGTAACACCTAGTTTTACCAAAGAAGTCAATTTTAAACTAAAATGACCAGAAGCAGAAGGAAAGTCATGAAGGAAACTTTTTTAAAAAAGGAAATAATAATTTAGATGAAATGTCAAAAAATGTCAAATATACCTACCCATATAACATTTTAGCCGAAAAGAAAGCAATATCTTTAATATAATATTAAATGCAGTATTCCTAATTAAGACTGATCCCATTCAGTCAATAACTTATTTTGAAACATCATAAATAAGGCTCTTTTCTAGAAAGCAGTTAACATAAACAATATAATAATATATTTATTTTTTGCCTTCAAGAACCTTCAAATATATAGTTATATAGGTATACTTAAATTATTAAATTTTTGGGGATGTTCTCATGTTTTCAATTTATTCCTATTTAATTCTTATATAAATAGTAAGAGCAGGTAGCCAAAAAATACATGGTTGCCAAATGTTCTTCGAACATTCTACAGTAGAAAAATCACGGCACAAAATAGCAAATCGGGTCCCTTTCGGTATTAAGGTCATTTGCTATTTTGTCCAATTTCGGGTTTATCAGGTGATTTTTGACATAATATGTTAACTACCTACTTTTTCTTAAATCAGACAGATTATAAGCCATAATAATATGAATATTTTGATTGATAAATTACTATTTTAATATGTGCGTTTTTTCTTTCACTTTAATAAGATTATACGACGCACAAATACCAATATTGGCTTTTATAAACAGATTTTCTCAAGCATGAAATGCTCAATGCAGTGACGCATTATACTGTTTATTTTCTTTTTCACTCAATAAATAAATAGACCTAGATCACGTACATGATAATTGTACTTCTAATAATGGTATTAATGTGCTATTATTAGTTATTTATGCTTTTCTTTTAAATCAATAACCAAATTAAATGATTTCCCAAATGCATTTATTGAATATCGAGTTCGAATAGTTTTTGTTTAAAACTGATTTAAGAGAGGTTTCAATTTGTCATCAGCTTAATGCTAATTAAAGGACCGTCAGTGTTTATGTATATTCTTTTAGTTTAGTTTTAGTCAGAGGCGAATTTAAACTACGCCAAGTTCAAACTTGTTTTCATAGAAAGCAAAAGTTCTCACATTATGAATATGTTGTAGGTATTATGGTATACCATATAATAAATTCTAGATTTTCTGTGGTCTTCTGTTCTTGTATGTACTTACTATAAGTAATAAAAAATAAAAAAAAAGAATCTCATCAAAAAATTAAAAAGACAAAGTACACTAAAAATAGTTCATTGCAATTGTAATTTTTCAAAACACAAAACTAGTAGGAGGCAGATATATATATATATATATATATATATGTATAAATCCATTAACTAGCTGTTGTCGATGTCATAAAAAAAATGAATCAAAGAAAGTAGATCCGTGTACCGTTAGAACGACGTTATTTAAATAATACTTTTACACCTTAAGAACAATAATTTACATCTAATAAATATATTGTTATGACTCATTGGGTCGTTATATGTATATGTTCATACATACATATATGCGAGCGAGAGTATGTGCTACATAGATTAGCTTCATTTTTTTTTTTAATCATTGTAATCAACATCATTAATACGTTATCATTATCGCATCATTACGATATCTCGTAATACTATGTAGTAATTTCTATTATGAAAAACTAAATGTTATCATATATAAGGATGTGGAGGATGAGAGTGCATTTTTGTATCAACTTTGATGAAATTCCATTTAGAATTATTCTAACAGAGAATTTCCTATTTGTATAAATCCAACGATTAGGTAAAGCCTAATTACTTCGACATCAATAATTAGCATTAAAAACTTACTTTTGAATAATTATCGTCAATTTTCATCTACGTAATTCAAACATGGAGTCTGTTTTATGTGACTCCATAGTCTATAAATTGATTTTTACCAAATTCAATAAATTCAACAATAAATTTGATCGTGTGCTAATCGAAATCTAGCTGATAGCATCGGTTTTTAAACATACATTGGATTTTAGTTTATAATAGTTATATTTATTTGAGAATTGTCCTTAAGCCTTAAATTCCATGAAAATATATCGATTAGTAACAAGAATCAAATCCGCAATAATTCATCTAGTCCCTCACCCATTTAATAAATATTAAGTTGCAAATGAAAAGATTAAAAAAAAGAAGGAAAAACTATAAAAGTATGAAAGGAAATTATTAAAAATTATTTCGAACAAATAATTATTTATAGCTCTGATAACATCGAAAATAATAATATTAATATTAATTACTTATTATGTATTATTGCTTATAGTCTTGTTTTTTTATCTTATAGGTATCTACCTGTTTGAATTTAATTGTTCATAACCTTTATATTTTTAATATATTTATTTAATTACTGTCTTTACCAAAATAGTGAAATGACTAAAACCAAAAATAGTAAAACGTTATTATACGCGCAGAGGTAATAAGAGATTTCTTATGAACTAGAGGAGGAGAGAGTGAATCATCGCTGATTTCCTAATTTTTTATTCATTCATTTATCTATCTACTAATTTGGGTTGACTCTACATACATACATAGTATTGATTGATAGATATTTCAGTGTGGGATGCCCTTTTCTATGATTTCTTTGCCTAATTAGTTTGAAGTTGAAGTATTAATTTTAATTTATTTTTTCGAATTAGATAGTACCTATTCAAATTAATAGGTACATTAAAGATATAAAATTATCATTAATTCTAATAATTTTAATAAAATTAAAGTTAAAATTAGATATTATTTAATATAAAAATGTCAATGATTTGAGTATATACATTTTCTAATTATATTCAATTTATATGCGTGATATTTTGATATAATTCTAAATCTAATCGAAATTAAAGATAATTAAATTAATCTAAATAATCCAATAATTTCTGACAAAACTTCTTCAAATTCGTAAGAAATTCTTTAATATCTACGATATCCAGATCGTAATTCTGATGATACTGAAATTAGATCCGATTGTAATTCAATAGCAATTAAATTGTAAATATTTTTTATTTTCTCTTGCTTTTTTCTACTTGTATTGAATTAAGGACGAAAATAGCGACTTTATTTTGTAAAATTTTAGCGGTGGTTACAGATCAAAAACTAACTGATTTCTAATCAATAGTTTTAGTTCGATATTAAAAAGTTGTATAGGAAATTGATGAATGAGAAATTAATTGTGACTTACCGGTGTTAATAAGCGAACTCCAAATTAATGATACTTCAGCCATGTGCTTCTTGACTTAACAATTAATTATTGTTATTATTATTATTATTATTATTATTATTATTATTAATGTTGATGAACTGAGTTTGACTATTTATTAATTAGTTACTATTTATAAAATGACAATATTAATTTTATGATTTTATCTCGATTTTTTTTCTGATTTGATTATTATTATGATTACTACTATTATTATTCGTATGAAGTATGAATCACACTATATTACTGAAACACACACTACTTAGCACACGCATTCACAGAGACACAGGCGGTTTCGCGATCGCGGTTTCGTTTTCGTCTATCTGTATGTTGTTATAACTACTTGTATATCGTTGTATTGTCTCGGAGATTAATTCGTCGTTTGTGATATTTTGCAAGTATCGCCGGTCCTTATATTCCTTCTTTCACACGTGCGTGACTCTCTCTATAGATACTATATACATATATGTTTATTTGTTTTAGTTTTTTTTTTTTTTTCTTTTTTGTATATTGTCTCTTTTCTCTGATTTTTTTTTGGTTCTTCGCAGCATCGTTTTTTCATTTCTCTTGTTTGCTGTAATTTTTTGGCAGGTATAGTTATAAAAACATACATTGTTGCAGTGTATTAAAAGGCGTCCAAAACAAAAAAAAAAAAAAAACTATTGATAATGAGAGCAGTAGTAGCGGCATAATACGATTGCATGATGGATTTTTGGCTTGAGCGTGTCACGTTATAAGAGGGCTTTAGAATTTTATTAAAGCGACATAATTATTGAGATTTTCTTGCTTTTTTTTCTTTAAATACTACGTTGTATTTTTGTTAATTCGAGTAGCTTTTTTGAGGAGAAACTTCATTAATATGCAAACTTAATACAAAATCGGTTGTCAACGATTTGTTGCTCATAATTTTCCGAATTTTCAATAAATGATGTGTCATTAGACGAAAATTTAAATGAAAAAAAAATTAATAGTCAATAGTATAGTTTCATAGCCTAAAAATAAAACATAAAATTTTCCTGTATACTTTAAACAATAGTTCTCATTTTAATGTTTAATTTACAATTTTTTTCTTTAGGAAAGATAAGGCTTAAGTAATTGAATTTCCACGAGGCAAATTTGATATTTGTTTTATTGAAAATAATTTAAAAAAAATTGTGTCTTATCTATTACATCAGTTCAATTGTCTTAACAACTACACTAAAACTATCAAAATCTTAATGTACATAAAATACGACATGAATTTAGATAAATCAACAAGTAAAAACTACAGACAAATATCATAGTAAAATAATAAGAAAATACTATAGAAATGGAATAGCTAATACATACCTAATTGTAATTTACGCTCTTTTAAGCTGTTCAAACAGAAGGAGAGACAAAAATTCGAGTAAGATTTAATACTTTTTGACGAAAATCAAATACATTTCTTTTTTTCTCACTTTTTACAAAAAATAGACTTAAATGTAATGGGCACATAATAGTAAAAATTATTACTATATAAAAGATAATGTAGATTTTAGAGTAAACACTCGTGTAAGTTGTATAATAAAATATGCGTTGCACTTTTTTTTTCTATTTGTACACACACATATTAAGTCTATTCTCTAAACGGCGTGTGTGTTGGAATTGTCTGAAGGAAAATTTTGGTAAAAAATAATAGAAAATAAAATGTAATTCCTATTCTAATTGTATTAGCATTAAATCTGCATTTTCTAAGGCACGTTCGCCCTTATTTTGGAAACAATTAGTTTAAGATTTTAAAAATATTTAATTTAGAATTATTTATAATAATAGCTTAGGTATAAAACAGATGAAATTTTAAGACAAAATGACATATTTTTCTATTGTTTATTAACTACTATGTATGAAATTAGTTTTGAACTTTGTTTCACATTCGATTTTATCATTAATTAACAGCGTGATGCGAAGAAATCTAATCCAAAGTGAAAACAGTAAAATGACGTGTATTTTTAATATCTATTTTGTACTTAATACCTATATATTGTAGTTTGTATTTAATAATCAATCAAATACTAATTACAGTCCAACAAGAATTTACTATTTCCTTATTATTACTTAACAATTTAAGATTTATTGATTTTTTTAAATACAATAATAGAACTTGCTGTGGATATAAACAATTCTGTTACATTTTTCACCTATCGGAAAATTACCTGTTGAGAAATTTATTTAATGATGACAGACATTATAAGTTAAATCTAATAATTATATTGTTTAATTTGCTACTCGACAAAGAATGTACAAGTAAAGAAAAGTATAGCAGAATTTTCGATATTTGGAAAATTATTCCGATTTATCTCCGTAAATAAATGTAACGCAGTGAAAAAATAACCGCATCAAATACTTGGCAGCGTTTCATCCTGAAACTTCAAAAGAAACAATACACTCTTTGTAACTTGCATTCGTTGCTTTTAATATAGACATAGTATTAAGTTTAGGTTGTGCGAACAACCCAGTTTGTGGATAAGCAGAAATAATACTTGTCAAGTTACTCAAATTGATATAGGAATAACCTAAGTTTGTATATATACGTTTACAGATGGAATACATTTTCAAATAAATATGATTCCACTTTACATGTACTTTGGTTGTGCACAACATTAATAAATAATAAAACTGGTAAATATGTAAATATTAGGTTAAACTTAAAACCAAATTAATAAATGGATAAAAAGTAGCCCCGCCTTAACAGTTCGTTAATTCAAAACTCACTAAATATTCGTTAATTTTGAAATCTAATTAATTATTTCCACATTTATTTTTATATTAAAACAACTCTACAAATAGTTTATTTTATATATTTAATAATCCTATATCCAATTAAATGTGTCCTTTTAATTAAATGTGTGCTTGTCTTTACCTTACAAAACACGCACAGAGTCAATTTGATTCGCAAAAAGCTATGTGTGTCTGTGTGTGTGCGTGCGTGCGTTTGTGTGTGTCAAAGTAAATCACTCATCATGAGCATCGTCGTCAACTTGTTCCCAAACGAAATGGCACTAATAAAAATCACTATAATAACTATTATTGTAGTATTCTGTATTGTCGTTTCTCGGAATTGTAGTGGATTGGATGGATGTTCATAAATAGTATATAGAAATGGTAAAGACCTTTAAATAGTTGGTATCAAACTATGGGTATACACTATACTAGCATACCTACTTATTATACCTATATAAATGCATTGTATTTTCTTCTTATATTTATGTTATTAGGTATTTATTGAAGATCATTCTTTCACATAAGTAACAATAATTAAAAAAAAAAAGTACTGACTAAATACCAGAAGTTGAAATAAAATACAAAATGGAATTGAATGGTTGTTATTTGTAGTGTTTATATTATTGTTATTATTATTGTTATTTTTTTACTTTAAATTGCTTTAAATTGTTTTCTTTATTTTCGTTTTATAGACGATGCACCGTTAAGAAATGTTTAAAATTTTTGAAGATTTAATTATGATAAAATTATTATTTTTGATGTAAACAATTTTATGGGATTAAAGTTTGGTCTTCTAGTCGTCATTTAGCATCTACGTTTACCTAGTTGAATGTGTCAACTACATACTTAAAATAGTTGGCTGATGAGTAATTATTACCTACTAACAATGATTATCTTAAGTTTTTTATTATTTTAAATACTGTCATTTACTATTGAGATTTGAAGTGTGCCAGCTTTAGACTGTAATGGGAAACTCCGAAATATCTACGCTATACGCTATTGAAATATTTTGGCGAAAAAACAATAAATACCGAAATTTTGATCTTATCCGTGATTCATAAGCATAAAGTATAATCTAAAAATTAGGTATCTGTTTACTTTAATATTGGCTATGAAGAAAGGTAAGTAATTAATTATTGATATTTGATAATATAGTCAAAAATTAATACTAAACACTCATATGATTAATCGCGATAAGGAGCATCGCATCATATAATAAGTATAAGTACATAACCACGGGTGAAATTGACTGTCATGTCGTATGATCTGCTTTATCATACGCTATATATATATATAAGGATAATAAGACATATATCTTTCAGCTTATATATTGTAAAATACAATAAAATCAGATAATAATTATGTAGTTTTTTTAAAATAACACCTACAACCGATTCTCGCCAGCTTCACCTATCTATTAATTAGTTAATTAATTCAGGATATGCGTATGTCTATGCCTACATTATATTAATAATAATAATAATAATAATAGGAATGTGTGTGTTAATATTACGCAAAAATCGATTCAATGGCTAAGCTTGACTGGCTGGCTGGCTAATTGACTAGAGCTAGTGGTTAGTCGGTCAAAGAAGTTTTTTTTTTTTTTTCAATTTTGTTTCTTATTGTGGGCTTTCGATATCGGATCTATCTGTTCATGCATACATGTATATGTGTATATGTAGAATGGATTCTAAGAAAATGTGTCACAGCTCACATGAAACTTGTATAACGTAATCGTCTAGTATAGATACACACTACTATTTAGAATTTCCTCAATGACTATACATAATTTACATAAGTAGAAGTAGACGGAATCAGGTTGTTGCATAATTTGATGCAATAAGAAATTTGAAGATCTAAATTTGTTTCAGATAAACATACATATGTATATGTTAGAAAGATGTTTATTAAATTAAAATTTTTACCTATAGATTAATACATCAATGTAGTCTTGTATTTGCTTAAAATTAATAGCATTTTTTTTATGTTGCCACTAACAACTGGGAAAATTATTGTTATTATTATTATTATTTTATTGTAAAGTCCCTAAACAATATTTTAATATGACATTTTTTTTATATTTATCATGCCGTTAACAACAAATTTACTCATCGTTATTACTTTACCTGTACTATTTTATTGTTTAAATACTGATAAGGATTTTAAAGAAAATTAATTTTTAAATACCTGTACAATACACATATCAATAAACTAATGATTTATTTTAATTTATTCAATAAAATCTTCGCTGTCTATTAGAAATTATATAGCTGTATATACTCCTATTAAAGTTTATGTAAATGACTTTATTGCATATAAATATAAAATTCTCATGATTCGCGAATTGAATGATTAAATTAACCGAGGATTTTCACAATAAGATATTCACATTTTTATTACGTCATTATTACATACTCGATTCGAACTATATAATTATTTAAAAAAAAAAACATAATTTAATTGAGATGTAATATTACTTATTATTTATGACTGTTATTGTATATAAGGATATGTATTTGAATATTAAGTAGTGAATGAGTACACTACTTCCACAGTTCAATTATAATATTATTTATCGTAAACCCATTTACGTAAATCAAAAAACTGTAAAGTACCAGCCGTACTACATATTACCTAAGTAAAAAATAGATAATTATAATTTGTATCTATACAAGCTATCCTTTTTTACTGAATATTATTATTTTTAGTGCTTATCATGTGTCTATTTTAAGAACATAAAAAATTATATGGGGATGTACATTTTAAAGAAAATTCCAACTATTTTAAATCATAATCATACCTCCTATCCTATACGTAAGTTACTTTTTTCCCATCGGTTTAAATATACATTTAAAATGCATACCTATGGATCATATCTGCGGTAATTATCATAATATGTTTAATTGAATTTCATTTAGTATTTATTTTGCGTTAAATACATTATTAATTATTAAATACATTTTAGAGAGAATATATGTTGCAACATGTGATAATAATAATTGCTAAAAATGATTTAATTTCTTAGATTACGGAAAACGATAAAATCAAATAAATATTTGCTGTCTAATTGGATAAAAAACTAGAGAAATGTTATTAAGAAACCTGATAGTATATACTATATAAATTAACGAAAATTTTCAGATATCAATTAACGAGGGATGGCAACTAGAAAATATAGAGTTATTTCTACAGAAAGTCAGTAAATCGTCTTTTCGATTCCTAAAAGACTATTAATTATTTCTTCGATATCGTGAAATAATTATTGTTTGCTAACGAAATCAACATTTCACAAAATCTCACAATAATTTACAAATAAACAAATGAAAAAATTGAAAATAGAATAGTGTTAGTTCCTTAAACAAGAACTAAAACACAATAAAAATTACTTATTTTCAACCCACTTGTAATTTTAATAGATACTATCTAATATATATTTCGATTAGATCATTATTAAAGGTTATTTTATAACCTTTTTAGTTATTTATTTTATTAAACATTTTTTTTCTAAAAACATATTAAACATATTGCCGTTATAAATAAGAAGACTATTTAAATTAATTCCTTTTTTTTAGATAAATTTTTGGCAATTAACGTCAACTTGATAGGTATGCATATCGAATTACTATTTATTTAGATACCTAACCTATAATAAAGCATAATAATTGTCAGATTTACATAGAAAAACAGAATTATTATTGCTGAAAAACCTTAAAAAACTATATATAGTTTTATCTCAAAGATGAATACCCAGTTATTTCTATTTTAAAATCTTTTATTTGACACTAAAGTATCCTTCACAGTAGATGTATAGTGTGCATGATAATTGTTAAAACACGGGGGTTTTCAAAATAGCTGTCAGCTGGACAATTATAAATGTTACTACCAAAACTTACAATCTGAACTCTATTAATAGGTTTTATTAGAATAGAAAACCTTTATTACTAAATGGCACCTTTGTTAGTGAATGGTACCACTTAAGACACCTATCTGAATTCTACGTTAATTGCTTTTTGATCAACTGGAACCCCCTTAACAAACCGATTTATATCAATATTTTTACACCCATCAAATTAGAACAGATTTTAATAGCTGACCTACACAAGGTAAACAGACGACTTTATTATTCATCACATTTCCGCATCGAATAATGAAATTAACCTTAAACTGAAATAAAAAAGAAAAAAAGTAATATGATTCACACATAACCAACGTGATCGAGCGAAATCTACCATTTCATACACCACCAATGTGGTCTAAAAATAATTTTTTCTCTTTTGCACACGCCCACTTAAATTTTAAAATTATGTGATGAAAGAAAGGAAGAAAGAAAAATGCTAAATGAATGGTATATCGTACTGTATTTGGTAATGATCAGAAAGGAAAGAATTCCTCGTCGATGTCGATGGTATTTCGATGAGCAATATCATTGAGTATTGTAAAAAATATTTTCTGTTTCAGAATAAAAGCACTTAGTACATATTTTATTATTACTGAGATTTGACAACTGTAATAAATAGTAATTTATTTACTAATTTATTTAGATAAATTGGGAAATTCGATAAGTAGGCAGTAATTGAAGAAAAATGAAGTAAAAGTTGCATCATCAGGTATAGCTGTTTAATTAGACTTACAGCATTGATTTGCTAAATGTTACTAATGTAACGGTAAATCGGTCAAGCACTTATTTGCTTGCTAATAAGCAGTTTGTTTAAGATAAAAGCCGTAATTTTACTGCTCGGGCTTCTGACTTCCGAATACACAACTTGTCTAGAATTTGTGGAAACTCAGATACAGTATTTAGAATAGAAAATAGTCGGGAAAACAAATTTATAGGTACGCCACGTAATTGTCATCAAATAATTCTACCCCCTTTTTCTTGTAAACGCATCCCAGTTTTTTTTGTGAAATTTCTAAAAATATCTAAACGCCAACATATTTTTCATTCAAAAATTACCAAAATAAATTATCAATAAATTACTTTTTTCCTTTGAATTTGCAATAATTAAAATCTCTCTTTCACATTTCGGATATCATCAGGCATAATTACTATCCCTTTCACCAGTTTTCCCCTAGATACATCCCACGTTTGCCCTTTAAAAAGAAACCGTCATTCAGCTTTTTTTTTCACGTTCATTCAAAATAAATTAATTTCAAATCGTATGGATTGTCGCTTGTATCTGATGGAATGACGGTAATAATAAAATTATTGGTTATCTCTAATTAGCATTAGAAACATTTTTTTTGATATTTTTTTATAACTTTATCAAAAAGGAATTATATTCTATAATTCATTAATTAAATGTTTGAAACAAGAGTGGTTTTAGCAAACTTTTTTGAGTCTAAAAATCAATATTTATAAATTCAACCAAAGCATCTGTACATACACATATTCTACCCAATGATGTACTTAAATAGTTAATACAAACTGGAACGGAATCGTAATGCTAAAATGTGAGGCATGTGCAATATATTAGACTGAACAAAATATTTCGAATTTGTATACATTGACAATATTCAAAGTAAACTTTTTACTATTAGATCAAAATTGATTTTCAGATTTTGGAACGATGGAAATTGATATGAAGCCACTACTAGTCGTCGTTCATATCTGCACACTATAGTACTTTAACATTAATAATGCCACATATTGTCCATATGTCTAACAAGCGTTTCGTCATTCAGGTTTCATCCGGACATTCGGCATATGTCAGAATAGGTAATAGCATCTTAACAACATTTGGATACTTCTATGGGTGAATACCGCGAATGTTTATTAAGTATAAAACGTCTAAAGATATCGTCGTCTCTTCCCTATAGATGCCAATAAAACACAAACTTCTTCTAAAACAAAGAATAGAACTTAAAGAATTTATTTACGAAATATTTGAATTATTCTATCCTATTGCCCTCTTTATCAATTACATGTTATACATTTAGTTATTAACTCAGGATGACCTTTCCCAAATGGGAAAATTGCATTTATTATTATTATAAGTTTGTTTTATAAAAATATAAATAAATAAAGAATAAAAAAAAAGTCAAGGTTTATAGTAAAGAATCCCGGTTCGATCATAAAATGTGAAGAGATAAAAATGTTTCAGGATACTTAATTTTTATTTTATAGTAAACGCTTAATGTTTTTTTTTGTTGTTTTTGTTTTTTTATATAATTAACTATTTGTTTACGTTTTTTAGTTGGCAAAATTCTTAAATTAAATGTGATTAAGTGTATGTCCAATTTTTTTCCTATATCACTAAAATTAGTATTCCTACTGCCTACTGTACTATATAAAACATTGTAAAGTAGAGAATTATCCTCAATATAAATGACATATTTTGTGGCTATTAGATTTTAAGGCCATCGTTGTCTGGAACCAAGTGTCGCTGATTTATGCATCCATAGCATGCTTCCAAACAACGGAATTATCGTCATTGCGCCGAGCCGTGTTAATTTATTTACATATTTTTTGTACTGCGCAGTATCAGCAGCGGTAATATCGCTAATTGGAAACCGGCTCATAGTATATGCATGCTTGTATCAAAGTCTTTTTATTGAATGAACGAAAAAAAATAAAAAATTGATGAAAACGAATTTTATTACTTCTAATGAAATTAGCAAATCCGAACACTCACCACCCTATCAAATTAATCTGTCGATATCTCACAGAAGATAAATTTTTAGAGAAAAAAATTATATACTATTATCAAATTTGTCTAACATCATTTTAACCGGATCCATCAACTCTAAAATACTCTTATATACTTACAGACATCATTTATATAAATAATCAATCTATCCACACATCCACATACACACACACACACACAAATGCTTTCGACATGTTAGAAAACATTTTGATTTGATTGGGTGTTTTTCGGACGGGTCGATAGAATTATATCTTCTATTTTAATCTTTAAAATGTATTATGAAGGTTAAGTTTTGTTTTTTTTGTAATATTTTTTGTGCCTGTGATGTTACACAAGTTAAAAAATGAGCGAAATAAACTTTAGTCACCTGTGTGTGTATGTGTATACGTATATATGAATGGTTAACGACCTCATATTTTTTTCTTTTACTTAAACTTATACATATTATGTAGATATATTAAGATGTTCTTTGATGACTTTTATGATTTCGTCTATTAAGTATTTAAGGATAGATGGTGGCCTTCAATTGCTGTTTTCGCCGACATTTAATTTTTTTTTTTTTGATCTGTTTAATTTTCTTGACAGAACAATGCCTGAAATAATGACAGATGTGTAACTAAATTTTAACCATTACTAGATTCCCCGATTTCTGATAGCTATTTAAAATTACCGTTTACTGTATAAAGACATATCTAACACAATAGTTAGTCATAGTAAACGCTGATTTACTGTGAATGCACTTCAAATTATCGTAAATAATCGTATTTAAAATCGATCGAACTATACATACTCGTATAGTAGTGAAACCGATTATCAATGAACTTTAGATATACATACATATATATGTATTGTAGGTGTGCTAAAACCAGGTGTTTCACATTTATTTAAACAAGTGATTGCTACAAGTCATTCCTCCAGTATTGATTAATAGTAAATATGTTTAAATAATTAGATCATTTAGTTATTAAAATGACTAAATTGACAGACGCTTAACTAATTGTTACAAATGCTGCTAATAATTTTTAACTGCTAATTAAACATTTCCAAAACAATATGCTAACCAGCTTTAAGAAATTTTATATTATTATTGTATAATTTCGTCATGATTCGTAGATGTATTGGCTACTGGCTTGCAAAGTATTAATAATGTGATTTAAGTTGGCATTAATAAAAAAAACAAAAATGTCACAACAATGACGGAGAGAAAAGACATTTGTTAATACTATAAATCTAATCTGTCTAGTCCCATTGGAAATATGATACATTTACAATTAAATATGTACGTTTATGAATAATACAGGATGCGATAAAAAAAATGTATGATAAATGAATCCATAGCAAAAATAAGATTAACTAATTTGATTTAATGCAAGTAAGGTTTCTATATTTCAAATTTTATAATAAAAGAAAAGACTGAAGTTAATTTTATTTTTACTTATACAAAGTATGATGATAATTGTATTTATTATTATTATTATTATTCATTTAAATAATCTGTATCTATTAGTCTCATGTTTTTATTTTGGCGGTACACCCCAGATTTACAATTTACAAGATACATGCCATGTATCTATCTAAATGCATATTTTGTAATAATGAAAATAAGAATGCATTATGACACTTCACTTTTCGTATTATAATTGTGTGGCAGGGTAGAATGTTCGAAATAATAATATTATTCTTGTCTCTAAAAATTACTTAGTAAAACTAGAGACTTTTAGTTTGCTGTACCAGTAACTGGCCTCAAATATAAGATGTGCTGAATTTATCGCGATAACTATTAACATACGGCATTTATCTTGGAGTCACATGCCAAAAGCGAGTGCACTATTTCCATAAACTCTCTATACGCCTTATAACTTTAAAAGGTTTGTACTAATTCTAATGTTTAAGAATACATTATTTTAATTAGAATTTTCAATGTGGGTGTTAATTGAATGTTAATGAAGCTCTATTTTGAACAATGCAGAATTGTATTATGTAAAATGAATATGAAATAATTAGGACAAAGTTTTTTTTTTGCAGACATAAATAAGAACTAATAGGAAATGGTCAGATATTGTTTGGGATAAAAATTGAATGTACATTTATGTTTTCTTTAATATGAATATACCCGGTGATAATGTTTGTTGATGAATTGATTGATAAAATTTAAATAACAAAGTCGATCTGTATAAAAAACAAATTATGATAAAATATGCATCCAAGTACGTACAATTAAAAATGTTGAATATCTACAAAGTATATCAGAAATTAATTGACGTAAAAGGAAATAACCAAATTGTACATTTTCCATAATTTTGTATACATACAAAACACCAAACTTTTTAACAATAACATTTTTTTTCTAAAAATAAGAATCTTAATTTAGCAAATTATGCCTATAAAATGTCTAAATATATAAAATACAGTGCAATCTAGTATTGGCGGATACCATCCCGAAAGGTAGAATTATCCGCTATAAATTCATGTAGTCAGGTATCTATTATCAGAGGTTTGACTCTAGGAAAGAGAACATCAAGCTAAAATTTTAGTAATAATAATAATAATGAAATCAGAGCAGATGTGTGTAAAACGAATAAAAAGTATAATGACGTTGACAAATTATATATTTGTCTCAAGTCAAATAAACAACGATGAGAGCAAATTTAGTAACTGTCAAAAATATGGAAAAAAATTGTAGTAAAACGTCAAATATCCCTATTTGTGACGTGCGTATATGTATAGGAAAAATTTTAAATGAATACGTCACCGAACTCTGTCTTTTATTTATTGTTGTTTATTATTGAAACGTGTGTTGAGATAGTTGGCAGATTTTTTATTATTTTCAAGATCAGCACAAAAAAGTTAGCACTAAAAATGCATGATTTTGTGTTTATTTAATTATGATCTATAAAATGTAAATATAATTGGTAATAGTATTTAGATCCGTGTATTGAAGTCGTCAGATCAGGACCAAAAATACCGCAATTTCATTTGCTCGATGCGATGAAATTGAAGCAATAGATTATCGACAAAATTAAGTGACTCTGTTGACATGATAGGCTATTAGGTACAAACAAATTCATTTGTTCACTTATTCGATCACTAATTTGTTTCTCGCACGAGCTAGTAGTCATCTTAATAGCTAATTGCGATTAGATCTAGAATTTTGTCTTCTTATTTTAGTGTGAATTGGCCACTGTTGAATTACTGAATAGATGTCATTATTGATTTATAGTTACATATTTAGACAATGTCAATATTATTACTAAACACATCTGCATATGTGTGTGAAGCATAATAGAGAAGTAGTGAACCTATACACCCGATGCTTTTCGGTTTCTTATATTTATGCGATAATACCTAAAAATAGCATATTTTCTAACTCCTACCTTTGGATGTATGTATGTATATGTATGTAAATACAATTAGCCTTTCTTTCTCTCTACAAGTTTATCGATTCTTTGATGACTTTGAAATATGTATAGATATTTATATCTGTGCACAAAACTGAACAGAAAGAAATACCGATTCGTTTGCAAATCGAGATTCCAATTAAATCTTTGAAGATTCAATGAAATTTGCATGTTTTGTTACTGTGATCGAAAATAATAAAAGTGACAAATCCTTAAAAAAATGTATATATGGAGTACAAGCGGGCAACTATTGAGATTATAAGATTAGAACAAAAAAAAATTTGTACAGCAGATATCAAAAATATATAAACAGATATGTCATATACAAGTTCAAAATAAGTACTTTCTGTAAATGTTTCATGTATATTTATTTATTAGATTAACAAAA
This sequence comes from Platypus cylindrus, assembly GCA_949748235.1. Classification (NCBI taxonomy): domain Eukaryota; kingdom Metazoa; phylum Arthropoda; class Insecta; order Coleoptera; family Curculionidae; genus Platypus; species Platypus cylindrus. Next base: position 17,094,821 of record OX456488.1, on the reverse strand, counting down.
AACAAAAGAATTATCACTCATAATAGAAATTCTTAATACTAAAATAAATATTGTATACAAAGTAAATATCTGTGTGTGTAAATGTTTCAATTTTATTGTTATCTAACAATTATCATCAAATTTAATTAAATTCAAATAAGAGAAAAAAAAACAGTATGTATGGTAATTGGTAACAGAGATAATTAATTTGATTATAATTTAATTCCAGTTTAAAAAAAAAGTGTAAAAAATAATGTAACAATTAAGTGTCTCCCCATGATGATACTAGTTTACGGGGAATTCCATTAAATTTCCCATTAAATTTTTAAAATAATTAAAAATAATGTTAATTAGTTACATATTACAATAATCATTATTATTATGGTTATTGTGAAAAATAACAATTACTGCACTGTGCACCTATTCATTTCATTCTTTGACAGTTACATTTCAACGAGCCGAGCAGCTAAAAAACACACGCTTGGACTTTACAATTTATACCGTTAGATGGAAATTTCTGTTAAAATTTGGGAATTTTTATTACATAAATATTTAATTGATGGATTTTTATTGTTTTGAATTTGTTTGTAGGTAATTGAAATTATTTAACAATGTAACTAGAATAGATTTTTTTATGAATTGTATTCATTAGGATTATCCTATAAAAACAGAAGTTTGTATAGATTGTAAAAGGGGTTTCCCTATGGAAATATTTAATACAATTAAATAGATTGTCTCAATAAAAATAGTACCTGCATATTATTTTGGTAGTATCTTTTGAAAGTTGCTGTAGTTAAATATTTTAAATCAATAATTATTTAACATCAACACTGACTAAGTTGATTTGGGCCAAAGACATCGGGAGGGAATCAGTGATGAACAAATGAAATTAAACAAGGATGACCTAATTGTAAACTACAAAAAAAATAGCATGTCCTTTGGTGCACGTATAGTAAAATTGGAGACTTAGAAATAGAAATACCACACAATTAAAAATACTAGCTCAAATTGTAGATAAGATCAAAGTGAAATATAATACCTAATAATTATCAATCAAGATGATAATAATCAAAAATTGACTGATTTAAAAATATTATGCAAAATATAGGCCAAAAAAAGGGTTGTAAATATTGGGTTTTCATTGTCAAATTATTATATATTTGTAAAATTTTCTTCATCCTGCTTCTAACCAGATATTCAACAACGTTTTAAGTATTTCTGAGAAAATTCATAAAAATATTGGGCTTGTCGAATTGCGACGTAGTTGTTTGTTAAATCAATCAATCAATAGTTAATAAAATAAATGATTGGATAGGTTAAGTCTAGTCTACAATACTAATAAAATTTTGTATCCGTGTAAATTAATTATTTAATTACAATGAAAATAAAGAGAATATAAAAAGATTTTGTAATAAAATTATTTATGAAGTGTAACAACAAAACAAAACCAACATCGTAAATTCAAATATAATATAATAAAATGCAAGAAAAATCCAATAATATAAAACAATAAATAAATACTGATAGAACCAATCATTAATGTAGGGAGTAGAGAAAACAAAATGCTAAATAAAAAACATTTGATATAAGTATTTATTATGATGAAATACCATTTACGAAAAGAAAAAAAAACAATATTGTATTGTCTCATTGGGGAAGGAAAGTTGTATTTTCAAGACTTAAAATTAAAAATAAAGGTATGAAAACTTATGAAAAATCTTTACCATATATTTCGAATTAATTTAGTTTTAATGAAAATTTGTGAATATTTGTAAAATATAGTAAGCATATTACATTATTAATGTGATAATAGTATTAATTAAATATACCTATCTGTATACAATGCAGGTGAAAAATTGGTGAAATTTCAAAAAGAAAATGCAGACAATTTTTTTTCTATTGTAGTTTAATATCGATTATTACAAGTCACTTAATGGGGAGGCAGTAATAATACATGGTCAACCAAAAAGTCAATTTATTATGACCCATTCCAATAAAGGTATATTCATCGAGAAAAGATGGATATCCATCTGCAAGGGATGGATCTTTCATTCTTTTGTTATTTTAAAAACAGTTCTGACAAACTATTTTCATTCGAAAAATGGCATAAAATTTTAGTTATGGTGGTCGGAATACAATAAAATCCAATATTTATTATAAGGAATTCTTTAACAAATTATGGTTTCTCCGAAATCATACTGTCAATATGCTGCTAACGGATTGCTTATGAATTGTGAAGGTTTTATGCTTGCAACAATGACAGGGAGATATTACCTGTCTAAATATGAACTATTTCTGACAGAGTACCGTTAGCTGCATGGAGAATGAAATGAGATTTGATAAAATCCAAAAATAAAATTTGACTTTTCGACTTATTATTTATAGATCATTGAGAGTCTAGTTCGGAGAGTGAAAGTGGTCGGATGTTTGTTTGTGGTGAAATCGAAAAGTCGATACGCAGATAAGCAGAGTACTGATTGTTTAGTGGTTTAAGGATAATACATCAATAAAGTTATTTTTTATTTTGTGAGTTTGATAAGGATATTAACTAATAACAGAACAACGGAGAAGTAAGACATCTAGATAAGTATAGGAAAGTGCCCCTCCGAGCGGAGGAAGCGGGGGTAATTTCCAAATAACAAGTAGAACTGATAAGCAGGACCGGTGTTATTGAGATAAGAAACAAAAACAACTTTTATTTGCTTCTTATTTGTATTTTATACTGAGATAAATATTTAATATTATTATAGATTTATAAATAGAAGTGGGATTGACCTCGCAAGAATGGAGGCTAAAAACCCATTCAAAGTGGCGACTAAAATCAAAAGAACTCCTCCAGTGGGAAAAGTGGAGACTAGAAAAAGAAAAACATCAATGGAGGAAGATGAGGAGTATGAGGAGCAAGAAAAAGCAAAGAAATCGTATAGAGAAGTAGTGATGAGCGAGGTTGAAGATAGCATGGAAAAAAGAATAAAATTAAGACAGAAAGATATGTCGCAGCGGAAAGAAGAAAATGAAGATACTCAGGAAAAACTAAGTGGAGTATCACATGAATTAATGATTCAAATCAAACTGATACAAAGGGAAATTAGGATATATAAAGAGGGGAATAAAAGAGAAGAAGGACAAACTCAAGAGAAAATGGAAAAAAGTATAGAGAATATAGAAAAAATAGTAGGTAAAATGACCGCCACAATATATGAAAACATGGAGAATGCAGCGAAAAAACAAAAACCAGGAAAAACAGATAAATTAGAGCAAAGGCTGGAACAAATAGAGAAACAATTCGAAAAAAGAATGGACAAATTGGAAGCAAAAATAACGGAATTGATAGGGGGAGGTACAATAACACAAAATATGAGCAAAAAGACATATGCGGCTATCACAGAAAAGAAAAAAGAGAACGATACAAAAAAGATAAAGGGATGGAAAACACCTGAAAAAATAAGAGAAATAACAGTGAAAGCGTTAGAAGGTGAGAAGGTAATGGAAAAAATTCGAGAAAAACTTACGATAGAAGAAGTAGGTGAAGAAGGTATAAAGGAAATAAAAAAATACAAAAGTGGATTGGTAGTGATGAAGTGCAGAAACGAGCTACAACAGGAGCAAATAGGGAAGAAACTGGAGGAAGTACAAGGTATAACAGTGAGGATAATGAAAGAAACAAAGCCGTTGTTTATAATAAAAAAAGTTGAGCAAGGGTATACTGAAGAAGAAATAGTAAATGAAATATTAAGGGAAAATGAAGAAATAAGAAAAATGGTGGGGACTAGAGAGGTGAAGACAGTAATAAGAGCAGTTAAAAAAAATGCCATCGGGAACAGTAAACAATATGTAGAGGACTAGGTAGTAGAAGCGGACAATGAGATATTCAAGTACGTGGTAAAAAAAGGAAAATTACTGATAGATTTTACTGTAAAACAGGTAGAGGAATATATCAGGATTGCGATCTGCTACAAATGCTGCTGCTATGGGCATGTAGCCAAGTACTGTACAAAAACGGAGGTATGCTACAGATGTGGACAAGAAGGACACGAAGGGAAAGATTGTGGAAAAAATGAGATAAAATGCGCCAACTGTACAAGAATTAAAGATAAAGACCTAGAGCACATGGCAACTAGCAAAAAGTGCCAAATATACAAAAGAAAGGAGGAACAATATAGAAATAGGATAGATTATGGAAGCTGGGAAGAAAAGCAGAAACAAACAAAAAACTGAAGAAGAAGTGGGGAAAGGAGCAGAAAACAATGAGAAGGAAAAAGGTAGAAATATGGAGATTGGCAACATGGGATATACGAAGCATAAAGGGAAAAGAAATAGAACTAGAAGATGAGTTCCTGGAAAATAAGATAGACATACTTACAATAACGGAAACGAAAAAAAAAGGAAGAGGACTGCAAAAAATGATGAAAGGAAGTGTATTTATATATAGCGGAGTGGAAACAGAGAAAAGAGCAGCTGAAGGAGTCGCATGTATGATAAAAAAAGAATGGGCACACAATATAGAAAAATGGGAGGCATGTTCAGAAAGGATATTGACAATAAATATGAAGGACGATAACGAGAGCATTATAACAATAATAAGTGTCTATGGTCCAAATGAAGACGACAAAAAGGAGAACAAAGAGAAATTCTGGGAAATGTTAACAGAGACGGTAGAAAGAGCAAAAGGCGAAATATACATTGCAGGAGATTTCAATAGTAGAGTGGGAAAGGGAAAATCAGGAGAGAGTAGAATATTGGGCAAGAATGGGGAGACAATACTAAATGATAATGGAAAAAGATTAATAGAGTTTTGCCGAATCAACAATATGTTTATAGCAAATACTTATTATAAGCACAAAGATATACACAAATATACTAGAGAGATGAGCAGCAAAAAGGAAAAATCGATAATAGACTACATAGTAGCAAGAAATGAAAATAGAAAGAACATAGTAGATGTAAAAGTGTCAAGAGGACCGGAAGTGGGAAGTGATCATTATATGGTCATATCAAAGATAAAGAAACCATTAAAAGCAGACAACAGAGAGAGAAAAGAAGATAAGATAGAATATGATTAAATAAAAGCGTATAGACTAAAAGACGGAGAGGTGGCAAAGCAATATAGAGAAACAATGAAGAGGATGATTGAGAGTAGAAATGAGAAATGGAAGACATTAAGTTTGGAAGAGAGTTGGGAGGAACTCAAAAAGATAATACTACAAGCAAGCTCGGAAGTGTGTGGAAGAATAAAAAGAAATAAGAAAATAAAACAAACGGCATGGTGGACAGAAGAGATCGAGAGAAGAGTGAGACAAAAAAAGAAAAAATGGAAGGAGTATCTACAAAAAAAAACTAGAGAAACGTATCAGTGCTACAAGGAAGAAAGGAAAATAGTGAAGACATTAGTATTAGAGGCGAAAAGAAATGAATGGGCAGAATTTGGCAAGAAATTAGAAAACGAAGCGGCAGAGGGGAAAAAAATATTCTACAGCAGATTGAAAACAATAAGAAAAGGAAAGACCAACTGCGCGACATATATAAAGAACAAAGAAGGAGAACTATTAAAGCAGGAAAAGGAAATAATGGAAAGATGGAAGCAATACTTTGAAGAGCTGCTGTCAGAAAAGAGCGAGAGGACCGATATAGGAGAGGTAGCCAATGTAGACAGAGCTGAAAGCAGGGACGATGAGGAAGAGTTTAATATGGAGGAAATGGAAAAGGCCATAAAACTATTAAAGAATGGGAAAGCGCCAGGAAGCGACACAGTAACAACAGAAATGATAAAATATATGGGGGAAGAGGAAAGGAAAGTAATGCTTGAGGTGTATAAAAAAATATGGAAAAAACAAAGAATACCAAGAGAATAGCAGCATGCCATGATAGTGCCAATCTACAAGAAAGGGGACAGGAAGGACTGTAATAACTATAGAGGAATTACACTGATAAACACCAATATGAAAGTGCTGGAAATAATTATCAATGAGAGATTAAGAGATAAAATTGAGAAAACACTGGACGAATGACAGTCAGGATTTAGGGAAGGAAGGAGTATCCAAGACAATATATTCACGATCAAACAGATAATCGAAAAAGCAAGTAGAAAGAAAAAAAATGTATACATGGGATTTTTAGATCTAAAAAAAGCATTCGACAAAGTAGGAAGAGATAGATTGTGGAGGATGATGGCAGAGAAAGATATAAGCACGAAAATGATAAGCTTAATAAAAAAAATATATGAAGAAAACTCAAATAGTGTAATAGTCAAAAACAAACAATCGGAAAAATTTAAAACGAAAGACGGACTAAGACAGGGAGGAGGACTAAGACCAACATTATTTAATATGAAAGAAAGAACTAGAGGACTTGAAGTGGGATGGAATTATATGGAGAGAGTTGAAGTAAAGAGTGGAGCATTCGCAGACGATATAATGGTGGTAGCATCTAATGAAAAAGAGCTGCAGGCAAACATAAATATATGGAATGAAACACTTAGAGAGAACGGAATGGAAATGTGTAAAGAGAAAACAAAAGTGATGATAATTGGGGAACAACAGGAGATAAAAATCATGGTAGATGGGGTGAAATTGGAGCAAGTGACGAAATGGAAATATCTAGGAGTAGAAATATCTAGTTCAGGAAAGCAAGAAGAAGAAATTAACAGTCGGGTAGAAAAAGCAATGAGAGTGTTTTACAGTATCAGCAATATGATTGTGGGGAAAAAAGAAATAACAAGGAAAACACAAATAAACGTATATAAAACAATAATAAGACCAATACTGACATTTGGGTGTGAGACATGGATAACAGATAAAAAGGAAATAAGTAAAGTTCAAGCGGTAGAAATGAAATACATGAGGAGAGTAAAGGGAGTGACAAAGAGAGAAAGAATCAGGAATGAAGAAATAAGAAAAGAACTGGGAATGGAGGCGACACACGAATACATAGAGAAGAGACAGTTGGGATGGTGGGTCACTTGAAAAGAATGGGACAAGAAGGACAAGTGAGAAGAGTATGGGAAGCTAGACCTGGACAGAAAAGAAAAAGGGGAAGACCTGAAACTACTTGGAATGACATGATAGAAAAGATTTTGCAAAGAAGAGGAATAACGATGAGTGAAACTAGCAGGATGGCAAACAACAGGAAAGAGTGGAGAAAGTTTTGCGACGCAGTGACGCGAAGCGAAGACGTATAAGCCTGGACAGATAAGGAAAAAAAGATAAAGACTAACAAGCCTACACCATTCGATGGTAGACAGGCTTCAAGATACATATATATATATATGTATATATATATATATATATATATGTTTATAGATCATTTTGTTCTAGTTTTTAAGAAAATATTTATACAAAATTTAATATTTAACGATCGTTTAATCAATGTCTAGTAGTCCATAATCCGTATGTTGCCATTTATTCTTATTTATCTCAAATTTTATGACAGTATTTAAATAAATTCTGTACACTACATGCTTTCTTCATGAAATATTTATAATTTTTATAAATATAAATGAATAATTAGAATAATTTAACCATTTAAAAGTAATAATTTTGTAGTTGTCCTTTGAATGAAAAAAGTAGATTTACTATATATTTTCACCTCATGAAAAACCCTCAATTAAAACAGATGACTTGTTGATTCTTTAATATAAAAAATTTGCCTTTTTTCTCGAAGAAATAAAGCGAAAGTACCATTTAGTGCACAATTATTACTGTAACTTCATGCAGGGGAAATTCAAATATATCATTCAGATTATGAATATCTAATACTAAGCAAAAGAATTATGTAAATCTAAAACATTGCATTTCTTGGTATTCAAATAAATTTAGTCGGATGTGGAAAATTTTAAACATTAAATTTAGTTATAAAACAAATGAAACATTTTCAAGTAAATATAAATTTTCCTGAATCGGTAAATCCCCTAATCAGGCAAAGTAGATAAATAATTAATATATTAATAAATAATACAGAAAAAAAAATAATGGCTAATTACTCATAATAAATTAATCATATTAATAATTAATTTTTTAATATGTATCTTGAATATGTATGGTTTTTGTCATTACTCCTATTACGTGTTAATTATTGGTTATTAAAAATAGCCTAGAATTTACATAATATTATATTCATATTTAATTGTTGCATAAATTATTGCTAAATTTATTTTATTAACAAATTAACTGATATGTTAGCAGGTTTTATGCTCAATGTAAATTTTATAAATGGATCATATACATACCTACATAATAACAGCTTCTTTACTTGTGCTTAAAACATGTTAAAGAAACGATTAAATTGATAATATTCGTAATTTAAAATTTTAATTTCGATTCAGTAATTTTACTTTATTTGAACTTATGAATGAAAAAGTTAATGTAAAAGATTATTAGAAAATTAAGGCCACTTAAGAATAAATTATATACATAGAAATAGAAAACAAAGAAAAGAAAAACTGCTTTAAAATTGAAATAATGGAACCCAGAATGAAATGATATTGTTTTTGAAAGAAACAAGTGGGTAGAAGATATGCGCAATTATTGATGAGGAAATACGTGAAAATAATGTTCACAAAAGTGTCATAGACAAATTTGAGATTGATTTAACCATTGATAATATGCTAGCCGCAAATGTAAATTAATAGCAAGAATAAATCCATTTCTATTAATTTCTTTTTAATTAGAATACATATACCTATTATTATTAAACACATATTTAAATGATTTATTTGGAAATTCTGTAATGGGTAATTTCAACGGCATTCTGAATTATTGTTCCTCCTACGATTTAGCGATTAATAAATCTTATATAACGAAACATTATTTTGGTTGCATTTTCCAGGTACTATACCTACCTACTTCAGTCAATTATAATTTGCAAAATTTTTAAAGTGGTAAAAGTTTCTTGGTATATTTCAATTGTTAAACATTTATTTATCCATTGATTTTTTTTTCTAATTTATCATAAAATATGATTTGCAAATTTACAAGATAATAGTGTTGATTCTGTGTGTTGATCTTGTAAATTTATTAGTTAAAATAGGGATTAAATGAAAATAGTGTTTTTATGTTAAAATATTATATAGGCATGTGATACATAATTGCGATTACAATTCTCTGATCAGCCCTAGTGTGGGCGGGCAACTAGTACAGAAAGCAGCTGTTAATTTGTAATTATTGTAAATACATAGGTAGGCTTTATGAATAATTAATACCTGAGTATTTATAACTACGAGAAACTCTAAAGAATTATTTGATGTTTTTCAAAAACTATTTTATTATTTGTGTCTGGTACTGCTCTGTAATTCCCCTAGCTTATTTTCAATGCAAATATTTATTAAATGCATCTCTAAATATTAAAAATTTTATAGAAAAAGGTCAGTAAATTATATTATTACAATAGATATGTATTTGTTCATAATTTATCGTGATTCATTGTTCGGTCAAATCCACATGAAGGATGTTTAGAAAAAATGAAATAAAATAAAACAGATAATAAAAAGGTAAATTCAAATTCAAAATATATGCTTAATAATAAATTATAAATATTCGGAATGTTGCAAAATATTACGTTATTCACTTATTCATTTTAGCATTATCTAATTCTTGACGTATTATATTTGTCGGCTGCGTCACCGATAATAGTTGTACATAGTGCATAGTACAATATGATATGCTGATACATACATACATAAGAAATTATCTGATATAATTTGTGATAGATAAAGCATGAAAATTAAATAGCAGTGGCGTAACTCGGAATGCAAATAAGCTTATCCGCCCGCCACTGCCTGCATTGGACAAAATATGTTATAATTAATGATCGAAGAAATTTTATAATCAACGAATAAAATCAAATAATTATCGTTAATAAGTAATAGTATATTCATTAAAAGTTCATTCATCAAATATGTCTGATTAATTACCCACCATTAAACACACACAATTACCACACTTTTACTATTTAATTCCAAGAATCTAGTAAGTTGATTGACTGATTTTATTAATGCAGGTATCATTGATAATGCGTAACTGTACTAACTAATACTATTACATATTTAAATAAATAAAAATTACTATGTATAATAATGTATTGAAGAAATTATTGTATTTATTTAATCATACATATAATTATCAATATTATTATTATTATGCAGGAGGTGACAATGAATTTGAATTTTTTCAATTTATATTGAATACCTTAAGTTCGTTGCAGGAGGAACACCTGTTCAGAGTTAAATTAAATTTAACAATGAAAAAGCTAATTAATCGGAAGCTACTAAAAAAAAAAACAAATAAATGGAAAATAAGGAAACAAATGAATTTAAAAAATTACAAAATATTTGCTTATTATAATATATAAACCTCGGTCATTCGTGCAATAGTGATATAAATCAGATTATTATTTAAATTATCTCTTGTCTTTCTTTTCCTAATTATCCTGTATTGGCGTCTTTTATTATTCTAAAATTCATTTGCAATTTTATTTTCCACTGTCACAGGATGGAAGGCAGAAACACTTGGCTGTATAGGAAATACAAAAAACTACATATCGAGAAGATCATCAGGTATAATAATAATCATAATAATAATGATAATAAAACGGAGACAAAAAAATAACGATTAAAAAAAGCTAATTATAAAATTATTAACTGTAAACTAATTAACCACTGCTACTACTACTGCCGATACATATTATCTCCTCTTTTATTATTATTTTATTTTTTTATTAGGTGCATTTATTCCTTTATATCTATATGAAATAAGGATGCAAGAAAATGTTTCATTACAAAACTGGTTGTATGGGAGTTTTTCCTGTTGCGTGACAAAAATGATCTGAAAATTGTTAAAAATATTATGATCAGATTTCACGTAAAATGCCCGAGGAAGGTCTTTCAATAGATATATTTATTATTAGGTTTGTCCCAACTTGACATTTCGGACTAGATTTGGATTAGTTTCAAACTATGTAGTCAGAAACTTCTAGTTGCGTATTTGTCACTGATTAGGATAGGTTGGAACGATTACAAAAATAGTTTGAAAATTTCTAATCTAGTACTTAGATGTCATACGCTGTCATACCATTTTTATTTTGCGTTTAGTTTTTATTTTGTTTTAATGGTTGCTTATTTTGGTCTAGTTTTTAATAATTCCTACTATTGTATTTACCCATACCAAAATAGTTCTTGTTATTTAATCTTACGGTAAATTGTGTTTCACTATCACATCAGAAGAATAACAGAAAATTCCATAGGTTTCGCAGGGCCAGCAACCAGGAGGTAGTCTCCTAAATTCATCAAATTTTTTAGTCACCGTTACATTGGAAATACCTATGGCAATTTTTTTCTTTTTTTTTTTAATCTAGGCGCCGGTTTATATCCCTACTGCTTGACTCATTCATTCATCACTTCATTCATTTTTCTATTTCCGTTCGCATAGACAGACTCACCAAAAAAAAAAAATCGATTATTATTTTGTTATGATTCTACTAAAACAGTTTTCTTAATAGCTGACTAAATCGGTCTGTGTTTCTCTCACACACCTTATTACATATCTACTGACGTCATGAAAAATGATTTTTCCCTAAAATTTTATGCGTCACCCATAGCAATTGCGTCACAACATTACACTACATCATACATACGGAACATGTGATTTTCTGTTTCTTTTTAAATCCGTTCGTTCCATCGGATGTTCTGTTTTGTTTGAGATCATTGGGAAATTTTTGACATACATTCAATGCAAGCAGTTATTATCATTATTATTATTATTATTGTTCATTCAATTTAATATTATTAAATCATAGTTGAAATACAAAATGGAATTGATGTTTCAAAGTTAACAGCTGTTGAATTAATTAAATATTATTGTTACTATTAAATTGTTGTCATTTTTAAAATAGAAGTCATTATGACTATACTAGATTTTTTTTAAGATGCAAAAAAAGCGAGGATGCACTTTACGATCCGTGGAATTCAATTATTAATTTTGTCATAATAACGATATGGATGTATCAAGATTTTGATTTAGATGTTGATTCGTTAATACAATCCATCTGTAAATAAACTAGATTCATAAGTTGGATGAGCCATTCAATTGTACACGGTCTTAAACAGTTGTTAAAATTACAGTTATTATCGACATTCGACACTTTTCTTTAAAGAGGTTGCTGTAAAATTATCGAAATCTCCTTATTAAAATAGATTGAGAAAAAATTATTCTATCTGTCAAATAAATGCTGTCAATTATTATTCCACAATTTATTGCATTTAAGGAATCGTCATAATCATAATCATCTTTACATCACCGTCATCATCATCATCATCGTCTTGGCAAAACCCATTTAAAAGGATATCCTCCTATTTAATACACACACATTATAGATAGATACATACAAATAATAATAAATTCATTAAAATTTATCATTTAAAAAAATCTCTAATGGAAATTCCATTGTTTTGCATAGAAAATATTTGAATCTAATTACAATATGCAACAAGATCTCATTTTCGGTATGTTTAATAACTGTATAATGTGGTGACCTGCAGTTATACAAACAATATAAAAAAATGGAATTAAGAGTTATGTGAATCACCTTCTAAATACTTCCGATTAAAAAATAGGTGTGAAATAATTATAATAAAATAGGTTTGTTTTTTCTAAACAGGGGATCCTATATGTTATTTCCCTGCTATTGTTAATAATTAATTGTTAATAATTACTTATTATTGTAGGTATATTTCCATTTGGTAAATAAAAGTGAAATTATTAGCTCCATACATAAATTAAATCTTTTAATTTTTTATTAATTTATTATTATCAATTTGTAAATAGCAGGTTTAACTTGTTGGAATTTGGAGAATGTGTGATTGAGAAGAGCAGTTGTTTGAGGAGAAATCAATTGGGCGATAATTATGCAGATTTAACAATTTTTAATATTGAAAATAACATAAGTATTTATAAGTATTCATCTAATAATTCGGCGAATTATAATCATCTTTTCACTGTATAATTTCTGATTATCGGTTGTTTAATTATTATTAAATTGTTAAACGTTTTCATAGATTCCTTAAAACTGTGATATAAATTAGTTCAGTTTCGAGACCTAGCCAATACCATTATTAAGCCAGATAAGTATAAACAGAATAATCAAAATGACACTTTAGCTAAAATATTCAAAAAACTACCTCTCGGTTATATAATTGTATTGTCAAAATACATTTCAAGCTTTGCTAAATTTAGTCATAATATCTTTCCTTTATGCCACTAGCGAGAGCGATATACAGAGCTGAGCGCCTCTTTTTCCAATTGACTAAATTTCGTAATTAAAATATTAGATATATGAATGAAATCTTTTGAAATTCATCTGTACAAGCATGGATTATCTTATTATCCATAACGAATATATGTAAATGTTTGTATTAATTTTAAACAATTTTTTTTTATATCCACATTTAATATGTAGATTTTTAATTTTTATATTGTATACGAAAAGCATAACGTGCCTCAACAATTATTAATAATTTGATAAAGGTTTGACTGGCCGCAAAAACAACCACAAAGCACCAGAGTTAAAGCCCCATAACCGAAATCAGACATATCAACTGTAATGTATAGAAACTACAAAGACAATCCAACCGCGAATATATTCTTTATTAATTTTTACTACCGACATAGTAAAATGTATCTACAAAAAATATCAAATGTGTAGAGATGAAGGTACCTACCTATTTAATATAATATCTTGTATCCCTATAGATTAAGAACCATTTTGAACCGAAAAGGTATAATTTAAATTTTACAAAACTACATAAGTATTTCTTTCGACAGATATTTATATCGGTTGAACACACGAAAAAATGCTGCACAATATTTTTTTGTGTGTATCATATTCCATATAGATAATACGATTGGTTTATACTAAATCCAGATTGTAAATTTACTGGCTTATTTTCTATTTTTTTTTTTTTTCGTTTCTTTTATTATTAAATTTGATACTTAATTGTGGATTTTTTGTTTCTTATACAAAACACATACAAATTTATTTTTTGATTTTTATTTATTGTTTTAATGGCAAATTTGTTTGTGAACCATTCAAGGTAAAACACCCATCTCAACCACACAAACAAATAACGAAAAATTAAAGATATCAAGATAGAGATGAAAAAAAAATTGCGTGTAAATAAACGATCTTGAAACCGGCTGTCAACAAATCAACCTAATTACTGCCAAAGCCTATAATATAATGTACACATAAATACAAAGCATTTTGCCAGAGGTAAATTAAAAAAAAAAAAAAAATTAATGATGCCATCATTCCAATTATTTGTTTACATTATTTTGTTCTACCTAATTAGATGATTATTTCAATACCTTTACCGGATGAGATCTTCCTTATTTTTCATACTTAACATTTTATAATATACGTACATTAGAAATACTTATTGTGTGAAAATATATCGTGTGACTAATGGGACACTTGAGCATTTAGCGAACTCTTAATACTCCGGGTTTTGAAACTATAGCAAAACATGCCGGCGTGTGAAAGGTTGAAGTGCCCAACAAAAAGTCCGAACATTGCCCAAAGCCAAATTATCATTAAACAGTTAAAAATTCAATAAATTTAATGCAGATTTATGCAGATATTCAATGAAATTATTCAATTTTTCGTATAATTCATTGACATTCATTTCTATACCGACAAATAGGAATGATATTTTACAATCTCAAACAATAACAACATCAAACAAAAAAAAAAATGATGTATTTCTGATTTATTCATCAATAAATATAAATATTTGAACTCTCCAACTTGCAGCACCACTAACTTGATCCTCTTGGTAGGTAGGTAGGTAGGTTGAAAGAATTCAATGTCGTAGGAAGTTCATGATGATGATTAATATCTTGAATCTCTTTTGCAAATGCATTGGTTTATAAACAAATAAAAAAAAAAAAAAGTCGAACCAAGAAGGACCTAAGAAAAAAAATATGGCGCTCATTTTATATTCCGCGCGAGCATGCACTCACTCCCGATTTCCATATTGACAACGTGGCAAATCCAATCAGATACATTTCTTAATATAAGTACATGTATATCCAGAATGTAATAAATAAACATACGGAACGACGTGTCCTTTTGTTTTGTTCTCTATCTTACCATAGTACTTATACTATAGGTAATACCCTACAATGTATTTAGAACTGGCAGAATGGAAAAGACATCTTTGATTTAGTAGACTTTGATCGGAAAGTTTAGATATCTTGTAGATTCAATTTGAATGGTTTTCTAAATGATGGTTTCGTTAACAAAAAAAAAAAAGAAAATTTTAGACACAGTAGAATAAGGCAATAATAATTATTAGTAAAAAATATTGAGAACAGTACACAATACAATAAAATAAAAGAAACTGAGTGTTTCATTGTTGGACCGAAATTCCCGATAACAAGTTTATAGTCAAATTAATTCTAATACGGTCGACAAACTACATTTTTACAGTATTAATAATGTATGGGTTCGAAGGGTCGGTTTTGGGGATCACATTCTAATTTACTTTGATAAAATGGCGATTAAAAGTAGATTTACTTTACAATAGTCGTTTATTGATACTACTAATTTGTTTTTATATTGTTCTCCAGTTTTTGGGGATGTACATTGTTCCATAATTTATTAAAAAGTCCTGCCAAGATAAATAATCTTCATCGATACATCATAAATCTTGTAATAATTTGACATAAATCTTCAAATATCTGACAACTTCACATGTTCTATCCACATAAAAAAAAACTAACAAATAATATTGCCCATTTTGAACAACATTATTCCTTTTTAATAAATAATTCACACATACTTTTATTGACTTGGTATATTTATAAAGGAAATATCCTTGCTTATAAGAAAAAGATCTGCGCGCACACACACACACTTTCATTATCAGATTGTTTCCATCAAAGAAAGAAAAGGATTGTGCCAAGGTGCTAACTAAGTTAAAGTAGAAGAAGAAGAAGAAGAAAAAGAAATGTTTCTTTGTAGGTACATATGTAAACTTAACAGTTAAAAGGAATGTTCGAAGAGCATATATTTCACTTGGAGAATTGTTGTAATAATATATACCAAGCGGCTTCGTATATCCACTATGTATCTATATATACACACACAAAAACGAATGTACTCTTCATGGTTGTAAATCAGAACTTGACAAGGTAGAAAAAGAAATAATACAGTTGTTTTTTAACAAATAAAATAATAATAATGTGTGAGAATGTCACACAACTGAAAAGGCTCAACGCTTTCTTTTTTATTATAGGTGAAATGATTTTGGTAGACAATTACTTCAGTTACAAAAGAATGAGTCTAAATCGAATCATAATTCAATACGTAAATCTTTAATCGCCATAAATCAAAAAAACAAGAACAAAAGTCAAACAATTATGTAAATTTGACAGTAATAAATTAAGTATTCTAATTTTATCTAATTTCTTTATTTCCAAACTATCAACCAGCATCCATTCTATCCTGTCTCTCCATATGCCTTAATAATAAATAAGTATGTGTAAACTAGACGATTACTATGCTAAATAGATACTACTATTCAATCTAATTTGCATATTAAATTAGTGAAACGAGCAGTAGAAAACAAACAAACAAAAAAAAAATCTTCAAAAAAAAAACGATCTTTAAAAATGATGCCGAAATACATCTCATCTCATCTCATCACATCACACCTGTGTATTCAATGACTAATAAAATTATTGGCGAATAATATGTTAATGATGTTTGTAAATAAGTTAATCGATGATGATGATGTTAATGATAAAAATGATGGCAATAATGATGATGATAATGGTGTGAAGATACCTACGCGTTGGTTAAAATCAGTTTTTTCATGAGTTACAAATATTATTGCGGGTTAATTTATTAAAAATCAGAAACTAGGCTCATCTAAATAAATCGCAGATATCTACTGATTTCTACTACTCAATGTATTCAAGTACGTATATTAGATGGTATTCTAGATTTTCCTTTTCATTCACGAATATCTACAAATAATCGTATGTCTACCTTCAACCATTTCCGTTTTTCCTAAGAGAAAATTGCAATAGTTATTGCACATTAAACCTATATTTCCGAGACCTATTTAAATTCTAAGTAAATTAGAACAGAAACAAATGTTATGGCGGAAAACTAAAGAAAAGAACGAAACGAAAAGCTCAATGGAAAAAAATTTGCCGTGAGAAATTACATATTAAAAAAATATAAAATAGTAAAAGAACACACACATACACACATGTCGAAGGTAAAAAGAATCTGAAAGGTTAAAGAACTAATGTACAGAAAAGATGAATATCATATTATGATAATGATGATGGGAATTAAAAAGATTTGCAAAATTAGCGAATTTTTTTGCATTTTTGTTGTCATTCTTTATGTTTAGTTTCCGTAATGTCTCTTTTGATCTACATTAATATATACAAAAGTTACAAAACACACACCTGCTATATTGTTATTATTGTATTTTTTTTAATTATTTGTTATAATTCGCAAAGAATTTGTTTTTATTACAACAAAAAAAAATGTTTTGTTTTTTTTTTCTTTTGTCAATTTACCGATTTCTTCGGTTCGTTGTTTTTTTATACGTTTTTATTTATATTTTCTAATGAATTTCTTTAATAATGATGATCTGGTTGAATAAGAATTTCTGCATATTATGTGAACATTGTGAATAACACGTGATCTATTCGAAATGAACATACACCACAGAAATATATCAATGTTTTCTAATATACTACATACATACATACATCCATTTGAATGACTAATTCTGTCATTTACTATATTAGAACTATACCCTATAATCGCTTCATTCTTCAGGGTACTGAAGAATGACGCGATTCAAGATTAATTGTATATGTTTACACCCACATTCACCATTTTCGAATTCCTATCAAATGTAAGTTACCTGCCAATTGGTCCATTCAAAAATTATACTAAAGCAATCTTTTAACTAGAATTATGTAGATATAGTAAAAGTTATTTGTAATATCAACTTTTTATATATGTCTAAACTTTTATACTAAGACCGACCCTCTTGTAGAGTTTTCATTTTTCGGCTTTGTCCACATGTCAAATAAATCCCTTTTCTATTATTAACGTAAGTTTCTAGGTTTCGCCTAGTTATAGGCATATAGTTATATATGCCTATAGGCATAATAGGTTTTTTTTATTATTGTGGCAAATAATAAAATCAAGTCTACATTTATCCCTTCATTTTGTGACGCCAACGTGCATGATTAATAATTACTTGTCATTTGTTAATAATTGTCGGCATTTTGAATCGAAATCAGCATTGCAGTTTCGCTTACTTCTTAGAGAGTTTCAGCAATCTAATAATATAATCTAGATATAATTTATATTGGGTTTTATTAATATTATTCAAACATTTCGTTACCTACCGCATACAATTGACGCTTACTACAATACAAAAAAAAATTAATTCTCTGTGGTACAAATATTTTATACTAAATGGTTCTGGGACAGCTGCCTATATATCTCCAAAATATTTCTGAACAAGAATTGTTCAAAAATAGATTAGAATTTCTGTTGTCATTTTAGCATTCTCTCCCTGTGAATAATTATATTTTGACTTAAGAGCAATATGTATATATTAATGATCTTCTATTGTCAAAATTCGTTGTCCCTTTAGTAAGCACCTGTTTGCAGTTATGTAGACACACTGTAGCATGACCAATAGAACAAATAGGGAAAAGACTAATAGGCACTGACATATATTTGATATTGGGAAAGTTGTATAATGATAATAATTAATTTAACAATTAGGTTATAAATAACAATTATATCATTAATTATAATATTATAATTAATAAACAACAATTTCAATATTGGCGAAGGTGCCAGGTCTAGTAACCGTTTCCATTATTAATTTTTAATTGAATTTTATAGGTAGTTAAATTATAAATTTTATTTTATTTTTTACATGTACGGTATATTTAATTTCCGTGTATGCTATGTTTTTACTATTTAATTGCAAATCACTATTTGTTTCTCTCTCGGTAATTTGGAAATTTTTAATTTTTTCGTTTAAAATTTTTCATTTATTATCCAAAATGTTGCATTTATCTTCGCTAATTCGTCTTATATCATCATCTTTTATTTGATCCGCAACTGTCAAATAGATCTTCTAAAATATATTGTACGGAGTTTGATTTGAAAAATAACAAGCGCGAAATACCATCATCATCATCATTCTCTTCATCATGGTTGTCTCTTTCTCTGAATTTACAGTGGTTTTATACTGAAATTCTTCTCGTATAACTACCTAAATTTTATTGTCCTGTTGTCTTAAGAAATAAAATAAAAAATACCACTTAAAAAAAAAGAAATATTTTTGAAAGCTTTGTTAACCCTTTGTATCCGATGTCAGGAAGATGAATCATTAATATTATATTTTCAACTCGAAAAAAAAAAAATAAGAAACAAAGTGATGGCACGGATTATAAAACGAAATAATTTACATAAAGGAAAATTTCAACAATGTCGTTAACGATGATTATCAGCAGTACCTGCACATAATTATATAATTTGTTTTGAGTTATAAAGTGATGAAATAAAAACAAAGGCGTTTAGCATAACCGTTTGTGGACAGTAAATATCAGCAGCTTCTTTTCTAGAGTACTTACGATCTAGATATTCTATAGTTGCGCTATGATTAAACTGTATCGTCGGGAGCATCTGAAAATAAAAAAAATTAACCAAATAGGCGCCGGATCAGTTAGTTAATTCAGTTGAAATTATTCAACTGTCTACATCACATTATATTACAACATGGCATCTAAGCAGTTTAATAGTAGATTACAAGGCGAGCGGGGAAGCTTGCCATTATAGTCGAGAGGCGCTTGCGCCTCGGAATACTAGACTAATCTCGAGGCTGGTATGGCAAGCTGACACCGCAAGGCTTGTATACAATTTTATTCAAAATCGCATACTTTAATTTGTAAATCAATAAAATAAACCAATAATAATAAAAAAAATTTAATATGACTGGTTAGTGGCAATATTTTTTATATTATTTTATTTATACAAAAATTACACAGGAGCAAGCATGTAATCTTTTTTTGTTTGTTACAATTTATTTATATATATTTTTATTAATTAATTCTAACAAAACAAAATAAATTATCGAACTAAGAAGTTGTTTTGTTTGGTTACTTTTATTACTTTTATTAGTAAGCTAGGTTAGGATACCATCTATTGTTTTAAATATTATATTTTCTAAATAATGTTTTTTATCATTTCAAAGTAGTTACCTTAGTTTCTTTTTTTTTAATTTAATTTCTTTCTTGTACTAATAATTTGTTATTTTATTATTAATACATTTTTCTTATTTTTCTATTCACTAAAGAGTGAAAGATACACTAACTCTAGTTAGATCACCCCACATACATAAATTTGAAAACAATATACATGCCAGTTTCTATGTAACCTTTGAAGAAATAAATAAAGCCGCTATTATTTTCCACGCGTTAGCGGGGAATTATATTACTTGCCTCTTCTTCTTAAGTAAAGCATAACCTATTTTCAAACTTTTTAAATATCAATAATAAATGCATTACATATGCGATTTGGAATAAAACTAATTTTCGTCTATTTGCAACATGCATACGGAATCTATTTATAGACAGATAAATTTCCTCTCCCGATTACATAATATTGAAAACTGGTTTTTATTAAAATAAAATACATACGGATCAAATTTGATGCTTCATTATTCATAGAAATAGGAAAAATTCTGGACAGTCTCCTACTTCTGTCTCTTACCTTCGTCTTCTATCACACTTTGTGAGTGCGGGTGGCCTAATGTCAAATTGACGTCGTCCTTAAGGCGACGTTAACGCTGTATACGACTTTTTGCCTTTTATCAAATAGTGCCTGGTTTAATAAAACTGAAAAGGGTGGCCTATATCCATAAGAATAATAATAGTATTAATGCTAAGAGTATCGGTTGCTTATTATAAGATTATTATTCATCAGGAATCATGATTATAATATTCAGCGCCACCAAACAAAACAGAGAAGATGGGAATGAAGTTGGATAAAAATCAATAGGATGGATAATTGGATTGAACGGTTGAACTGTTAAATCTTTTTTTTTTAATTGTATATATATGTTCTTGTGTTTGTGGGTGTGTATGCGACTTTATAAGATATTCGATAAGGGATACCTAATAATAATAATAGTAATAATGGAATTCATTTAGGCATTGGACCTTTTTTAACTTCTTACATATACAGAAATTAATTGACGTGGCGTTTGTTTTACATTGAATGAAATTCCTTAAATTCATTCAAACTATAATAAATGATGGAAAACGGGTCGCTTCTTTTTTCTTCTTATTGAGTTCATTATTAGAAATGATGTGATTGGTTGCTTTTGTTATAGTTATTTAGAGTGAGAATAATATACCAATTACCAAATGCTGAGCAAAGTGGCGACGAGACCTTCTCGAATTGGGTAAATGCATAAGCACGCCGTGATTGATAGACATATACATGAAGTGTGTATGTAATAGGAGGGTTACTGTTCTAATTGACTCTCGATGTCACCACAAAAATTTCGATAGTATTGCTGCGGAGCTTTGTTATATTCTAAAATGGATCATCAGTGAATTGTATTGAAAATGGATAGATTTCAAAAGACCTCTTTGTAAATTCTAATTGTTTGTCTAATTCGGTACCTACAAATCCATAAAAATTCTTTTGATGTATTACACGGCAATAAAAAATGTCGATCTTGTCAATTTTTTCATTGTTAGCAAAATTGTGACGCCAATAAAATCGTCTTATTATAATAGTAAGATCATTATCAAAAGATTTGTATTTAATAGATGCGCAGGCACGATATAACGATAGCTGAAACCACCTTTCTGCATATTTCTTCAGCTTGTCAATTTTTTTACCCATCACTATCACCCTCAAAACCAGTGATAAAATATAATTAAAACTATCAGTGAAGCTTAAATGATGATTTTCACACAAATGCCTTACCTACTGCCGCCACGGGGCCTCACCCCATGCTGGCCTTAAACTATAGACATTAACACATATATATACAAATGCTTGCCGCAAAACAAGCATCCCGAAATGTCCGTCCACCAAATAGTATCTCCCTATATCAACAAATAGACAAAATTTGTTCTGCATGCCTGTTCGGTTTTTTTTCTTTTTTTTTTGGTTGTAGCATATTTTTCATCGGTCTACAAGGGTGGCGTTATTCATCATAAATCACTAGTTAAATAGATCCATTTCCTAACGTAACTTTATTATAGCTTGAATATTGCCCAATGCTACTGGACGATCATAATCGTATCATAATATATTTCCAGTATTTGACTTGACAATTTTATGGTAAATGAAATGTTTGGAAAATAAAAACATGAGCATATCAAAAAGAATCAAAGGAGAGCCGACTATCGGCTTTGCTTATTATAGTATGATATGTGTAGCATAATTTAGTGTGAATAGAGACCACCTAGGGTCTCAGCAGCATTGAAGCAACAAGCGCTAGCAGACTAGCGCTTGACTAGTTAACGTTAAACTGTCAAAATGATATTATACATACATATACCACCGTGGTGTGGAAAATTGAGGTCTACATAAATATGATCGATTTGATATAGCAAATAGGTTCAGAAATGGGCTGTACGTCTGAATAAAGCGTAAAAAGTGCCAAAAAAAAACCCATAAAAATGTGGAAAAAACGTTTGCTTTATACGTCGATATTTAAGTTGAAGACAAATATTAAGGCAGATATTAATCTGAAGACAAAGCAACTAGAAATGTGTAGTTGTTTCAACAACACATTTTTAGCATAGTTCTAATACAGGAAGCAATGAATGAATAAAATTAAAAAAACAAATATCTAGACTACGCATTTTTTCTTAATATTATGACACTTGTAAAGATAAAAATCCTCTTGTCGGCATTCTTAAAAGATAGAGACATGAATGGAGTGTAACTGCATAAGAATTACTTTAAATTTTGCCTTTAGAAATGCAACGAAGATACTAATATCTATGCAATAAATATTGGCATATTCATGGTCACGTTTAATGTTTAGCAAAGACATCAATGGGCCTAAGACCCCGACCGTTTTAAGGATAGCCAATTGGAAAACAATTGGCATTGGCAAACAAATGGCAAAACATTTCCATTAATACAGAACAATAATATATTGCAGTATAATTAAAAAAAAGTAAATTTACTGTTTACTATTAGAGGTTAAAGAGGGATGTAAATACTGACGACTTCACCTAAATATTCAAATAATATTGGTCCCTAACAAGCCAATAACTAATCCAATAATAATTTTAAAAAAAACTAAGATTAACAGTTATTACCATTTTGTGTTGAAAAAAGAATTATACTGATATTATTAACTAAAAAAGCAAGGCAAGAAAAGAAGAAGTTGTTTTCAATAAAAATTAACATGCAGTCTTCATTAATATCAATAAAATTATTTAAAAATTTTTTATTTCTTTTTAATTTTTAATAAAGTTATTTTTCGTCTGATGTTCGTTCATCTTAGTTTTTTTTTTTGTGAGGCTCCAGTTTTTGCATTGAAGAAACCACCAAATATATAAACACTCATAAAATTCAAAAATTTATGAGCGAAGTGTTTCGAATGCACAAAATGCCTAATAAACTAAATTAAAAAAAAAATAAAAATAAGAACTGAGTAAAAATAAAAATGAAGAAAATTAAATTAACACCTTATAGCGTACTTTTATATTTATCGTGCAACTATATTATTATTGATGCAAGAACCAAATATGAAATTCCCATAAAGGAAGACGTCATACCTACTAATAAGAAGTGCAACACAAAATAGAACTAATCAATAATCTAGGGAGACGCATTTATTAATGAAAGCTAAAGAAATAGTTAATTAATAACCACCAAATTATGTACAAGTGGTCTATTCGTTACCCAGTTATATTTATCACGTCAGACATTTTTTTATTTTCTTTTATATATGGCAAAATCTATGTATAGTGGCCTGCAAACATGTGAACCTAAATTACTGTCATTACGATGTGACCGTTAATAGAAATTTCACCGTTTTAACATTTCGTTGAGGTCCGTGTGCATGCATGTGGCCAGTTTAAGTGCCTATTACATTGATGTCCTTAAAAATTCTTGAGCAGCCCGAGAAAAATCTATTTATAATTCAAGATAAATCAAGAGTAATTTTTAAGAAAATTATTGCAATTTGGCAGCGTGGCTCATCAATATTCAGATTTGTATCCCATTGATGTCTATCGTGATGGGTCAATAGAATGCCAATAGTATATAGGCAATTTAATTTTTTTGGCGGTTCTTCTCATGTCTATAGTAGCCACGGAATATATTAAAGTATTGTTCAAGGATTTTTGCAAATGATTTATAGGTTTTAACAAATATTGGTTGATGTTTAAAGAATTTTAATTCGAGATTTTCAGGTAGGTACACAACGGCGTCTATTCCAGTGTAGATATACTTAAATATCCCAGCATTCATGTCATTTTGTTAGAAATAAAGACTGTTAATCATCGCTCTACAAATTTAGTGTATTTCCTCGTTAAACACGTAATAATCAGAATCAAGTGGAATTTATGTAGTCAAAAATACAGTCTCTACGTAACGACCTAAAGGACCAAAAAAAATACGCAAATTCATTTCTCATCAATTATTCTTAACTGCATTCTTTCAAAATAACTTCATTAATATATTCGCCATTCTTTTTTCATTATTATGCTTTTTTATCTGATGTATTTCATACTTCGTATCTCATTATACACATTTCTTCTTCTTCTTCTTGTTGGCGCTAACCGATACCCAAAAAGTCTTTCCATACCCTCTACCCTCTCTCTCTCTCTCTCTCTCTGTCCCAAAAATTTCTTCATAAATTTGTTCTTGTTTTTTTTTTCAACTTTGTCTCTTTCTCTTTTTACTGAATGTTTATGTATATGTATGTATACATGATGGTACCTATGCCATATCTTATGTCTACACGCCTCTGAAATGCTAACCGCATCGTCTTTCAGTGCTTGTTAAACACATATCCGAAACCGCGGCGGATTTGGATCCTTTTCAAATAAAACAACAAGAACAACAACAACAACAACAATAATAAAAAAATAAAAATAAAAAACCTCAAGAAGAAGAACCAACTCAAAGAGTACCACCTTCTTCTGTTTTACCTGTGTATATGTGTGTGTCGGTGGTTTTCTCACTATAGGGACGCGTCACAAATCGCTTTATCGCTGTTGGACATCGTGGCAACCAAAAGACCATTGGCCATTGGCGTGTGTAACAAAATAAAATACGAAAAAAAAAATAATAATAACAGAAACAGAAACCAGAACAATCGTTGTCCTTTTCTTATATCTATAATTTTGAGTTAATTAAATACCTTTGGGACCACCAGGAAAATCGAAAAGAAAATATCTGTTGACTATTTTTAGTCACACATTCGATTTCGATAGCTCCAGAACAAGAAACACCTCTTCGTTTATGACAAAAAATCATATTTTGTCATAATGTGTTTACGTAGGCTCAATTTATGATGAATTTAATACTATTATTTTATCCCACTTAAGATTTTACTCATATATCTACGATTTACATCTTGATGCAAAATCGTTGAATGGTAGAAATTGGGACGATTTAAATCTCCTTCATACATAACTTTATTCTTATTGACGGGAAAATTATTCGTGTAACGCGAAGAAAATAACATTTTTAATTAGATTATCTACACCTACTCTACCAATGGATTTCAGTTTGTTGTGTCAATAATTATCGAATTTAAAAAGTTAAATTACAATGTCATCAGCAAATTCATCAGAGGCTGGAATATTATCCTTGCGATTACGATATAAACCCATCCAACGAGTAGGAGGCTGAACATGATCTTGAAGTTGTACCTCATATGCCTTGATTCCCCGAAACAATCATTTGAAATAAAATCAACCTACTTTTGAACGTCAGATTTGGCCCTTGATTCTAAGATGATTAGTCTAAGAAAATCTTAGTATTTATTTATTACAAAACACATCTACGCCACTGTAATATTTGGTTCGAATAATTTCCATTCACAGCAAAACTACTTTTCACCAAAGTACAATACATATATATGTAGTTGGATGGACTGACGGACGGACCAACAGACCAACAATTCTGGCTGGTTAGCTGACTATAGCAATTCTCATCCTAAAACCCTTTTTTTCATTTGTTTTTTTTTTATTTCGGTTTTTTAATGTTGGACCGGCTCGATTATATTTGCATTTAACATTTGTTAGTTTTTAGTCTAATCGTGTCCGAAAATCAGTGGGTATTTTTTTTTATTCCAACGGGCATTTTTCTGTTTTACAACATGTCGATATTTCTTTGAGAATCAGGCGCCGTTTAAAACGCCATTTATTTCATTCTTTTTTTTTTTTTGGTTTTTTGGTTCTCTTTCTTATCTTTTCTTTCATTTTAGTTCAACGTTTTCTTTGTTTTTTATTCAATTTCTTCGAGAAATTGAGAAAGAGAGAGAGAGTTTTCGCATGCCAATGGAAACACAGAGTCCTCTTTTTTTTAAGTTGAAATATGAATGGTTTTCTTAGAAAACGTGGAACGAGAATTCTCTTCGTGAAATATATATTTGATATATTATTTAACGAACGAATTTTTTAATTTTTGAATTTATGGGTGTCTCTGCTGCATTTTGCATAACTTTCATTTTCATGTGTGAGGGTATACAACAGGATAATTTTATCTTTTTAATGAATTTTTTGCTATTCGTTAGTTGATTAAACAAGTTTGAAGTTTCGTCAGGTTACGAAACGTAAAAGTCATCATTTTTGTCCAATATAAACAGATATAATTCCGTGCGATACGCGGATTTGTAAGTACTAGAAAGTGAAAGTTTTATTTCATAGATTCGTACTTTTTGAAGATGTATATTTATGACTTCTGTTATTATGTTGGTATGCTTATTTGCCGATTCGATTACTAATTATCAAATATCAGAATTGCTGATAAAGATGAACTGTTCAAATTTAAGCCTGAATTTCGGATGCTGACATTTGTAAAGTGAAAAATAATAGTGCATTAAAATTTCGAAAATTTAATTGAATTAAAACAATAACCATATCAATTTCTTATTATTATCACTATTATTCAATATTGAATAATGTTGAATATATCAAGTTAAGGTGGCCGTTTTGTAGGCTTCTGCTACCTACACGATAAAGTGAAAAATGAGAACATTTTCCATTAATTTCATTTTCATTCATTCAAGAGTCGCGTCTTACTACCCATGGGGTTGGTCGCATACTGTGTCAGTTTTTGATTTCCTTATGTATAACGAATTGTGCACATAATTCCGTATAAAATCTGAATCAAGTTGTTATATCGTCCTCGATACTATATATATATGTATAATAGCTAGACTTCATTGGACAATAGCCAAAATAGATTTTGGCTTTTCTGCCAATGGCGGACCTCCCAGAGGTTTAATGTTGACTTAGCCTTTTAAAAGGTTTTAAAAACCATTATTTTTCTTCATAACGCCTCCAGACAAGGAAAATAAGATGGCAAATTTTACTAAGAACTCAATTTGAACAATTTTATTTTAAATTCCATGCGATGTTGACGCATGTTATAAAGTAGCTTGGATGGAATTTCTAATACGTATTAAACGATTTACTTCCATTAGTCGCTTGTAATAGATTAATGGAGGTCTATTAATCTAATCTAAAATCTATTTTTGAACTAAATTTCTAATAAATATGTATTTGCTGATTTTTATATATTCTTCTTTACAAAATTATCAGATCAGACCATGTCACAATTCAAACTAAAGTCCAAATACGATGCCTGGTATTCATGAAAAGATGCTGTTTATCGATTATTCTTATTAAAGTTTCTTTGTATTTTTGGACCCTTTTTGAGAAATCTATACAAGATTGATTTCTACTGTGTATTTTATTTTTATTTACCTGCTACACTATTTTTGATTTATTTGAATAATCAACCATATATATCCCAGGGCGTTATATTATTAAATAATTAATAATTTATTTGCCATTCTAATATTTATTTTACCTAGCTATAATATGTAATAATATTGAACAGAAAAAAGATTTAATTATAATAATTATTATTTTTATATTTTTGATTGATAATATGGCGACGGATTTGTTTAAATAAAAGCTACAATTTATCCTGTTAGATATCATATATACTTCCACTTGTATTGTAGCTTGCTTAGTATTACTAACATACATAATTATATGCCATGAACATGACTCACAGAAAATATTTTAAATAGGTAAAAAAGATAGATTCAATTTAATTCAATTCGATAAAATAATAATTGAAATATATTAAATTCTGTTATAATAAGTAAGAAATGTATTTTTACATTTAAGAAATTGAAATTAAACTTTTAATATACATTGCATACCGAATGAACAACCGTCCAGATACTTGTCTCTCTCATAGATCTTTGTTAAATCTCGAAGCAAGCATGAAAGTTTTGTCGAGATTTAATTGCGCAATTAGAGATTTAGTATTGCACATAATAGCTCAGAATAATATACTTACTTCCTTAGAACTATGTATTTTATCATTTCATGGCAGGGGCATAGCAAATTCTAAGCTCTGTTTATTTAAGATATAAGCGCAGTTTACTTTTTAACTTTTTATAAGTACATAATGTCCTATATCAAGTCATTCTAAAAAAAAAATATGTTGTATTCTATTATATTTATATTTACATCTACGTTTTTTCTTTGAATTCTCTTTCTTTTTCTTTGAAAATTCCTTTGATTTCTTATAAATTGTATTCAGTTGTTGCGAATGAAAAACAAAAAAAAAACCTTGTTTCGGAGACCCACCAGAACTACTTCACAGAATACAGAGGACTGACTAAATTCAATTCATTCTCTTTGTCTTCCTTTCAGCGATTTTAATCACCTGTTCATTGTTCTTTATTTTTTTTCCATTTAGGTAGGCAGGTATGTTTATTTATGCTATATCATTTTTTTATATGTTCCTTATTTTGTCGTTTGTAGGAGTTAATTTTTGAATAAGTTTAAGTTCAGACTTTTAATTGTAATTTTTATTAAATTAAATTGAAATTACTCAAATGGAATTTAAACAAGCTGAATAAAAAATCAATTAATTTTGCTAAGTAAAGGGTGAAATCATCCACTTTTTTGTTGCTGAGATCTAGCATTAATCATAATTCAATTTTCTTTTTAACACTAATATACCACTGGGGGTGTACTCACATATTAAACAGGAAATGACCTATTTTTCTCAAAACAAAAAAAATGGTCTGCAATCATATCTGATTGCAACAATTAGGGAAACCTACGATATTCTTACATTTTTTTCTTTTTTTTTTGCTAAATTATTAGATACAACCTAACCTTCATTATAGTATGAATAATTTTTCATGGTAAACTAGATCTTAATGAATACATATGTACATATGTTGGTAAGTTAAGTAGATGTGTATAATAGACCAGAATATTTCGGAGGCGTATTTATTTATTATTACTTATGGGAATCTACAATCATTATTAAAGAGGTCTATGAGTACAGTAACATCTCTCTATAACGAACACCTAAAATTGCAGGTGAAAGTGTCGTTTGAAAGCAATGGTCGTTTTTAACAGTTACGAAAACGAAAAAGTAGTCAATTCGAGGGGGACGAAGACTGTCCGTGTGTGGAAGTATTCGTTAAAGGTGTATTCGTTAATGGTGATTTTACTGTATTATCATTTTATAGAAAGAAATAAAGTTATTAGGTTTATGTCATTCAAACTTCCTGTAAAGTTTTCTAATATACAACATAAAATTAATTTATGTTGTCTTTTTAATTTGCCATATATATTTATGATTTTGATTCTTAATCGATTTTATTTATAGCACAAGTATTTATTGAACATTTTGTTTAATAATCGAGATTTTAAAGAATTTTTTTTTGTGTGTGTAAATTCCACTGTCAACTATGATTTATGATGTGGTACTATTTAGTAATGGTATGCAACGAGAAGAGAGCCGACTGAAATCATTAAAATTTTTACAGATTAATAAATACATCCCCGTATCGAATAAAGCAACACAATAGTTTGGTTAGTCCATCAGGCTATATGCAGCAGATTATTTTTTATTGACAATTAGTACTTTTTTTTTATTTGCAAAATAATATGATCTATCAGTTTTCAAAAAAAAAACAACGAAAAAAAACTACAGACGCATTAGTAGGCAGTAGCGTAACAATCACGTAATTTTTAGACAGGCAGGTTTTATAAAATTTAGTTAATAAACTGGCTACCGTATCGAGACTTACGCATTTATAAAAATTTAGGCAATAGATTGCTCTTAACTTTAATTAGCAGAGGAGATATTTAGTGTAGAAATGAATTTAATGCTCCACTATTCACTTTTTTCAGCAACTATAGAAACAATTTATCGTTCATGTCAGTGTAATCTGTCATTTATTATATTTTATAGCTACGCCACTGAAAAAAAAAACACTAAAATTACTAATCCTAAAACATAAAAGTTGGAAAATAAATTAAATTTATCACTGAAAAATAAACTTTTAAAAATATTTACGTGCAGGAATAATTATAAAAGAGAGAGAAAGAGAGATAGAAATAAAATTTACGAAGATCCTTGTCATCTATTTTGACACTAATCCGAATCTTAATACTGATTGTAATAATAATAATAGTAATAATATTCCATTTCGAATTTTGCAACAATGTTATGGAAGCAGAAAATATAGTCATGACGATCTTTAATTAAATGATCTTAAGGACTTTTAATAATTTAATTTTTATAGTTAATTATCATTGCAATTCATCTATTAAAATTTGATAAATATTTTCATCGTCTGTCTTATTAATTATTTTATTTCAACTCAATCGCACGTTGTTTATTGAAATATACATTTAGCACGGCGACATCAACATGCAATCAAGAAAGTAACCTTCCAGTCCAGTATTTGCACAATGTAAGTCAATTCGCAATGTAAGTGACAAAGGAAATACACGTGATAATAAACTTAAAATTCAAAGTTCATTTAAAATTTGTACTTTATACAATTTATGTCATTTAAGGCCGAAAAGTATATTGCTCCTTTGATAGGTTGTAACTACCATCCGCACATATACTATACAAAATTTCGATTGACAGTGTAACTAAACTACCTGAAGACACGTGTTTTAAATTTTGCCATATACGCATTATGAATGATTGTGATTCTGTTTTTATTCGCACGAAAATTTGATTTATTTATTCAATATAGACTTGGATCATTTTTTAAAATTACGAATAATGCTATTAAACCCGATTTGGACAGTAAGTTAGCTACATAAATGTATACTTTCTAAACAGTTGACTGAATATTGCGAGTTGAAATAGTTTTAATTTTATTAATTTCTAAACAATTGAAATTTTCTGAAATTCCCCATAATTTACCGTTGCTTTTGCCATTATAACACGAGTACTATTGTCGTATTTTGCATTTTTCGGGATTCCCAAAGTCGTCAAAAAATTTCTCTAAAACAACACATAAAATAAAATCAATAAAAAAAATTATAATAAACGATTAATGAAGTGTAACTTTTCTATTATTTCCACTGTAGATAGTAATAATAGTAATGAAATAGATAGATACTTGTCTACCTATTATATTATAGATATGTGCATATAACTAAATCACATTAAATATTTAGTTTCGGTTTAATGGTAATTAAATAAATTTGATTTCATTTTTAACTTTTTCTATCTGCACAATTCGGAGCTTATTGAATGACTAGGTTATTAACTATTTAATTATTTTTAGCATCTTTTTAGATTTAATTTTTTTTTGCGTAAAAGCTATAAAAATATCGTATACTCATGTATATACATAATTTACCATCATCATACCGTCGTTTCATGTCAATTTTTATTTTTTTATAGCATCAGGGATTCACCGGAAACGGAGAAATCCATCATCAGATAATAATGACTTGGCATTATTTTGGTATAGGTAAGTACTGTAATAAAATAATCACTCAATTTAGATATGATGGTTAATATTAACCTGAAAAAAAATTTAATTAAATGAAATTGAATAAACCTTCGGATTTTAACCATTAGTTTAATAAATCTGGCTTTAAGATGTTTTTTTAGTTTTTACAAAATTTGAAGCAAATAAATTATTACACCCTTTTTTTTAGTAATTAAAGCCAATAATTGATGAATTAATAACTCAGATTAGGTATACACGCGAAGGTGTTACAATTTTCTATATTTTCCATTACGTTTATATGCAAATACTTTAGTAGTTTTTCGTATGATTTTGTTCTTTTTTTCTGCTAGTTACCATATTCTTTTTATATTTACAACATGATTTATAACAGTGCTTTTCTATTCAATGGAAGTTTTTATTTCAATTTTTACATAAACTTCACCACAATCATTATTTTATTTCAAAAAACCCAAAAAATTCTGCCAAAAAAAGGCGAGAAGTAAAAGGGACGTGTTCGATTTTTAACACTTGACTTAATTTCTCATTTCTTAGGGATTCCCAGAAATGAATTTCGGTTGCAAAAGGTATAGGTGAAAAAGAATTTCTACTAATAATTACATTTTAAGATATTCACTCAAAAAATTTTAATATAAGTTTCAGTAATTCAGATTTCTATCAAAATTTTCTAAAAACCAATTGATTTATTATATAATACGTTTAATTTTTGTAATTATTTCAATCTCCTGGTATCTCACCTGGCAAAAGTAGGAAATAACTGAGAGGTAGTTAACGTCAAAATTACACAAAAGTAATTGAATTTAGTTATAAAAGCATTAACATTAGATAAGATTTTTTTTATTCTAAGATATTCGCCAACATTATCACTAACTCAGTATGAATTCAAACTTTTTTACTTGAAATTGTAAAACCGAAATTACATTGCAATGACATAAAACTAGAACCTATAACTCTAACTTCTGTATCTAACAACGTTAGAGCAAATTATTGCATCAGTTGACTTAAATTACAGGTTTTTAGCACGCGCACAATAAAAATTATTCAATTGGAATACTTGCTCAATACTCGTAGTTTCAGTAATGGAAGTTAATAATTTTTTTCTTATTTATAATGCGAATGCAGAGGTGATTTATCATTAGGCTTAATGCTAATTATTACTAGAAAATTTAATCATTAATGTGACACAGGATACAAAGCAATTCAATCGCTTGTATATTCCGGCCATTTAACGAAAATGAATAACGTATATTTCCATTTTCACAAGGATTTCCTTTTGTTCTTTCGATCCAAATAAAAGACGCAATGGATACACACTGGTATATGTAAATACATGTAGTTATTGGATGATAACCAAAGAAAGATTGTCAACAACAGTAGAAAAGAAACCGATAAACTGTCTATAAGTAAAATAAATAATAAATAAAAACTAAGTGATAATAAGACATATAAATAAAAGAAAAAAATCCTTTTGATGAAGACTGAAAGGGTGAGAAATGTGAGAATGTTGTAGTAAAACATAATAATAGACAGATAGTAATAATTATTCAAGAAGTTAAGTCAATAAAACTTGACAGGTAATAAATTTGTAGATGCTTAAACTACTACATAGATATTATAGGAGAATATCTACATATCTATGATTTTTATAGTTTTTTTGTTTCTACAGTGATAGTTTTTCATCGCGCATTATTACTTTAAGAAAATGAGTAAACCTATAGGGCACAATTAACGTTTAAATGAAAACATTTTAATTGGATAATTAGATATAATACACGTGAAATTTATTAACTCCTAAAATGAGTAGAAGTCTTTTTAAGAGCTTATCTGATTTCGCCAACAATCGCCAACCACCTACACTACCTTCTAACTAAACTAACTGCTGACCACCTTGAATATTCCAAAAGAAAAAAAAAACTAAATAAAACAGTTTGTTACTTTTAGCATCGATAGATTTATGCAAATAAACAATAATAATAATAATAATTGTTGAAATTAATTATCTATACACTTCTGAGTAGTTAAAGGATAATTCCCCGTATAAAAACAGGTTTTCCAGGTATAAAATTTATTGTTTATCAAATCATGATTTGCGGAATATTATAAAAAAGCACTTTGATGATAATATATATAATGATCAGTTATTTGTTTATTTGCGGATGTCTACAGGATGTCCAAATATACATTCTTTTAACAATAGTAAGTATCCATTAATATTTCATTAGGTAATTACAAATTTTCCAATAATTTTTCATTTATCCGTTTATTCTACTTGCTCATCTTGTAATTAAAATAGTTTGATACAATTTAGTCGGCTAATATTTAAAGTATTGAAAAAATTATTAAAAAATCAGCAAACTGAATACAATTTTAATAAAGTTTTTAAAGCAATAAATTAAAGAATAAAGTAAATTTCAAAATTAAATACAAGTTTCATCATCATCATCAGAGTTAAATGACACACACTTCAAATCCATAAATGAATTAATAGTACTACTATTGTTTAAACATTTAAGGAGAGTTTTGATTCATTGTTTTTTTTTTTTTTTTCATTCAATTGTAAAGGGGGCACCACACACTCATACATTTACATTAATAATCCTGATAGATATGTTTTTTAAAGCCTTGAATTTTTTTTATTATTTTTGTTAAGTTATATTTATTATTACCTACATAGAAAGTTCATTCGATGATTGAATGGAAATGGTCGTAATTATTAATAATTAATTTAGATACATTCCGAATTTTATATGTTCGAGCTGAGCCGAGTACAAAATGTTAAAATATTTAGGTGCTATAGTGGAAGGTAGATTTAGGTAAGCAATTAAATCATCCTGTACATTACAAAATATTAATTTGATTTTTGTCTGTTGGTTGAACGTCAAAATCTTTGTTGATGATAAATTGATGAAACAATTAATATTGTATGTATAATGTAACATTGTTTGTAAACAATTTTTTTTTATTGTTCGTGTTAATGGTAGAAATAATTATTCAGATTTATTCTTGTAAATGAAAAATAATTTTCAAATATCTTAAATACTATTATTTATAATAATATACTATAATATTATTATATTATTTATCTAATTAGCATTTTCAGGCATATGTATGATTGATTTTGGTCCCGTCGTTATCTGATTTTGTCCATTTCTTATGAGTGCCTATATTAACTTATAATTAAGGAATATATTTTGGAATTAAATTCAATGGTGCCAGGAAAAAATCAAACACATAAATCATTTATAATAACAAAACAATTTTTACTGTATTATCACAGTTTAAAAACACAATACAAACAACAATAATAATTTTGATATTATTTTATAATAAACTGAAGTGAATCACAATAAAATTGATTTTATGAGATCTGCTCAATTCACTCTCATTTTGTTTTAATTTATACATTTTTTTATATTCAGTCAGTCAATAAATATAACAATTTTCAATATCAAATAGTCTTTTGTGTCAAAAAAGCATTAAGATTACTTAACAAAAGAAGAAAAGAGGACACTTGTAAAAGTATCGTATAGACCTGACTTGGGAAATATTTTACAAATTCTTACAAATCAACCGACATCAGGTTATACTAAAACTGTTTGGGTATTTAATTGTTAATGGTAGCACACCCAGGGAGAAGATTAAATCTAAGTAAGTATACCACGGACAAATAAATGCGAAATCCTATATACTTATTTGTGTAAAATTATTTTAATAAAGATCAAATACAAACCCAATTAAATTCAAAGTGGGAGAAATCCTTAGATATTTACCTGTAAAATATAGTTTGACCCAAAATATATAGGTAACCGTATTTTCACGGCCGCCTACAGGTGAATGGCCGTAAAAATATTTTCCAATTGATCTTTTAATTAGCAAATAAATAGTTTCTAATTTTGCTTGATTTCATTTACAAAGTAGTTAAGTCATAGAATACTAAAATTCGGAAGTGAATTTCTATCATTCGTATAACGATTAATTCACAAGAATTGAGAAAAGAGTTGAAACTTGAATTAAAAAAATCGATAATTGTAACACGTTTGCAAGCTAGATGTGACATTTCGCTCAAATTAAAGTGAAGGATTTTCAAGTACTCAAGGGCATGTACTATTACGGGCAAAATCTATGGAAAACTCGTTTTAACGACCCTTCTGTTAATTATAACGGTTTCAGTTTTTCAACAATAAAAATTATTCTATCAAAAGGCCGCAAATATTCGCAAATATCTTTTTTTTTAAGTATAAGTTGTAGAGATCAGTATCTGTATAATAGACATAGATAGATACTAAAATGTATAAGAAAAATAGAAAATTCAGTTACTAGAAATAAGAAATAAATAATTAAAAAGAAATCGTTAAATACTAAAAAATAATAAATTAAGATTTATAAAAAAACAAATCAGCCTGTACCTACGTTTGAGATCAATTATTACATTATTTAAAAAATTAACAAGAGCTTATTGTATTAAAGCAGATGTTGCAAGGCAATATACCGTATAACTTCACCAGTTCGGGGACGCGCTAATCGGAATGTCGCCGTCCAAACTGATATTTAATTTGTTTTTTTGTAACTATGTAGGGGCTGTAACTGAACACTGCAACTGAACTAAATACTCAGTTAACAAGAAAAATCAATATTGCCAAACCACAAAATTCCGTCTTTATTGTCAAAACCGTTGCTAATTTACGGCAGCAAGATTTCGCTTATTTTTCGATTTTTCGAAGTTATACTGTATATTTATTCTATAGATGTCAATTGTGGAAAATTCTTTTGACAAAAAGAGACAAAATAATACAAAATTTTAATATGAAAAGATACATGAAATATGAGTATTATTAAAATTACATTTATTCCTAAATAAAAAAATAACTAAAAACATATAAATTATTTAAAAATGTCACAATAATTGGGCTAATAATTTTATAATAGAATTATATGTTTTAAGTTTGCCGGTACGTCTATGTCAGTATACATAGACGTACCGGCCTAGTAAGTCCGTTATTGAGCGTCATCGCGTAAAGAAAAAAACCAAATTATTAAATTTAAAAAATAATTCTAAAATATTAAAAAAATACAATTTCAACACCGACTGAACCATATAAACAATGACGTATAACATTTATGAATGATAAATATTATGAATAGTGACATCCCAAAGTCACTCTTAACGGAAACGTTAAATTAAGAAAAAAGATGTAAGAATTACTATCAGTTTATATTAAACTTGTATAAAACGTTTTATGACTACATACATAATCGCATTTAGATACCAAAATAAAATTGTAAAATCAAGTACAAAATGTATAGAAATAATGTTCTTGTAAAACATTAGCAGAACATTAATAGAATTCGATGTACAAGTTTAAATTAGCGTAGAAGTAGAAAAAAATAAATAAATAAAAATAGATAAGTAGGAGGAATCAGT
The DNA here is from genome assembly GCA_949748235.1 of Platypus cylindrus. Taxonomy (NCBI): domain Eukaryota; kingdom Metazoa; phylum Arthropoda; class Insecta; order Coleoptera; family Curculionidae; genus Platypus; species Platypus cylindrus. The sequence goes on along the minus strand of OX456488.1, from coordinate 17,057,343 downwards.
AATTAAATTGTAGCCTACAATTAATGTAGGCTAGGCAGGTATGATTCAATTCGTAGTCGATTCATTTTCGCACAAATATTCCGAAAATTCAGCAGTATATTCCATAAGTCTGATCAATTCCCGTAAAATAATCCAATCGCGTTCAGCACGTTTTGTATGATTTTCAGATAAATTACGATAGTCTTCTGGCATGATATTTTTATCAACATTATCATTTATTGGGATATTATTTTGGGTAAGAACATCTTCGAGATCGCATAAAACATTTGTTGTCAAACCATATAATACAGCTACACTTTGCTTTAAACGATCCATTCCAGTAATATTCTTATAATCAGATGACATTGCATCAAGTGGTACAGCAAATGTTTGAATTCTCTTGTGGAATTGCAACAACGTTTGGGTACGCTGAAATCAAATAATAAAGAAACAAGTTAGTTTATTGCAAGATATTATGGAATTGGACATGTTAAGTAAACGTTACCCTTACATTTTGTTTTAAGGAATGGAAGTGCTTCAGTTTGTCTTCGAAATCCGGCAATTTTGGTAACCATTTAAATGATGTAGAGGAAAATGTTGTATGAGGATCTAGACTTTTTTTTCTCTGTAATAAAAGAAATAAGAAAATTTAAATCAATCGAAAAGATTTAGAGAAAACAGACTAAACGACCGTTGCTCAAATTGTCCCAAATTTATAGTTGCACTGAACTGAACAATTTGTTTGTTTGTGTGCGTGATGTAATACATTGTTTTTACACATTTTACATGCCTATCTAACAGGTATATTGTACTGAGCATTGAACTGGAGGATGTATAATAATAATAAAAAGAAATAGATATCATTTCGTAGAAGAAGAAACAGTTGCAGGTGTCACAAAAAATCATGTCTAATAAGCGAATTATTTCATGTAGTGTACATAATACAATTTTCAAATACAACATCTGCAACAAACAGGCTGTGCTACAAACCGAACTGCTCGGATTTCAACATACATCCATTTCAGTTTAATGCAAAATATATGTAATAGATTGGTGACGTGTGGTGTGGTGGTATAATATAATGTTAATCGCGCAACCTCCACATCATAATAGAATACATAATATGTAATTAATAAGCATTTTAATGACCTTAGCTAATTTTATTAGAAATTAGAGTTAGGAAAAACCTGAAATTGTTTTAGCAGCAGGACGAGAAATCGTGTGACAAGTTAAAATTGAATTTATAGAATCAAAAAACAACAGTAATGAATCAAATTAAATTAAAAAATCAAATAAAAATAATTAATAAAAAAATTCTCAGAGATTACTACATACCATCAGAAACTACATCTATCTACGTGTGCTGATTATTCTGCATAATTATGTTATATTATCTTAAAATCAGTTAAATCATTTCTTATCTTTATTGTTCATTCGTTTATCGTTTACGTTATCGCACCATTTAATTTACTACAAAATTTTATACGTATTTTACTACTGCAATAAGTACCTATTGAACTATCTCAATCTCTGGCGACCACAAGTCTGGTCTGTATTTGTATGAATTGAAATGAATGTATGAATGAAATGTGACGTTGACTGTAATATCCAAGGCCAATTTTGTTTTATATTTAGTTGAAATATATGTATATATGTATAAGTTGTAAATAAAAATGATTATGAAATTACAATTTGCATGCTACATATGTATGTATTATCGTAAATCGTCTTTTTTATTGTCATCTTTTTCTAATCTTATTGTATTGTTCATTCATCATTAATTAATTATATCTAGATATAGATATGCTCGCGAGATGTTTTTCTAAGCTTTACTAAGGTCAATAGTACAACAATAAATGCTATAATCATAGGCAATAACGATGGGTGTTTGTTGCAATTTAATTTATTAATTACTTTATGGGATAAGGTAAATAGAAAAAAAAAACAGAAACATAAATTCAATATGGAAATAATTGGTAGGCACGTGATTGAATGATTGTAAATTATTATCCTGTTCATATTGTTGAGGAAATATAATAAATAATAACAAACTTATAAAGAACATCATTAAAATGGAGTCTAAAAATCCGCATAGAAAATGCTATTAGTGCACAGATTTTTGATAAATTAAATGATATGAATAATAAGCAGCACATTGAATAAAGAGAGTTTATAATATTTTAAGATTCTTTTTTTTTAATAATCTAAAATCATTAATCTTAAAGCGACTGTAACCAATCTGAGGTTCAATTCACAATCTAAATTTACTCAATTGTTAATCTCTTTCAATTCTCATCATTTTAGTTCATTGAACAACAATAAAGCATTATAAACAATCATATTACACGCAGAATAATAATAATTATTTTACATCTACATATGTTATTTATCAATGCACCTTGATCTGATGCATCCTGCCAAAACAAAAATCAGTGGGTGGGGTGGCGTTAACGTTGGCGGCGGCGGCGGCGGCGGCATCCAACAAATTTCATTGATCGAAACAGAGATGGAGAGTGAAAGAGAGATGACCAGAAGAAGCCAGGAATGTACCATAAAAAAAAAATTAAATCAATCGGACCCGAATGTCAATATACGACTATAAATCACGTGGTATATTAAAGAATTGCAACGACTTCCGATCAGCTTGGACGGATGTACTGCCAAAGAGACATCCGATAGAAAGAAAGATATTGATATCATATCACTGATGGCAATTAAATGAGTGGAAAAGAAATGGAAACTATGATACTAATGTAATGTGTGCTGGTGAACGACGAGAAGGTTCGATTTTCCTTTTTCTTTTTTGTTAATGGTCAATGGTGGTATAACTATATAGATATTTAATGTGAAATGATGTATTGAATACTAATTTCGATTTAATTTTTTTTTTTTTAATTTACTTCTATTGAAGACTCGATTGATTTAAGATATATTTATGGAGGACAAATTTATGGACACAAATTAATAAAATAATTATAGAAAAGCATGGTAGTATCTATAAAAAAGATTTTCTTGTTGATTTTTCCACTTCAGACAATTATATTTTGACAAAATTAATACCGTAATACTTCAGTTTTCGTAATTTTCCACTCTTCGAAATAATATTTCTGTTTAGTTATTGTGCGTAAAGAAAATATTTAATTAATGTAAAACAATCATTCATCATCTCGATAACTTGTTTAGTATTCAATCAAACGCCGCTAATTTGAATTCTTTCACGAATTATGTACATTATTATAGTCATTTTGAACAATTGGAGATCCTGTATAATGAATGAATGGCGCGAATAACATCCTTCCTGTCTACGGGAACAACATTTTCTTGTATACGACCTTTAGAATATGTCTTATTGTAAGGTGTTTTTTTTTTCATTAAAATAAATTTGGTTTAGGTGGATATATAGATATAAGTAATTGTTATCTAAACTCTGTCTCTTCTGTTTTTTGCAATTAATACCCCCTTTAATTTAGTTAATTTGTATACGGTTATTTAGTTAATTGTAATCGATTTGCACTTACTAATTCCTCCAGAATATTTTTCTGGAAATCTTCTTTGGCAAAATTAGCGGCATTCCTGGCACCACGTCCAACATATAACATATTTGTTGAATTGATTTCATTTGGTATTGGTCCACTTGGCGCCGATGGTAAATTACCACATGGTATCACCCATCGTTCAAGTTCTTCATTCTTATCATCACCATTACTTTCTGCCATTCTTTTAAATGGCTGTGCGTAGGTAAATGGAAGTGCCAAAATGAAGAGGTAGCAAATTAATGAGAGATACCCAACACTTTGGAATTCTGAAAAATAAAAAAAATACAAATAAGTATTTGTTTCAAATAGATATCTATCTATGTATTAATGAATCTAAATTCACTTTGGATGAGAAACCATCTAAACAATTTCAAAATGAAAATAAAATTCGTAATGGTCTAATTCGTGATTCATTTGATGTTATTGTCAAATTAAATGTCAGTGACAGATGCCATTTTAAAACTATAGACGTAGTAAGCAAATTGCGAAGAAAGAAAATTGTAAGCACATCATTTTTCTATAAATTGAATATGCATCCCTTCATACATTCATTTATAATTAATGTAATAATCCAATAGTAATACATGAAAAATATAAAAACGTATGTCACGGAATCGTAGCTATAGTCCCCCTATGTTATTAGCACAATTTACATGATTATATGGTGGTTAATAAATATTTAAGAATATCAACAATTTCCTAACAATGATTTAAAAAAAGACACAAGAATTCTTCTACCTACATAACATATGATGTGTGCTGCTATCTATCAAAGTGCTGTCCACAGCTATAGGTCTTATAACTTTTGTTGGGGTCAAGTTTTGTTTTGTTTTTTCTTTTTTTTGTTTTAAGTAATAAAAAGCAAAAAAAAAGTTAGTTTCTCACGGGTCTCTACCTCTTTATAGTATACTTGTACGTATATGTGTAATGTCCACACACAACAATGATCATCATCATATTTAAACAACATGTTTCGTTATATTATGATGTGTCCCGTCTTCAAATAAGACCATTTCACCTATACCTACTTTGCTGTGTAGTATGCGTATTACATATTTCTTTGGTCGGCGACACTAACTTGATTTTCATTAAAAAACTCGACTTTTTTTGTTTTTTCATTTATTATTTTCTTCTTTTTTTTTATTAAGTATTTAATGTATGCGAGAGAAGGTTTTATGAAGATGGTTATTTAAGATAAAAAGGCAAAAAAAAAGGAAGAAGAAATATGTCACTGCGATACCTACCAAAATACATGTGTGTTGGGTTTGGGAGGTACTCATTTTTCATGCTAATTTTATTACAGGAATATTTCAAAGTTATTTTTTTTATTATCTACTTTAAAATGTCTTTAAATGTTAAAAAAGAGGTACAGGTGGATAAAGAATGATTAATAGAAGAAATGTAGATCTATTATAAATACCAGGGGAAGTACTAGAGAAGCGGGGAACTTATAGTTAAAAAAATTAGTGGTGATTGTTTAGAAACATATGGCTTTTCAATTTCAAAGTGACTAGAAGTTACTCTGATACAAAAAAGCCTTTGTATTTGATCCATAGAATTTATCGTAACGAGGGCAGTTTCAGCAAAAGTTTGCCATCTCCTTCAGGTTCCACAAATTATATTAAATGATTCAGTCCATAGACAAAGCGATTTGTCAAAATGATTCCAATTTTTTTTTTTTTTTTTTTTTTTAATTTGCCATAAATATCTCTATAATCGCTTGACAGGAACAACCATCTGCTCGCTCATAAAGCACCTATTGCGTTTACTTTACTTACAGTACTTAACTTATGTCATGTTGTTTCTCTTCATTTTTTATTTTATTATCTCCACTCATCATTATGATGAGTACTTAAGAGTATTTAACTTTGAGTGTTAATGTTTCATAATTACTCCTATTTTGCTATTTACCCGCATTTTTCTTGTACATTTTTCTATATAGCATTAATAATTATTTTTGTAAAATTACATTCAGGTGCGCGAACAATCTAAGTTATTCGTCTTAGTAAGTCGAATAGTAAAATAGATGAAATTTATTTGAAAGAATTTTTTTTTTCAGCTTAATTATTTAAACTATTAGATTTTTTTTTTAAATTTAATTATGGAGTTTTTCTTCTAGCTACCCAATAGGTACTGTTGCAATTTGCAACATTAAGAAAAAACAAATAGTTTTGTTTGGATGCGCGCAATTGTAACGGATTGTTTTCTTTAATTTTTCTTTTTTTTTATAAGTATATGTAATAGTTTTGCTACATTGAATACGGTAATTTTATTTTATTACAACAAATTGCAATAAAAATGGGACATATAACCGTTGAGATTGTTTATGAGTATAGCAATACACAACTAGGTATTTAAGTATAGTCCGTTCAGTTTTATCAGATATGTACATTATTTTGCTTGCTACACACATTTCATGCAAGTGCGGCAAATCGAAAGCGAAAGACTTATTTTTAAATGTTGTCTACTTCCAAGTGGTGTGGCACAAAACGATTTATGAAACAAAATTGGATGAACTATACTTAATTTAATTTGACTTGAATTGTAATTAATATAATAATTTTTGATCAATAAATTGTCACACTCAACTCAATCATATACATACTCAATGCAACAATTCAATATGGAATACTTTCAAAAAATTTAAAAAAAAAACTTGATTTTAATCGAATACAGTTCAATTACATTTGATTCTATCCATATGTATCTATTTATGTATAATAGCTTTGATTTAATTGACCTTGCTTTAATTACCTACACACAACTAAACAAATCAACGACCAGGTGAGACGATCATATACATATCTATATACACATACATAAGTAGATAGATGTAGGTAGGTATGTCATGTTTTATAATTTGGAATGCAAATGCATGAAACAACAGAATAAATTTAATATAATTTCAATTAAAATTTAGAACCGAATTATTTAATAAGCCACTGATTTATTCTAAAAATTTGTAAAATGTATGATAATAATAATAATAATAATAATAATAATAATAATGGTAATGGTAATACTTATTATTATTACTTAAGGCGGGACTCGATTTTAACAAAGCTGCAACAGGTAAACATTCAACCAATGACCGAGCTAGAATAACGTAGAATAAAAGAGAGAGAAGAGAAGGAGTAGAAAAGGGAGAGAAGCACGACAAGCTGTTCGCGGAATTGTTATGAATTTTCTAAAGAATTGGGGATGACGAAACTGAATACATAACTTGAGCTTGTACATTTCGTAGAATTTACTACATAAATACGAGAAAGAAAGAGAATTGATAAATAACTGTGAGAGCAACAGAGCAAAATATCTTTTTCTTTCGCTCTCTCTCACTCTCTAGTTTAAATAATCTTTCCAACAGCATGCTGAATATAACCGCACTGAAATCGATCGATATTGAATGAATGATTTGTTGAATGGTGTTGATGATTCAACACGTAAAGATTGTGTTTGTATTAAAAAAAAAATTATGCTTGGAATTTTGACGGGAAGGAGGGGATGGCGGCAAGAGGATAGAAGTGTTACAGTTATTACTAAATATTTATAGCTTTTAAATAGATAAAGAAACTCGTCAGACTTTTTTTTTAAATTTATTTAAATTAATAATCATTATTTGTGTCGTGTAATATTGTGCAATTTAGAAAAAATCGTAGAGATCCGGTATTAATTTGAAAATTACGATAAAGATTTCAATTTAGTGACGGTGCGTGTTTAATTTAAATTAAAAATATGCAATTATTACAATTCATGTATATATGTTGATACTTATGCACTGATTACTCATCTTCTCTTTTACAAGCGAGATGAGATAATTATTAATCAAGATTTGATTGAATTAAATTTGTATAGTGCTATATGCTCATTGCATCATATTCTATTTTATGGAAATGTATTTTTGTATGAAAAATAAAACTTAAATTAAATAAATACCTATGAAAATCAATTTGAATTCTCCTATTGTTATATTATAAGTTTTAAATTATTTTCCTACTTACTTTTTCTAGTTTTTGGCAATTTTTCTATTGTCCCACGATTTACTTGTTCTTCATTATTTTCTATTACTTTCGTTCTCTCTGAAGAAGTCAAAGGACAGTATTGACCATACCAATTATTATTAGTTGATAATTGATCATCTTGTATATTTATCAAATTTATTATATCAGTTCGATTACTTATCAATGGCAACAGTCTTGGACATTTATTACTTACTATATCTTGATTAAATTTACTATTATTAATATCTTTATGGCAATTCGTAATAGAGGAACTTGCATTGGAGGAATTTTTTAATAATAATTGACTAGTTGTGTCATTAATTTCATTGAAACATGGTAATACTGTTAATCTAGATTCGCGTTGTTCAATTTGTTTGAGTTTTTTGAATTGTTCGGGTTCTTCTCGATACCTCATATATTGTGTTTCTAATTCAGCCACTGATTCTGAATCGATTAGTTTATACATTATTAATTTAGGTCCTGTTGTAGAAACTTTCCGCAAAAAAGACAAAAATATGTTATCAACTATTAGTCACTAAGCGTTACCGCTACCGTCGCCGTTGCACCGCGAAACAATAATGCTCAAAATCAAAAAAAATAAATAAATAAATACTTAAATAAATTAAATTATTAAAGTGGATTTGTGTGTGGTGGTATAGCCCCCGCGGATATATATTAAAAAACACCGGTATTATTATATACTCTTATGATATAATAATAATAATAATAACATACGCGCACAAGTCTAGTAGTAGTAAAATACTCTAGGTAACAATAGTAGTACTATTACGTACACCCAGTGCCATTCACTAAAAGCAACTTGACTACTTCGTGTATTTTATTTGTATGTGTATTATTATCTGTGCAAGTGATTATATATATGCCTACCTATATATTAAAGAGGAGTGTCAGAAAAATTTGGGCGTGGCAAAACATCAAAAAGAACTACAATAATAAAAAGGAACAATTTAATGTCATAAAATAGGAACGAATTGAATGAATTGTATTTAATAGTTATGAATGGAAACAAAAAAAGCAGCATGCTGCGATGCGCTTTTTTTGTGACGGTATTGTGTGAATAAGAACCCCAAAATATTTCAGAACTTGTAAATTGGGGTAGTAACGTTGGGTGGTTTCACCGAATTTATCAATGGCTTAGGGTAGAATCAAATTAGTAATCAATTTATATATTTATAAGCTAGATTTATTATATTTAAATAATGCAACTTCTATTTGGCGCCAATAATATTAGTCATAAGGTTCTATAGGTACATTTTTTCTTCAATTTTCAGATAACATTCCTTCATTTTTAGTTTCATTATTTCATTCATTTTCATTAAATATCCGGAAAAATTATCACCTACTTATTGGATATCTAAGTATTATTCATCTCTGCTTGCACGAGAATATTAATTTTAAGATATTTCCCATTTACAAATTGACGTCATTAATTAATTAATCGGTTAAGAATCTCCACTAATAGAAACAAAAAAATATGTTTCATGTTGGCCAGCACAAATGCTTTCATCTCGTATAATTTATTCAATATATGAAAAATTATTCAACAAAAATTTTCAGAATATGCTCTGACGACAGAGATGATGATGATGATCATGATAATAATCATAGCTTAAATTCTTCTCATTATTATTATTATTATTACATAAGTAAAGTAAGTGTGTTTCAGTTCTCAATTTAAAAAAAGTCTTGATGCAAAATTTGGGAATTTCCAAATGAATTTTACAGCTGGCAGACAAAATCGGCGACAGTAAATGGATTAGAAATCATTTTTAAACCATAAATGAATCGTTTTTTTAAATCCAAAGTTAGATACACGTATAAGTTGGTGTAAGGCAAATCCGACATATTTTATTGGGACTAATCTAGAAAAAACTCTGACAATTATTACAAATTTATTTTATTTATTTTTAAAGGTAAAAATCACATAATAGTGTTAAATTTTTATTTGCCTATACTTAGGTATACATATAATTGTATATTGTATTTCAGTCGCTTACTATGAACCATCAATTGTAAATGTCAGATTACCATTATCAGATAGATATAGATCTACATATTTAAACTGCAAAAAAACCATTCGCTTTGTTGTAGTGAAATTTACCCATTGCAAATAAATACATAACTATTTTAATAATGTTATTTAACTAATCTAGTACAAACCTGTAGAAAACCAGAAATTAATTACATGCCTGTACGTACTGATGAATTGGTTTATTACTGAGTATTAGATAATTCAAAGAATTTACATTGACTGAAAAAATCCATGAAAAAATCGAAGAGAAATTGAAAACAAAAAAAAATTGAATCCCCAATGATGAAATAAATAGACAGTTTATTAAAAGTGAAAAAAAAAAAATGTAACAAAATTCAAGATACCTAGTAATGGAAATGATATTTATGACCGTAATAAATAATCGTATTGGTTGAATAGAATTTTTTTCCGGACGATTGATTTTTTTCAATATCTGACACCGGTATATAGGTATATTATATACCTATATTACCTATATTAATTTCGAATATTATTGTTAATGCCATGTTTCTTCTTTTGCACAAGTCAAGTATTTGAGTCTATTCAATTTTACGTCAGACTCCATGGTGATACTAAACTTTATTTAATGGCTGCTTCTTTTTATTCCTTTGACATTTTCACTACTATTTTACGCTTTCCTGACATTCCACTATTGATCTTTCTTATTCCCATATACTGTCTAGATACTTTCTATTTGCACCATTTTCAAATTGTTACTTATTCCACCACCCTCATTAAATTAAGTCAATCCATATCCACCTATCCATTCGCAAAATTACGACGACACATTGGGGACAACAACCCAATCAAAAAAGATATTACACAACATCATTACGATTTCATTAACTATAGCAAAAAAAGAAAAAAAAAAAACAAAAATCAGTTATAAAGATGAACTTCGAAAGCTCATTTAGGGTATAATTAAAAAATTATTAAAGCCTATTATACGTCATTATTATTATTATCATTATTATTATTGTTGTTTAACGTCATACCACCCATACTGGAATATGTATTGACAAAATAAAAAAATAAAAAAGAGGGAAGAAGCAACACTGAAATATGTACGCTTATTATTTGTAATTATTATTATTATTATTATTTGCTAAAAATGATAATTATTATTATCATCATCCGACATACATCGATTTCAAAGATTTGTTTTTGTTTTGTTTTTTTTGTAATCGTTAATTTATATGCAGGAGGTGAAAAATGATTCTCACACGAGCCAACTATAACATTATTACATTTACAAATAGATACATAATTATAACATTATGAATTATTGAAGAAAATTTAATGACGTATGGTATTTTTTTCAAATTAGCTTGTAACATATTCATTCATTATTTTGCAGGTTAATATTGAATTTTCTACGTCAGAGAATATTGAAAAACAATGCAATAACCATATACATGAATTGTTTAGAAAATACGAATAAAAATAGAAAATGTGCATATAAATTTGCAATACATTTTTAAGGATGCTTCTTATCGTATATTTAAAATTATGTATATACAGTTCTTATTTGTACTAGGTACTAATTATATGGGAAAATAATTTTATTTTATTCTATTTCAATTTATTTCTGATTCTTATATAGAATTTAGTGAATTCTTTAGTTTTAACAAATTATTCAGCAATAACAATAATCCGAATCAATTCGTCAATTAACGAGATTTTGACACCAAATTTAATCCTGCATCAAGATTCTGATGTCTAGCACATATAGACGTTTGAAAATGAAGCTTTTATTTTTTACTAGCGGAAGTACCCGACTTCGTTCGGGGTGAATTCCCGGACTGAATACTATGAGTACTCAAACTTACGTAAATTTCACAATTGTAACGTGAAATATAAGAGAAAAAAGAAAATTGGCAACGTCGCAATATTTCTTTTCGTTCTCGTCCGGGTTGAGTTATTAATTGAAAATCTGTATAAGACAGAACTCACAATCAAACCAAACAACCCGTTATAAATTACAATTATCTGTAATACTAAACTTAATTACGACCAAACTAAGCGGCCCGTTATAACTCCGAATCAACTTTAAGGCAGAGCTGATCACCGGACCAACCAACCCGTTATAAATCAGAATTTTCTCTAAGGCCAAGTTTACGACCGAACCACGCCGCCCGTTATATATTAGAATTTTCTATAAAGTAAAATTCATAACCAAACCAAATTTACAATTGCCTTATAAAGAATTCTGATTTATAGCGGGTCTGTTTGGTTTGGTTCTTGGTTGGTTAGATTGTTTAACAATTAATTCCTATTTGTCTACAACATTTAAGCATGAATCTTTTAATTAAGGCAACGCGGTAATACATTTATTGTAAATAATAGTTCAACAATTTGTTGGATTTGAAGATGAAGAAAAAGTAATAAAAATAATGACTGGTATAATGTGATGAATTGGCTTAAACAGCTCTGGTCGTAAGCGTGAACCGTATTTTGTACGTTTGTGTGTCCAGTTCGAGCAAAATACCGGACCCCCAACCGTCTACTTTACGTTCGCACTCGACGATACACAGAAAGGAGGCATCATCATGTGTTTCATTGGACATACTTTAGAATTTTATTACTATAAGATTTATTTCGTACATACGTACACTTGAAATGTTATCAATTTTGTATATACATATATTAAATTGATCAAGTATTGATTGACATATTCAATTTTTATTATACTTATCATAACATTGATATGATAATGAATTTCTTTCTAAGGAAAGAATACGAAAAATAGGCGAAAAAACGAATTGACATGCTAGCACGAAAATAAGTAAGTAACGTATTGAAAGTTGGAAGAAATTACAGGAAAACGTACAATCAAAACGCCAGATCTACATAAAAAAAATTAGATCTGACTCAACCGTATTAGCAATTAACAAAAAAAAGAACGTAACTCAATTGCGACCATGAACTTCAAAAGCTGATCTTGAAAAAGTTCTCTAGTTACATATACTATAGCCAAACTACTGTCAGCTACCACTCTGATCGATTATACTAACTTTATGTGTCAAACAAATACGTAGAATTAACTAATGATGATGATGATGGTGGCGGTGGTTGTGTTGTAGACCAGAAGTATAATTTTCAGACAGAACTAAAATAATTATAAATATGAAAATATGATTGAAAAGTATCAAAAGAAGACAATCTGGTTTTTTTAATATTATAAAAGAAGTGTAATTTCAAATGACGCCAATACAATTTTATTGTCTATAAGTGTGAGTGAATAGATGATTTTTAATGGGTGTGTATTTAACATAGATATAAAATTGAAGAAAAAAAATTAGTTTTAGCAGTTTTAAAATAGATTTGTGAAATATTAATGTCGGAATTACCATTTCACCCGAATATTTTCCATATTAGGTATGCAAAATGTCTTTTGAGGGAATTACTACAAAAGTTTAAATACAAATTTGATTCAAAAAAATACCTTTACAAATATACTTTTAAAAAATACTTAGCAATACTATAGCTGTAATAATAATAATAATAAAATTTAGTATGCTCAGAGAATTCAAATCATCTTGTCTCATATAGTACTAGTATACATCATTTTCGATCAAAGACTGTGAGTCTTCTGTCGTATGCAAATTCTCATTGATTTGTTATGCGAAATAAGTCGAATGTAACTTATGGTATAAATCTATAAATAAAGATAATTTGTGTGAATGAAATTATAACGCGATTAATGTGATTTATCGTGCTCAATAAATACCTGTTTAATAGTATAATTTTATAGGAAAATACGAACTAGGTATAATTTCATGTTATAGTACCGCTACCTGCTGTGAATTTTACTTACATCTACAGGTGTTAGGCGGCATATCACCTTTTATCTCAATAGCCCAATTATTGACCAAAAAATATTAATTATTTTTTCAAATACAGTAGATCCATTAAATATCTATTTAAATTTCATTTAAATAGAACCATTTATTATCCATCTTGTTTTATGTGTAGAAATATACTTAAATTTTAATTCATTTAGTAGTACCACATTATGATATGAAAACGCTTCAAATTGGCAGCCCGTTTATTAAAATACATAATAAGTTTCTCATCTTTAGCTACACCTGTGGCATTCGGGATCATCAGTGTGCTTCTTTAATTGTAATTTTATTAATAATCAGCTTATAAATGAGCTGAAGTTGAATGAAATTTTTTCTAACCGTTCAAAATCAGGTAGATACTTATTTCTTAATTTTTCTAAAAAATAATAGAATTTAGTAGTAGTAGTATTAAAGTAGCAGACTAGATACATACGGCTTTGCCCTCAGTGAATTTGTAATCATGAATAAAATTTGATATTTTCCACCTGCTTTTGTTAGTTTATTAATTTTCGATTATGTATACTTGTATACTATGCATTAGTTTTATTTCATCGACTTGATTTATTTATTCATTCGGCGGTAATTTTTGCAGACCGAGCAATTTCCTATGTTCTTTAGGATTCTTTAAGTTCGTAAACGAATAGGAAAGATTTGGACATTTTTTTTTCCAAATTTTTAAAACGTGGGAATTTCGTGCTTAGGCCGTTTTTGATTGATTTAAGTCTATGGTTCTTATAACAAAAGGTTTCACTTTGCACAAGGTTAATCTTGTTGCTATCTTATTATAAACTGCTGAATAATATTTTTTAGTTCGTTATTTTGGATTCTTTGCAGTATTTAGAAAGGGAATTCATAGCATTGTTGGATAACAAATAGGTCTGTCAATCTTTGACAGTTTTATGTGACTTGTCTCAATTGTCATTATTAATCTTTGAACTGAATTTATGATTACCTAACATAATATAAATCTACGACTGATCCCCTGGTGGTCCCAGAATAAAGACCGTTCACAATCACATTTTCTTTTCGTAAACTGACAGCTCAACTATCAATTAAATGTGATAGATATTGATATTTTCAAATCAAACTAACTAGAGTTAATTTTATATCAGAATAAATAATTTTTTTTGAGGTTACAATTCTATTTAATTAATTACGTTTTATAGAATTATACTAATTTACTTTCAACTATAAGCTAGACTGAATTAGTCGAAATAATATAGAAGGCAAAGTAATGCAAATCGTTGTTTATTTACAGAAATAAATTGTAGTTTCCTATATTTCTTTTTCAATGCCGGAAAATTAGGTCATAACCTATTTTCATAATGTTGATTATAAAAATAAAAATTACCTTATCCATTTTTTCGATCGACATTCCGCTCGGTTGAAAATTAGGTAAATATATATTAGAATTAATAAATCTATCATCCATCTAACTACGTATAAAAAAATATATGTTTGAATATTGCTTGTAGTATAGATATTCTGATTTTATAATTATTACATTTAAAATTAAGTTGTTTCCAATTAAAGCATTAATTTCGTCTTTCCACGACGAAACAATATCTTTTCGAAGGTAATATTTATAATAAAGGCGACAACTAACACGATGTTGAGATACCAGATATAATTTTTTGGCCGAATAGCCAATAAATTACAAAAAAAAACGCATCGTTCTCCCGTTTTTTCCATTCATTTCATTAACACGATAAATTATCACCATCAAATCAGAGACAATGAAAGCTGAGATGAAGATGCCGGACCTTTTTTCCTTCATTTTATTACTATTATTATATTTTGTTCTTTACGAAAAACTATGTCATCAAAGAATTACATCTTCTTTTTCTCCTTTTCGTGTGTGGCGTTTCTTTTTTTTTTGTATAAACGCAGACCAAACTACCATCGGATGTAATAAAAATTACGAAGTATCATTTATGCATAACATCACATACGCACATTCATTTCATTTTTACAGATATATAAAAAAGATAGCAAAGATAGTTTGGGGTAGGCTTGTCCATGTACACTACAAAGATCTACCCGAAAAAAAAAAAAGAAAAAGTAATAAAAAAACAACAACCCAAAATGACCTTATAAAAGCTCATAAACTTAAAAAATATTAACCCCATTATCAATATATTTTCAAGATTTTAGTAAAATTAAATTCCAAATGTTGGAAAATGTTAAGCAGGCCCAAAAACACGTTTCATATAATAAGTTTTAGTGGTTTTGATTATCTTTACGTTTTTGTGGTAAAGTTTCTTTATACATATACGACTAGTCGCTATTTGCTACTCTATAATGAGCTCGTCGCCAATGATCAGTTCAGTTGGATTCAGTTTACTTACAATGTCTCACTCTAGTGAATTGTCCACTTACTGTTCTAGAACAGTAAGTATTTTGAATATCGGCATAATCGGTGAATGTAAGATATTTCCGATTCTAAATCGTAAGTTTGGATGTATTGTTCGATTTAAATTGAAAGCTTACATCCCTCTGTGAATCTTCCATCGCTGTAACTTTACATCGATGTAAGGGATTTTACAGAATCGCACCATAAGTTCTAGCTTAATTATCAATGGCATAATCGCAATCTTAAAATTATAACTGGTTCCTCACCAAAAAATTATTATATTTCGGCAAAATGCCCTACTTTTTTTGATATATACTATTTATTTCCATTTTGTTTTGTAGGACAATGAAGTGGTTAATATGATTTTATTTTCGTCATTGGGGTGGCACCCCTAGTCGGATTCCTTTGGTTAGGCTTTGGTATATACCTTTGGATTGGTTTGTGGCAGTAAATAAATCAAATCTAATAGACTTGTAATATTAAATAATTATACATAGATCATTTTAACTTTGTGACTAAAATAGAAATAAATAAATAAAAAATAATTCTGTAATTAATTGATATTTATATTATATAAAAGTAAATCTTTGATTAATCTTGTGTAGCCATACTACGCACGGGCCACTCTGTCCATAATAATTCTCATTGAATAATACTAATCATTGAAAGTGATCTAGAAGACATCATCAGAATAACTGGATAGCGTCCAAAAACTATTCCTTGGAAGAATCGTTCAAATGAACGATGTGCGCATCCTTTTCCTTTCCGTTTTATTATTGTTCCTCATTCTTTTTTTTTTTATTTGCTTAACTGGATATGATCATTCACACAGTCAAATTTTAAGAATTTTAGCTCCATGGCGCTAAAACTCCGGCACGTTTTTTTACCATTTCTTTTTTGTTTTTCGAGAATTCGAAATGAAATGAATAGATTGTAAGTATGAACTTTTTTTTTTTGGTTGTATAGGATTTGGTATCTAGAAGAGTATTCATGGCATGGTTGGATAATAAATAGGTTAGACAATTTTTGGCATTTTTATGTAACTTATATAAACTGTTGACAATATTTGAAGTGAATTTATGGCTGCCTAGCCTGCCTAATATGATATACATATATCTACCATCGATTAAATCCACAAGATTTGTTTTTATAACTTTTAAAAGAATTTTTACTAGTTTTTTGTATACTATTTATAACACTGATTATTTTGTACTAAACCTATGATAAATTTTTGTTAATTGGCAAGTAATAACTTTAGAGACTGATTAACAAATGTTAAATAAAGATCCTTACGTAATTAACATTGGTAATATCGTAATTTTTAGTTCAGAAGACTAGAAGTGAGGTCGCCTCTGTAAGTTTTTAGTTTTGTCCTATGGTTTGAACCCTCTTAGAGATTTGACTATAATATCTACCGCTTTATTCACGATCCATTGGTGGTTCGTGAATAAAGGCGGTAAAAATTGAATTTTATGTCTCTGAAACCTCTTTTCAATATTATGCTTCCATTGTTAACATCATTCAGTTAACCAATTGAGAAATATGATTTGTCTAGCACAATAGTAACCCCATTTAAATATGGCTGTTAAATATATTATATTAATATAAATATCTATTATATTCCTATATCGATACTAATCTTTCTATTTTAAAATCGATTTATTAGTATCGAAAAATCATTTTTTACTACTTTTACTACATTAATACTACGACCGATTAGTTAAATCACTTCGAGTTAAATTGTAGACGATTTAATCGATGATTGATTTTCATGGTAATTAATTTAGCCTTACTATGTTATGGCCGATGTTATGATCTTAAATTTATATTTTGCAGGTATAGTATAAATAGTATAATCCATTTTACCTGTGAAGTATAATAAGTTTAAAATCTTCCATAATTTCTTTCAACTTTGGTGATGTTTCAGTTAATACAATCCAATTAATATAAAAAAAATTAAATAATTTGATTGACAATCGATTTGTCGATCGACATCTATCAAAGATAGATTCTTTTCTCTAAATGATTCGATTATAAATGCTTCTGTCATCCCAGTATATTGGAGTCAGTATATAACACATATAATCGCAAAATAATCGCCTTTGAAGTCGTAAATATTCTATTTCACATTTATGGTATGATGTATGAATTGGTATATCACCGAATAATCAATCTGATAGCGGATCGAATTTTTAGTCGATTTCCGTCAAAAGTAAAAAAAAATTGATTCTTAGAATCAAATTACAAACCTCATAAATCCAAATACGGTCGGTAAATAATGACATCAGACTTAGGGCTAGGGGGCGAAATACCAATTGTAAAACAGCATGATACTTTATTTGGTGATGCCGCCACATTTCCTTTCAAAATTTGTTCATGATTGTCCACGACAATTTGTAAAACGTAAATTTTCATTTTCAAAACGTCATTCTATTTCTACTTTTGCCTAGAGGTCCACCTTGGTTGAATACAATAGAGAGAACTCCCTGATAAAAGAAGTTTTAAACTCTGCATGCTGGTGTTTTCATTTTTAGAATCTAGAAATGGCGAGTATACCATTAAATCTTTTTCCATATACTGATTTGTAATGTTTCTATGTTACGAATTTGCGTTAAATTTGCTTTATAAATTATATTTAATTATATTTCAAGTTTTATGTTTTATTTAACAAAATAATGATACCTTCGAAAAGAATACAGTAAAAAAAAAATAAATAAATAAAATAAAAAAAAGCACACCAAAACATATTTAAATTTGCATTTTCATTTAATGAAAGCAAAAATTAAATAATGCAGTATACCTACTGGTGATTAATATAACAATTTTCATAATTGACGTAGAAATTCCAGCAGTGACTATACCTATCTATATTATACCATCCTGTGTGACTCAAATATTGTTGTAAAACAAATATCCTTGTTCAGGACACATTTTGTTTTGTTCTTAGCAACAAAACAAACAATGATGAAGATCATGATGATGGTTATAAACAATTATTTCACACAAAAAATAAACCCAGTAACGGTACACTGTACCAAAATAATACAAGGATGTATTAATAATGTTAACCTGAGCAACGCAAAAGTTTCCTGCTTGACCGGGTATCGATGTCTATAGCAATAGAATAGAGTTTTGTTGGGATTGTTTTAGAAACGGGTGTATATCTACAGTATTTGGGAATCTTGATGGAAATAAAAATGTTTGTCATTTTTAGCTAATATTTTTAAGCAATTTTTTTTTTCTCATTTATTTATTGTATTTCTATTCACTGATTTATGCAAGACCTGTAAACCTGATTATATATATATAAATTTTAATAAATCTATATAATAAAAGTGAATGTTGTCTGTTGTTTGTACGGTGTGCAGTTTCCCAATTCGACCACCAGATAGCAGCACTGCAGTGCTTACCAGGTGGTCAAATACATTAATTAATTACATGTAGTCAATACAATTAAAACATTTATTTATTAGGCTTTATTTTCGCGGTGCTAATCCGGACAGAGTTGGAGTACTCATAGTAATCAGCATGGAAAGTCACCCCCGGACGAAATCGGGTTTAGACACTAGTAATATATATTTTCTAATGGCTGTATCAACATATAGTAGTTAGTATATAATATAGTATATATTATATATATTTATATTATAAGTACATATTATGTACTTATAAGCAGGCACGTAAATAAGTGAAAGTTGCTTCGGAATTCGGCGGATTCTAACACGCTAGACTTGAATCTTCAAGATTCGTCAGACACGCACTCAAACACACGCACACATCGATAATAGAAATATCTACTTTTTTTATGTCATCGATTGTTCCTACATACATACTTATTAAATTAAATATTTATTATTAAAAAGCAAACATGGAGTTGAAGCTCAGATTAATTAGAAAATGAATTAAATATATATATTGAAAATGCCATGTATTTCCGTGCCATTTTTCTAATGGTTATACTAAGTTTTTTAAAATTAAGTTTCATTGCCTTATGTAATGTCAAATAATGACATATCTTTTATAGTATACATAGAGACTTAGTATATTAGCGGGAATTACTCTGGACTTCAATTTTATGAAAATTTTCTATAACAAGATTAATAAAAAATAATTTACTAATGCAAATAATTAGAGGTACATCTTATAATCGCAAGTTTAGAAATATACTAGACTATAGTGAATATACAAAGGCTATGTACTCATTTTAGAATTATCATTATTTCGACTAGATTCGGATTGTTCTTTTCTGCCTAGCTAAGTCGATAAACGTTATTATAATAAAATATATACACAATAATTAATTATGCGAATAATGTCTCACTCACAGTCAAATTTTAAATTTCCTGTTGGCGGTAATGATTTTTATTGCCGAAAGAATTTAAGAAATTAGCGGTATATCCAAACGTATGTTAAGCACCCAGTGGCCGAAATACACAGCAGAACGCCGACGGGGGTTCTCGTGCGAAAAGTCACGTGCATTTTTTATAAACACCAGAACAGGGCCAAAAGAAACAAAAGGAAAATTTAATTGAGCGATGATTTGAACAGAGGAACCTGGGTCCTGTGCATGGTGTTCCCATTGACCATTAAATTTAGACATCCTTATTTTTTTTTTCTTTGACAAGCCGACAGTATTATTTAGATATTTCAGATGTCTACAATATTATCACAGCTTTAATGGGGCTCGTTGTACACTTGGTTAAAAAGGCGGAAAATTTTTTTAAATCAACGTTTTAACAATTTTATATTTTTTATATTTTTCTATATTTATTGTTTGATTTAAGGTTTTCAATGAAATCTTTTCGAATACTTAATGCATGAATTTCACCTTCGATTATAACTAGATATATGTAAAACGAAGAAGTAAATTTACTACAGTAAAAATTCCATTCAGAAATTTTGATCAAGGACGGATCGTATAATAAGTATGTGAACGTTCAAAGATCACAAAGAAGCGCGTTTCAACATGTTAAACAAAAAAAAATTCCAAAATTTTTTTTTCGGGGCTTAAATGTAAAACAGGAACTAAATTATGAAATATCAGTATGTGCAATATTTTTTCACACATACGCACAACGCATATTTTTCTTACTTGTTTAAGTAAAACGTTGTCGAGAAAATAACCAATACAATATGCTGTATCATTCCTTGTTTAAAAAAAAACGACAATTATTTGCGCTGAACACATATACGTGTCTACATCGAGAAATATACTACTGGGATTTACCAAATACACAATAATGAATAGTCATCATAGCAAATACCTATCTACCGGGAGTACATTTCAAAAATGCCCAACTTGGATTTGTCGGGAAAAAGAAAATTTGTTAAATATTGCCAAGACACCCTAAAAAGTGTTATTTGGGCAGAACGACTTTCTACATTCAAATGAATCGCTCGTAGTAGCACTGGGAGCCAGAGACGATCAGATTGAGAATCTTAAATAGTAGGAGTCATCGAGAAACGATAGAGTCAACGCAGCATAAGGTAAAAAATGCGTTACTCTTAAAAATAACATAATAAAACATCTATTTCTTATATGTGCCCCATACAAATTTCGTAATTTATTATGTTCTTTATTATGTTATGCTGATCAATTCTAACTAGACCGCTACTAGATGCGCCACAAAAGTATCAATGAGTGATATCTATTCAAAATATCTTATATTGCCGGCAACTAGCCATTTTAAATATCGTTTGTCGGTTTATAATAAAAGAATGAATGCAATTCGATTATTTTATACACCGATTCGATATGGTCGGACTATAACATTAAAAAAAATAAATAAATCAAATAAGAAAATATAGATATATATTTTATGTATACGTGTAAACAAAAAGCACACTATACAATCTGTATGAATTTAATGGTATGCGTCTTATATGCGATTAATATCTGTATTATTAAGTATAAAGAATAATGCGATCGTATTGTGCTTCTAGCGCCATAGGACTACCAGAAAACCACCGAAAACCCCCAAACTATCAAAAATATATTGATCATTCATCATGTTATGTGGGCCACACATACAGTTGATACAATACATCACACATGTATAGTATGATATACGATAGTATATAGTATGATTCTACATCTAGACTTTTGATGAAGCCGTATTCTTGATTGAACAATAAATCTTTTATAAGAAGAAAAGTAATGTATTCTCGGGCATAACACACACACACACAGTCACACACCATACAACTAATAGGTAAAAACCATGAATATATACGGGGGCGTTAAAAACATTATTATTATGCATTTCGCCCACAATTACTTCCTGTATCTGCATGTACTCGTATCGTATGTATGTATGTATGTTCTGTTGATATACACATATATATATATAGATTTAAATGACATGAACCACATTTGAAACCACACTCATTGATCTGTCACAAAGTAGTTTGCTATGTAATATTTTTATCGTAGAAAAAGTATTGTAACAGTAAAAAAAAAAGACAACAACACGAAGGAGAGCAACAGGCTGCAGGAGTATTATGGATGGATAGCAGCAGAGTGTGACAGGACAGGTGGCTTTTGCTGTTAATGTGATATACAGATAGATATAAGTTTTGCTTTAATATAATATTGTTATTATAATTATTGTTTGGGTTTTAAATATTAGTAGTATAGAAACATGTTACAGTAACCTAGATTATGCATAATGTGATTAAGGAAAAACAGATTATTTTATAACTTATTTAGTAGTTTTTGATGGTTTCCAGTATATCTATGATTGGTCATGGACCTATTATTGGATTTGGCTACAGTGTGCCAGTTAAGTAATTAGAAGCAATTAATAAATTCATGTAAAATCAAATTTTAGTGAGATCGTTGCAAAAATACGATTTTGATAGTTTCTTTTATTCACTCGACCGACAGCTTCTACAATAATTAGAAATTTTGATGAATCATCTATTATTCTATTAATAATAAATACAGACACAGTAAGATTTATAACAGTAGAAGATAATTATATATTCTGTTATTATTCTTATGCAAGTGTTACGTCAATCTCGCCTTTCAAAATTACCCAGAGAAATTCAAAGAAGACGGTACTGGTATCTGCCTATAGGCTGATAATATATGTATAATATATGATATAATACAATATGATTATTGTATTAATATTTGTATTATTCATTAAAATACCGTTACGTACATGTATTATTGACATTTCTTATTAAAGTTGAAGTCCTGGTTGATTCATATACGAAACCAGCCATAATAATAAGGATAATGTTGCTTAAAATTTGCTAAACTCCATATTTATTTAACTCTATCACTTCATAAAAGACCAATACTTTAGTTCCTTTTTCTAGTTTATTAAATACGCAAATAATGGTCAAGGACAATATCGATTTTTTTATGTTTTCATGTATGTATCATAAGCAACCTTGAGAAAATTGAGGTCAAAGATTGATGATAGAGGCATTGGGATCGGTAATGAAACCGAAAGAGAATCAGCGGTTCCATCTCTGCGTTGTTACTGGAAATAAATAGTTCATGATCAACAGTAAGTATACTTTGCTTTGTAGTATAAAAATAAAATGGGAATAAAATAGTTTATCAATTAGCATTATTTAATAGTTTCAAAATTCAATAAAATAAAAGAGATTTACAAAACAATTATTGACATAATATCTGTCAAATTACTGTTCGAATTTATTTGGAAAATACATTTCTCCCAAGTACGTATTTACTTCAGTAAATTTCTGTAAAATAGGATATTCCATGTAGCACACATATTTGGTATATTATTAAGGAATATCCACCCATTGATCAAATGACGTAGGAACGCAGATATCTAATGCATATGCTTTATGAATAAATATTTAAATGCAATAATTACAGTTAGAGATAATACATATTTATATGCAGCACCATTCTATATTACAAAATAACATAATTATTGTTACGTTATTACAAAATAACCACAATGTGTAAAGTCGTGGGTGGGTAGACGTTATTCTTAGACATACACCTGAAATTTCCAAAAATTTAAAACTGGTGTTGTATTAGTAGTAATGTATTAAGCATCACCGATGAACACTTAAACCTTGATTCAGGTTATTTAAGTATACTTAAATGATTAATCAAATTTAATTTATGTGGTGTATTATGAATGAATGAATGAAGGAATATGTCTACGTAGAATGCGTTCATACGTAGGCTATGGAAATTTGATGTAAACTTATGCCATCCGTATGACCGTTGGTACATTTGTCTATTGACTTTTTCAAGATTATAAAAATTTTGTTGTTTTAAGAAAGACTTACCGGCTAGTTAAGTTGGGTTTTCGATGTAGCGATGGGAGTTTCTGAAAAAATTACAAAATTTCGTATTAATTTACAGCTTCGAATACAATCTAAATACGGCCCTGTATTTAGGTATTACACAGGACACATCGCGGTATACGTATAAATCTAGGCACTATAATTTTTCACCATCTTAAAGTTTTTAAAATTATATACAAAAATAATTTTAGTCAGTACTTAACGGTAAAGTCACTATAGTGTATCCATAGTACTACAATTTGCATGATTTTCGAGCAAATTTAACCTCTAAATTTGAGATTAAATGAATTGAATTAATAGATTAATAGGTTAAATTTGCTTGAGAAGGGCGCTGATAGCGGTATAATGGGCGTATAGTGACTTTACTTAACGGAGTAGATTGCAGCCATCTATTACAATTTATCGTAACTAAAATTCTCTCCATATATTTTCATATTGTTCTTCCGTCTGCCGAAAATAAATTTTATAAGTTTCTTTTCTTTTGTTTGTACAAAAGACCACCATGCGAAACAAAAAAAGGTAAATAAAAATGAAACTGAAGAAAAATAAGAATAATAATCAAGATCATCAAATAGGTATAATAAACTATAAAAGAATATGAATTTAATTAGGATAATAAACAAGAGAAATGCATCAAAAGATGGATTTTTTATTGGCAATTTTAATTGTTATTGTAAAATTTATTTACGATTTCATTAATCTAGAGTCTAGATAGTGTAAGAGCGATCATTATTCTGAGATGAAATACTTAAGTTTGGGTTGAACAGAATAGACCACACTGTCCTGTATCATTATTTTTATTTGGATGAGAATATGATCAGGCTACAGATTTTAGAATTAGCAAGATTCACAGCAACAATTCATTGCACTAATCATTTAAGAGTAAAATGAAATTTTTTCTCAATTATATTTCTGGTATAAGGAACTGACGAATGGTATATTGTACCTGAAACTGTCTAACCCTTAATATCACATTGAAGTGCCATACAAACTTAATTGGTCGTCACCTACAATAATTTCTTCTGTAATCTGTAGCCTAAATTAAGGCCAAGAAGAGATAGTATTGCTCAAGTCTTAATATCAAATCACCCGCCTATTTTATAGTTGAAATTAACTTGAAATAAATTTTCGTCAGGACGTAGGCACAGTGAACCAAATACGTCTAAACACATACTACTCCTAAAAAAACGTACAAAAATAACCTTGAAAATGAGTGTGGCGGCTGCTGCTGCTGTGTGTGTGTGTGTGTATTTTGTGTACCTAACCTACAGATAATTTTATTGGCGTTTTATAATCGTTTAATGTATTTAGAAAATAAAAGTTGTCAGGTCAAGAACCGCAATAATATAGAGAGAGAATAGATTGGATTTGTTGAGATTTAGTTCTTCGACGTATATACATATAGTTATACCTTCCTACGCTCTAATAAAATAAATAATAATTTTCATAATGCACTAACAGGTGTTATTAGTATGATAGCATTATGTCAGATTGTTTTATTGTAAATATAGGTATATAAAACTTACTAACTTTAAAAGTGCGTGATTGATTTTTTATTCTTCAAGAGTGGTAATTAGAGTTTGAAAATTTCATCGGCCTTTGTCGGAGAGGTTTATTCTCTCTTAGACATGATTTAATGAACGTATTGAAAGCATGTGAAATTGTAGTCGATTATGAACACAAAAAGTTTTTAGTTTTTAGTATCGCGGTGAGATTTCAAAAGCCAAGCTAAATATTCAATGTGAATAGTAGCGAATTTACAGTGGCGCCATTATAAGTATTTCAGTTCTACAATTATAGATATATCCTAAATCTATATTTACTGTCAAGATTAATAAATGCATAATGTGGACACCTGAAAGAAGTCAGTCTTTTATACAAGGATTTTATACATATGCAAGGCGCAAATAGATAGAGCTAAATAAGTATTACAATATAATAGTAAAGATAAATATTTAGCAACTTAGGCCGGAGATACCTAGCTTCGTAAACTTAATGCATAAACATAATCGTAATTTTAATACTAGCCTACACCAGAAATGATAGACAGGCTTTACGTACCAAAATATATAATTTTGGTACGTAAATCTTGATATAAAAATATGCGTTTCTTATCATAGTGGTTACCCAATTTCCTAATTCTTGTTTCTTAATGCATAAACGTAATTTTAAAGTTCCCAACTTTTAACTTTTTCGTATTAAGAAATAAGAATTAAGAACGCGCTTGCAGTTTCACCAGCAATATTTTCGATCAAATGAGAGATGGGCGTAATCTTAACCAAACTATTCTGGCACTATTTTTGATGATAATTTTTGTGCATATTTAAATCGTTTATTCATAATTTAATTATTATTTATTAGTTAAGTTTAGCTTTTTTAGTATAATTGATCAATCTTTTGATTCTTCTCATCAATTTCATTTCAATGTCAGTTCTTTCAAATTCTGATTGCGAATTAAGAAATTGTATAACCGTGTTTTTAATTTATAGTGGTTAAAGTTATGTTTACAAAATAAAAATTAAGTTTACGAAGCTGGGTAATCCCGGCCTTAATTTGTTTGACAAATTTTTATCCCCTCAGAGTGCTTTTTTTTATGTTTGTTAATCGAGAAAGGAATGATAGAGAATATAGTATTCTCGATTTACCCCAGAAATCTAATTGCTAGAGCCTCTAAGCGCCAACGATTATTATTAAATTAACTACTTTAGGAAGCTGTAGGGTCTAGTTATACATGCTTCGTAAATATAGCTTTAATTCTTAAACCTAATTCGTAGTTGTACGACTGGTAATAATATAAAATAACGATTATACAATTTTTCAATTCTTAATTCTGCTATTGGTCAATTTATTTTGTGTGTATAGATTCGAACAACCGACATCAATCGGTCTAAAAATATCTTACAGGGCTATTTTTCAGTGTGACTGTGACCAAAAGAATTTAAGAAATGTCATTTGCCGTATTGAAGCATATGCGTATAAATCACATTTTCTTATTTTGTATTTTTTAAAAATTAAAGATTTGAAGGTCGCTGAAATTACGAATTAAGAAATAATAAATCGTATAAGCGCTCCTATTAAAAATCATAACTTTGAAATTTAAGTTTAAGAAATAAAATTGAAATTAAGTTTATGTTTATGTTTACAAAGCAGTATAATTAGACCCTTATTTCGGAATATTATTCTCTATAGAAATAGAGCGAAATATATTTATATAAATCTACCAATTAAGTAGGTTTTAGAAATTTTCCGTAACAACTAAGTCACAGCCACACGGCCCACATCCTAGCCTAACTTAGTTCACCCACCTTACGATTGACAATTAATTTTCGTTCAACTATTATGTATAATATTAGATATGGTATAGCGTTTACTTATTTATGTATGTATTTGTGTATGCAGATGACTATGTACTGTAGATAATTTTACATTCGTATACTAGTACTAAATGCTATTATTAGATATACTCAATTCGTTTTCTTTACAATACGATTATGAGTTTGTTGAATTTAGATTCGATACATATGAAACATTAAATAATTTATTAATATATAATTACATTGCTAAAAGATTTATGAAGAATTTAATCAATTTGTTGTAAATTTATATTAAACAAAACTTCTAATAAATATCTTGGGGCGAATACAGTGTTTATTACCATGGTAATATGAAAAATGATTGAATTCGCATATGTGGCACTACGTACTAAACTGAAATTATGTTTAACTGGAAATTCATTCTATATGAGTGACATCTATTACAAAATTTGGCTACGTCTATCAAATCAAGTCGAATAAAGTATCACTTGTGCTTATTTTCTATGCGACAACTGAGTTGTCAAGTTAACCCAGCTAAATTTCATGCAGCGTCAATGTGTACAAGGGAAAACAAATTACCAATTATTAAAAAATCCACTATACCTACTACTTTAGGTATCTACATACTTAAAACGGAATTAATAATTAGATGATTATGAAATAAACGATTTGCATTTTTGTTGCAATTTTCTGCCCACATACTTACATAGGCACAGTCACACAACATGCATAAACACACATTCATATATTCAGGGCAAAATAATTTGGAAAAAGTTTAATTGAAATAGAACGGGGGTTTTACGCACTTTATATGCTTAATATGTATTTTGAGAACTGCTTTAAATTAAATCGTGAATTGAGAATTTCATTTAATTCAAGAAATTATACCGTTATTAAAGCAATTTATTGACACTTTACGATTCTTTGTCTTAATTAATGCTAGAATTAAAGTAATTAATTGCTAACAAGCAGTGAATCAAAATCCGATATCTAGCATTTGTTTATAATAAATGAAAACGTCTTGGTTCAAAAGATTATATTGATAATTATTCAAATAGATAGAGAACCTATAGAGTTTCATATTTTGTTTGCATCTGCAATATTCTTGACAAAAGGATGACTATAATAGTATTTTCTTCTTATTAAAATTTGTAGATTACGTAAATAGCAGTAAAACGAATTCAATAGATTGCCACCTCTAGTTGCAACATTCTCAACAGCCGCAGATGACTGTAATTGTAAATTCAGGAACTTTCTGCTTTCACCCATAGATGTTGCGCTATGCAAGAAATTTAGCTACATTTTTGTAAATTTTCCAAGTATTTATGTATTATTATAATAATAATAATAATTATTATTATTCTGCATGCATATAATGTATTTTCGCTATCAGAAAATTAGAACAATTGGATTTTTTATAGAATAATTAAAATATGTAATTCATTATATTTTCAAGAACAACTGAGTATAACATTTTTTATTTTATAACTTTTTTTCAAGATACTTATTTATTTCATTTCCATGTTATTTAGGTAGAACATAAAATATCATCAGATTTAACTTAATTACTATTTTTTAGGACAAAGGGTATCCAACTGTGTTTGATCAAGTTTTTTTGTTTAAAATCAACATTGAAGTTTTAGGTTCCGTTAAAAATTTTGGCGAATGCCACTAATATAATAGGACATTTAGAAAGAAAATTTTATTATCTACGTACTCAATTTTTGCCACTGTCAAGACTTATCACAAACTAACTAATTCGTATCAAATTTTAAACAAGAAAAACCCACTTCACTTACCAGGATCGTTTAAACAAATCTATTTTTTCACAAAACTCCGAATGAAATTTTCCGAAACTTAAAATATTTATAACACTACAAGTTTTTGTACTTAGCTTTTTTTTGGATTTCCTAATCCTGTAATATTTCTATTTATTTTCTTTGTTTTACTCGACGGCCGTTTCGATATTTTTATCTTCGTCTAGAGATTTTCCGTGTATATTTTCGTTTATGTGATACCAAACGTTTTTTATATAACATAATAATATATAAAATTATATATTAACTATCCAATATAAAAAAAATACTACAAGTAGATAGATAAAGGATTGCTTTTACAAGTTAATATGAGATATTAATTATAAAGCTGCATGGCATATAAAGTACCAAATTGCAACTAGATAGTTGCTATAACTTTATATAAATTCGTTTAGATCTTACTAGGCCACTTGCTTTTATTATAATGGACTATTCTATCAATTTCCAAGTCCATGTGCCCTATAGAAATGATTGTGTAGATAAAATAAAACTAAAAATAAAATAAAGTACCTGAATAGCACGAAATAAGCTAATAATAACATTGATTATTATTATTATTATTATTATTATCTGCCCTATTATTGCAGGCCCTATTATAATAGGTATACGTATTATGTCTGGAAAAATCAATTTTTTCAATTAAACTTAGAAATAAAAAAATGAAAAGGTCATATTAAATATACCCTTGACTACAAAATTTTCATTTTAGGTATAAATATAACCTGTACTGTAGTTCCTTATACATTGTACAGAATGATTAAATTTTGATTAATGATTATTGCTTTAATACGTGCACTTAATTGCAATTTAACTTATGAATATCAAATATGTCTCACATATTATACATGTATGTATATTGCAAGCACTTTTTTGAGCTAAATTAAAATCATTTTCAGTATTTTAATTGATTTCTGTTAATTAAGCACATAAATACGTACAAGCAATACAAAAATTATAGTCTTTTTTTTTATGGGTAATTTAGAATTCAGCTATTGTTTTCAATGTAAATTTATTGTGATTATTTCCTCTATTGATTAAATCTATAGAATTTCCGTCAAATTCTCGGTTTTTTCTAAGTACGTATTAAGTATATATAATTTTATATTATAGCGACTAGATAACTTGAGCTTAGAGTCAACATAGTCTTGATTGTAGATCAGATACTCAAATCTGGTTATCATTTTAGGTTATGAAAAGTGTAAGGATCTAGTGATACAGCTTCGTAAACATAAGCATAAACTTATTTTTAATTTTATTTCTTAAACTTAAATTTTAATGCATGGTTTTTAATGGCAGCGCTTATAAAAATTTTTATTTGTCAATTCGTAATTTTAGCCACCTTCAAATTTTTAATTTTTAAAAAATACGAAATGAGAAATGAGAATACGTGATTTATACGCATGTGCTTCAATACGGCAAATGACATTTCTTAAATTCTGTTTGTCAAATTCACACTGAAAAATAGCGATGGAACCTATTTTTAGACCGATTGTTGTCGGTTGGTCGAATCTATAAAATCAAAATAATTTCACCAGTAGCAGAATTTCATAAAAAATAACAATTTAAAAGATAGCGAATGTCAATGTCATTCCTTATTTCTTAAAAATTAAGAATTGAAAAATTGTATAATCGTTATTTTATTTTCTTACGGCTCTTACGACTACGAATTAAGTTTACAAAATAAGGTTATGTTTACGAAGCTGTATAACTAGATCCTAACTACACAATGTCTATTTAAAAACAGATACTCTACCCAATAAGTGCCCATGAGCAAGATGCATTTTTAATGTAGGCCCTAAATTATTGAGTATTTTTCGTGTAAAGCGAATTAAGCAAGTAGGATCTGTAAATTTTATATGGATGATATATATCGGATTCAAAATAATAGATTATTGAAATGTAATTAGCATTAATGACATATTATGTCAGGCGCGTAAATATCAATTTAACGATCAATTTACATAATTAATTATACGTATCAATAGTAGACCTTAGCTAATTTCAAGCTACATTCCTTTTATTTACGTGCATAATTGGAGAATAGTTATTATTTATTTAAATATTAAAATTATTATTAAATATGATTAAATATTAAATAATTAATTATTTTCTCTATAGTGTGTGCACATCCATATCAAGTATAGTTTGTGTAAAATTGTCGCACTTATTAAATGATGGTTTCTGTAATTTGTGAAACTATTGTGACATTTTTCAATGTTAGTAAGTAATGGGACAATAGATTTTATCTGAGAGTAGCATTATTATTTTAGAGACAAAAGAACTGAACATGATGAATTCAGTACGTCAATACTATAGCATGTTAGTATACAAATTAGTTTTAAGCTAAGAAATTTCTATTGATTAGATATTATTGCATTCTTCACTTTTTTCTTTTTCATTCTTTGAAAGGTCAAAATAACGGTTTCTTTAAGTCATCTGATGTCTTATGTTGTCCGATGTATTTACAGACTGAAATGAACATTAAACTATCTATGCATCTTATATGTATGTGTAAAATGCCATCTTATTAAGTGAAATTTATATTGTTGTTGTTGATGTTCATGACCTAATTTTGTTAATAAGATTTTCTACAGAAATTGTCTCTAACAGTCTGCATATAAAATCGGCTATAAGACTATTTAGACCATTTTTATTATTGTTATTTAAAAAAATACATGTACAATAGACAACTGTGTTCACCCATTGTTTATTAGATAAAGTTAAAAGTCTGTTAAATGGCAACAGCGTAGATTTATTCCCTGTTCTTTCTATACATAGTAATATAATAACACTTCTGTTGAATGTTAACACTTTCCTTTTATCGATGTGCTTGATTATTTATATGGTCACTGTGACAAGCCTGTGTGAATTTTATACAAGGTGAACTAATCTCCGTTCATTTTATTAACAATTGAAATGGAAATGTTCAAATGTGAGGAATTCGGAAAGAATTTGATTATATTTGAAATGCTGAAATGTTATTAAATATTTCTATAAATATATACGTATGTGTGTATTTATAATTTATGTAATCTATATTTACATAAAAAATATAGTATTTGTTTATTACTTTATACACTATCTCCATGTACAACTTTTAATTGAAACCACGAGAAAATCAGGTAACAAATTTAGAAATTTCGTCAAATAAAATTTCCATTACCTATACAATACAAACTGTTATTTTTAGATCTACTCGTGAGTAAACTTTCTAAAAATTGATTTTCTTATTGACAAAAGTCTAATCCAGACAATTCTAATAAAATTCCTTTTCGATTAGTCGATCTCTTTTTCACCGATATGGAATAAAATAATTTTTTATTATTCTTTTATATGACCTATGTATTTTTGTAAGTAATATTATTCGAATTAATGTTTTAAAAATTGATTTGTATTCATTAGCAGACATTAATCAAAATTACTAATTCTTACCTGAATTCAATTAATCAATATACAATTTCTATCAATTCTCCACCCGAAATAGTTCGCTAAATATTCGCCGGTAAACAAATAATTACCGCAGTTTTTTTTTTTTTATCGTTCTGATGATTGTCACTGAGTTTTTACCGAATCGAATAACTTCATCAAACACTTCGTTACAAATATATATTTTATCAACATTAATAAATTAATAAATATCGAACTTCATGCATGTTATCATTATAAAATAAACATGTTTCACGTCGTGAAATGTTGAACAGAGAGAACAATTTTTCATTTGCTCGCTCGCTTTATGTTTAGTAGTAGTAACTAGTGTGCATGTTATGTAATAATAATTTTATTCGCGCCTGCTATGTAAAAGGAAAATGTAGCGGCCGGAATAGGTCAAACTAATAATACTAAATATGAAAATATTGTGTACAATAATTATTAAAAAAATGATTAATAAAATTGTCAGAAGATGAGGGAACATGACCAAAATGTATGGTAATTATTACGTGGATATGCATGTGAATGATAAATCATATTTTCAATCAATTATTTTAACAAAATAAGTAAATTATTTTTTATCGAACTGGATTAATTATATTACTTTATCTAGAGATTATAGCATTCTTTAGATTAATTTGTAATAGTTATATACATAATAGGTCAATTGATTTCTTATTAGTTCAAACTGAAAAAAGATATCTAATAGTAATTAAACAATATTGCAAAAATAATTCATAAGACATCATAAAGACATAGAATGACTTTAATGTATTTGATAAACGACAATTAAAAATAAAAATGATGCGTAAAAGGAAACAATGTACCAGTAGCAACATTCTTTTAACGCCCACTACATTATTTCGTATTTAAATGTAACAAAAATTAATTTATTTGCTTGATTTGCGGAAAATCCATGTCATCATGGATACATAATGAATGAACCCCGGGATAATCCTTGTTATCACGGTTTGTTGAGTTTTAGCATGGACACAATATATGGAACGTCAAGATTCCCTACAATGTTCCTTGGCAGTTTTCATAAATTGGTTTTGGAATTGGTGTTTCACATACCGTCTGTACTATATGAATAGGTTTTGTATACTTTTGTATAATAATAGCGTTGAAATAGTTCTAGGTACGGTTGTAGAATTTTATGAATAACGAATGTTTGCTGTTCGACGAATGTTTATCGAAAAATTGTATAAAATAACAAAGAATAGAATGATTGAACTTTGTCTATAAGCGATATGTACACATTATTGCCTATTTTATAAAATTGAACATTTTATATAGGTATGGTATACGGGGTGGTCTGCGACTATGTAGCTCGATTAATTATCATAAGTATCATAACAAAGTGGGTGGTTATGTCTGTATTTCAAATACCATTTTTAAATCTTTATAGAGAAATAAAATGCTATTCATAACATAGTGGGCTGTAAAAAGTCTGATTGACCTTCATGTATAATAATTAAACTATATTTTTATTTTTAAGATTAGCAGTTGTTAAGCTTAATTATTATGTTGTTATTATTACCATGTTGAATATTCATTTTTATATTATCTCAGTCAGTTAAACAGGCTTGATTATGTTGTTT
This sequence comes from Platypus cylindrus, assembly GCA_949748235.1. Taxonomy (NCBI): domain Eukaryota; kingdom Metazoa; phylum Arthropoda; class Insecta; order Coleoptera; family Curculionidae; genus Platypus; species Platypus cylindrus. The sequence goes on along the minus strand of OX456488.1, from coordinate 17,023,117 downwards.
TTAAATTTAAAGAGAAAATATAATTGATTTTTTGATATTTAGATCATTGTTTAAAAATAACATTCAACCGTAATGAAAAAAAAAAAGAAATTGAAAATATCATGAAAAAAATAAGATATTTTCTTAACCTCATGTTTTTGATTATCTGTTATAAATCTATCCTCCTATATTCTAACTAAACAAAATAATTATTTCTCTATTCTTTTAGTGTAGGAAGTAATTTAAGAATAACTTCAATTTTCATAACCTGCAATTCCAGAACAACGATCATTGTTAAATGGCTGCTCCGAATATGCAGTGCGCTTTGTATTAATTACAAGACAAAACTTATCGGACAATAACGTTAATATCAATTTTCATGTGATTGGCACAGATATACAAAATTGGTGCAGTTATTGTACAAGTCATTTATTCATTGACTTCAAATCGAAAGTATTAGTCATCATGTGGAGAGCCAGTGTGAACCAGACACAATACGTTGATCTTCCTGGAAATGTTTTTCAATATACGTCTAATTAATATTAATATTTAATAATAATTGGGATAATGATATGCGTCGAGTAAAGTTAATTTTTAATATTCAAATTGAAAGGATGATGAATAGAAAATAGGAAGCTGAAGAAAGAAAGTGAAAAGACGAATTGAGTGAGATTTTCTAAGAAATGGTTGATTAATTATCAGAAGATGATTAATTAGAAATTACCTACTAAATGTTAATAATTAATATAACTACGTAATATTTATTATATTAAAAGAGAATAACACATACAGGGTAAAACACGATTTAATTGCAAAACTTATGCTTATTGTGTGCAGCTAACAAAAACCGTAGAAAATACACCAAATAAACACTATTATTATTATCAATATGTAAATGATATCCATCTCTTTAACAACATGGATGTTTTTATCTTATTCTCTTTGTAAGTAATGGTTAACGGAGCCGCCGCCGCCGCCGTCGCCACAGCCGCCTATTCGCACTCAATAATTTTTTCATTTCTTTTTTATTTTTGTTTTCATATTCATATTCATATCTACACATATAACTAAATGACCAATGTGAACTTGTAACCTGTCAGTAGATAGATCTCCGCCCTGTAATCATCATCAGCAGCATCATCCATTCAATAATAGCTGGAAGCAATAATTTTTTTTGGCGGAATTTAAACTGTCGGATGTTTACTTATTAATTTTATAAAACTAAACAAACAACACCGAGAGATGAAAAAAAGGATTTTTTTTTTCTCTTTTCTTGTTGTTGGGAGGGAATTCTTATTCGGTGAGAGAGCAAAATCCAATTTTTTTTTTTTCGCCAACTCGCTTATCTATTTTCGGGATCACTAAATTTGTATTAATCGAAGAAATAATAATTAATGGTTTGAAATTGTGAGATAATTTTACGAGTTATCGTATGTTTTGTGGTTGATTGGCCTTAATTTCGATAAATGCAAAGAGATGTATGTTTCTACTACTACTACTACTAAGTAATCAATTCTTCAAATGTTTTCCTTGCGAATGAGTGTACATTTCGTGAAAATCGGTAAAATCTTACTAAATGTTAATTTTATCATAAGGTCAGTAAGAACAGTGCAGTCTTGAATAGTTTGTTGGAATCAATACATTATTTAAAATCTATTATAGAATAACATTTATATAATCCCTTAATTCGAAATCCTGCTGATCAAAAAGGACCACCAAGTCGGCTAAAGAATGTCATTTATAACAAGAGTACATGGGCGCAGATCAAAGCGTACAACAACAAAATAAAAAAAAAAAAAGCCACATGTCCAAAAATTTGTTAACGACTTATTTTAGTGTAACAACAAAAAGCTGAGGACTTCATATAGGTAGGTCCATCCAAACAGATTAAGTATAGGGAGTGACGACTCTAAAGTTAAAATAAAGATGTTCAATATACGAATCAAATAGCATGAATTTAACTAAATCAAAATAACCATAATATAAATGATCAACTCTATACTATCTGGCTATATACTTATATACTATACTATCTGATGATGTTACGTTAATTTTTTTTTGCGAAACATTTACGAAATGTCAATAATGTTTTGATGATCGCCGCACACGTAGGATTACAAGACTGCACGTTCTTCAGCAACAAAAACAAAAACAAAAAAAAAATATCAAGAAGAAAAAGAAGAAGATTCTTGGCCTCCTTGTGGCTTGTGGAAAACTCGCTCATGATGATAGAATGAAGAGAAACAAAAAAAAAGAATGAAATAAAATAATTGAAAAAAGAAAAAATTATCAGTTAGGTTAGACTCAAGCCACAGCTTGTTAATGGTGGTAATGAAATGGAATTGAACAGTAGGGACTTATTAGACTATCAACCCAGCTTATTAGACTCCAATAATTATCAGTGAATAGTTTATTGAAAATTTGACAGATGCTTTTATGGAAATGGTTACTGATTCAACCAAGTTTTTGTGGATACGATTTTGAAATGCAGATTAATTGCCTTAAAATAGTGCCTCCAAAATGATCAGAGGCTGAAAGCTTGTTTTTTAAATCATTGATTTAATCATGCTTGAACCATGATTGGTTCAAATATTGTACGTCATGGATTAAAATAAATGAGCATTATATGAAATAAAATATACCTATCTATACCTACTGCAACAAAGAACAACAACGCATTGTACTTCAAATTCCATTCTACACTATATATGCATCATCATCATTACAGATAGATAATAATACGATGTCCTATTAGTTTTGCCTATTGGTTGACAAATTACAATTATAGTATTTCCAAAAATAACATTTTTTGGATTCTATCCAGATGCCACCTGAGAGTGCCGCCTAGTTTTTTCACTCTCTCATATTCTCTCCTATCTGATTTGATATTTCTACGAGATATTATAACATCGTTGTTATAATAATAATTAGAATCGTAAAAAAAAGAAAAAAACGTGTGTCGAATCAATTTAGTTACAATCAAAATGAATGTGGTGTGCATGAAACCTTTTAAAATTTTTGGCGGCGCCGGCAAGCAGTGGTGTACGTTGTAATAATTCGTTTGTTTATTTTTCTTTTTTTTTTAAGTTTTAATAGAACGATTAAGAAGTCGTAAGTAGTGTGGATAATAATAGAGTGTTTATTTGAAACGTTATTAAAGTAATACGTTGTTTGAATGAGCAACACATAAACGATTAAATCTGCTATAATAGAAATTGCAATAAGATAAATTGTTGGTTATGTTTGATCGATAAAAATGGAATTAGAAACTAACAAAAGTGAAATCAATCGACTTTTTTTGGAATTTACTGAATAAAACCGGATTCAATAAACCAAAAAGAAATTTAAAGCTAAAATATTTACTCGATTTTATTGTTTGAAAAATATTTAACAGAATACAAAAATAGATATAAGATGCGTTTCGATTCGCATGTATGTAATATAATTTATATTGTATAATAACCTACTTTATATAGAACATGTAAATAACCTGGCGAGAGAAAGAGAGAGACTAGGAAATGATAGAGAATAGTTGAATGTAAGCACGAATTGTACGAGGAAAACCATTATTACAATCCAAATTTTCTGAGGAGCGCAGATTCGGTCTTTCATTTAAAATTTATAAATTCCAGTGTAATCTTTGGTTGTCTAATTGCATATTTGAGATGTATTCTTTCGACAATGGCAAAATTATTTCATTTTGGTGTTTATTGACTATTTTTGTATTCAAATTGAGTGGTTTATAAACATTTCTTC